>RZGP01000009.1:0-460885 GCA_004303015.1 Cladobotryum protrusum
AGGGTGGAGACGGGGGGGGGGGTGGGGGACTTGGCAAGGCTCATGAGAGAAAACCAGCGGGCATGAGTCTGGCACCGATAGAATAGCCGACAAGGAGTAGTCAGTGGGGGCAATGGACTTGCATACGGCTCTCAGGGTTAGGAAGACTCTGAGATCGATAATCAGAAGAATTCAATAACCCTGTGGCGAGCTGCTTGAATTTTCCATATTTCATCGGTGATCTCTGGCCATGCTGATTTCGGCAGCAGCCTGACGCAAAACCGCAACGTTCCTCGGGAGAATTGAGTTGGAGGGCAGAATCGGATAGGTGGTTCGCATGCAGACGGCCACGACGAGACGGCGGAGGAAGGTTAAGCGGTGAGGATCTTGGCCATCGGGGAAATGCCAGCTCCCATTCCTTTGTTCTCATGGCATAGACATGAGTTCATATCCATACATCAACCATCTTGATGGCTGACTAATCATGGAGTCGACCGTGCTGGGGAAAATTTGAAGGTCGGTGTCGAGACATGGAGTGGACAGGGACCGGAGGACTTAATTGCGGTTCCAGTTCTCATGTTCAAAGACCAGGAATAAGAGGAAAGATATGTGCTATCGAATTCCTCGGAAGACATCCCATCGTGTTGGCACGGACCTGGGGAGATGTTGAAAACTGAGGGCAAGTTGGAGATGGCGGTCCCACTTCACATCGGAACTGCGGAGGGACTGCCTATCTTCTCAAGCTTGAGGTCCTCTAGGAGGAGCCTCAGGAGGGTTCTGGGAAAACCTTGCCCTCTTGATGTTGAAGGCGATTCTCGAGAGCACATGGATGCGCTTATCGACTTGACAAACTCTTCGTTTCAACCTGCGGCGGCAGATGGTTAGTCCACAGCCACGAACAAAAAAAAATCTGGCGATCGGAAAATCTCAACATCTCAACGAACCCTCGGGACGGCCCAAGCTCAGCGGCGAGGTTCACTCGCTTGAAGGAGCTTATTTGTCTGCGGCCTTGAAACAGGGGCCATAGCTATCGATTGTCAGTTATTGTAATAGACAAAAATAGTAAACGAGCAAGTCCTCTGCAAACTCACACCGCAGACGTCCTCGGCAGAACGAAGAGAGACATGGTGATGGATTTAAAATGTCCCTGACGCTCTGCACCGGTGTATTAAGTTCCTACTTCCTCCCTTTGTCCAATTGCCTTTTTGTTTTGTTGTGTGCGCCAAAAGATCGGACGAGGTAGGCGAGTGACGACTAGGGAAATTTTCAGTTTAGAAAGACGCTTGGTATCACTCAAAAATTGGGCTTGTCTGTGCTTGGTGCTTCCGAAGTGGGATGTGTGGTCGGGCTACGGAACTAAGATGCTCTGATCCGATCAGAACAACCCAACTCAAGTGCGAAGCTGTCAAGTAAACGAGGTAAGCATTCCATGGATGCTGGGGGAGGCGAAGCGCCATTGAACCCTTTGTAGTAATACTACCAGAGAAGGTAAACAACTCAGTGAGAAACAATCATCCACTATGCACATCGAATCGTCGACGATCATCGTCATAATCAATTCGCTGGTTATTGTAAACTTATCTTCAAGTGGAAAGATAAACCGCAAACATGGTAAGGTCTGTGTTCAACTGAACATGCGGTTAGGTGTGTGCATGCATCGGGAGCTCACCTTGGAATCAGACTGACGCAACCTCTTAGCTTTAGTCGAGGGCATATCGAGCTACGAAACAGTCTCTGGACGAAGACTGCCATACAAACAATCTGACCCAATGCGAGACGATCGATGGTGTGTATTGGCAGTTGGATATTATCCGCGAACTAACAAAGACCTAGACTGAGCTCCAACTTGGTCATGCTATGGCGAGTCCTTGCCTCCCTTTCTAATCCCATCGACATCGCTCACGAATACAAGAGACAGACAAGCCTCATCTCCGAATTTCCGATATGTTTCTGCCAAGCTGGGGGTCCCTTGGCCCAGTTTAGGACTATGTCACTTATGGCTAAATGATGGACCAATTTCGCCCTCTCCTCACCGGCACTCTCAATGAGCGCGAGACACGGGAGCTTCTCGAGAGATTGCCATCCTGGCTGGTTGAGACCATGCCAGTTCTATGCGTTGCCACAAACTGAGGAGCTTTACAAACAGCGTGCTAATCGAGACCCTTGGCACCTTACTTCAGGGCGTCTTAGCCACCAAGACCCTGATGAGCTCAAATTGAGATTGTACGAAACACACTGTACAAAAAAAGACCTTGAGGACTTCACACTGTCAACACCCATCCCAGATATGGCCGGCACCCCTACGTACGAAGTAGTCCGAGGATCCTCAGTTTGAGGCGACCGCCGAGCTCTCCAACATCCACTCTCAACTCATTCGGCACCGAGTTGACCAAGAGACCGAAATAAGCTCTATCCACATTTCGGTCGCGTATTCCCGAGGGCACTTGATGCTTTCCGAGAGATGACCCTGAGGGCGTCGCCTGGCTGTTGAGGGTGTTCATGCTACAAACCCTTTGAACCATCGCTCTGGGCGGTTTCTGTGGACCTGGAAATACGGGGCGGCGGTGGCGCTGATGATGGTAGGCCGGAAGATATGTTGTGACAAAAGGAGATGGAAGATTCCCAAGAGGCCTTCACCAGGCAATTCACTTATTGCCAATGTCATGCATGGGTGAAGCTGAGAGACACAGGTAAGCCGTGCAAATTGGGCATACATTCCAAGTCAGCGGACTAAATGAGTGCAGGAAAGTCCGCAACTCACATGGATCGCCGAGTGCATGCCCAGAATCAGAAGGACGTATTGGAAACTTCATCAGCGTTTTTCTAATTGGTTGGCAGACTCATATTCTAGATAGTCGTTAAGCGCACATTAGTTATAGAATCGTTCAGTTCGTATATCATGAAATAGGGTTCAGTTATGGCGGCAATGGAAAGGGGGGGCCAAAGGCTGACGCATGTGGATCCTTCAAATTCCCTGATCGTTTCTATGTACATACACACAATTAACGATATACCGCATCACCTTTATAGGTTCGATCTGACCCTTTCATGTTGCTGGCGGTGGTCGAGTTTCTCAAGCATGTGTGTCCATCTATCGCTACCCTCTCTTTTCGCTCCATATACTACTAGCTTTTGGCGTGGTGTAAGCGCAATCTAAGGTCCTCTTGTTGTGGATCCCTTGTCGCCTCTGTTTCAACTCCAAGGCTGGGATAGATCTGATCTTGGCGTCACGATGCAATCTGTAATTTCTGAGCTGCCAGATCGGGGCCAGCACGCTCGGGCCATGGGATGGTTGTTTGGTGAAATGGACTGCGGCTTGGGCTGAGGAAGGTGTCGGTATTTTGGCGGGCAAAAATCATAACGATACGTCGAACATGGCATGGGAATCGATCCGCGGGCGCTGCCTTGGCCGTAAGTGATTGCTTCTTCAAGGCTTCCACGGACTTGTAGTGCTTGATAATGCGCCTTCTCCTCTCCTCCTCGTGGGCAGGATCCATTTTGTGACCCATCCAACACGACCATGGGCTTCGTGAAGGCATAGGCGGTTGCAGCATCGTCCAGCTACGAGTCGGTAAGGAAATGGTACGCAGGCCAATGGTGTAGAAGAGACCGGCGTTCTCAGTGGGTTTTCCACTTGCTGCTCTGGCATTCATCTGTGAAAGTTGGGCGACGGTCCAGGGATTCGAGGAACTGGGGTAGTCTGCCCGGATCGGATGCCCAATTATCCTGGCGGCGTGGAGAGCTCCTCCCGCCGCTTTCAAGGTTGGCAGCCTTACCGCGGCTGCGCTGGTGCCCATTTGTAGGGATCTTGATTGGCATTTTCTGTTCTCGCGCAGAGAGAGGTTGGCGGTTTGGCGCTTGGGAGGAAGTTGCTGCGGGCGGGTCGGGTTGACGGCGTAGGCACCACTTCAGGTCTATAGCACACCATTCAGGCCTCTACTTCCTTATCAAGCGTCGAGTACAATGGACTGGCCAGGCGTTGTAAAAGGTCTAATCTGGGCGGCTCGTGCTCCAAACACCCGAATCTTTTTGCTGGATGAAACCGCTCTCTTAACCCACCTCAAAGATTCCCCCGACTGACGCATCTCATGGCGAGTCATCGACGGACCGATAACCGATCGAATGGTTAGAGCATCCATCACGCATTCGGCAAGCTTCGCAAACCCAAACCCAAACTAGTCCGAGAAACGGATTACACGCATCAGGGGCTCTGAGGACCACACACATTTTTTGGAAGTCTGGCAAGTTCTCGCGACCTTGTGCGAGCCTTTACGAAAAACGTCCCACGATCGTTGTTCTCTTCCCCCCTCCTCCTCAACTCTTCTTCCACCACCAAGAAAATCAGAGAAGATGATCCCGTAACTGCCGTCCGTTTCAACGCACCAGCCAGAACATTGAGATGCTCCTGGGCGGCGCAATGCACCTCGGTAGCCCCAAAAGAAATCCAGACTCCACATGGAGCCTTACCTGTGGAAGGGGGGAACCCCGTGCGATGGTGTCAACGTCCTCAACATTGGCAAGACCTGGTGAGTGTTTAACGAGCCGGCGGAGGTGGTTTGCAACCCAAATGAAATGAGCTCCAGCCAGGGAGAAGATCGTTTGGCTGCCCGCATCTGTCGCTCACGAGAACCTGCCGGACATTGGGCGTATCTCTGCTCTTCCCTCGGTCAGCGTGCCGCCCAAGTTCGATTTGCCCACACCGGTGCCTCTCCCATCGCTGGTCGTTTCACCCACGGTAGGCTCACCAACTTTACATCACCCGATCTTTCAAGGACGCCCCGCCGATCATTCGTAAACGACATCCCCGCACCGGGAGCCAGGCTATCAAGGAGGCCAGTACGTTCAACATTCCCAGGCATTGCCATTCTTGCGACACCGACTCCCCACCGCGTACGTTGGACGTTGACATTCCCTACCAACAACAGGGTCGTCACGCAAGTACTGTCGGTGGTCCTGGCCAGGAGGGTCTCGCTTCAGTGGTACCATCTTCACCGCGAGACACCCCCTGGGACGTCATGGTCGATCTTTTACTTTGTATGTCTACCTCCCAATCCGTGTGTTGTATGCCACAAACATTGGAACCTATTTCACAGAACCGTGACCCCGAGGCTGAAGGCCGAGGAGAGAAGAAGAGGAGGAGAAGGTCCCCGGTGGCTGAGGAGAGGGCCCCGCCCCAGCGAGTTCTGGCTTCCAACAGATATGGTGTTGCTGATGGGATGTGCTGGTACTTGCTGGTGTCTTCGGCCATGCTGCTGTTACCGCTCCCAGGCTTCTTCAATTGGGCCGGTGATGGCGGGGACTGGGCCGTGGTGGCTACCGGTGGTGACTGGCTGAGGGTGCCGCTGCCAAGACGTCGTGGTAGGATGCGCCGCGAAGCGGATGCCGATAATCACGGCCACGCAATGGTACTGGAGATTGGTCAAGGGAGGCGTTTTTCAGGCTTGCAAAGTGGTTGGGACTTGGGTTAAGGCTGGTGCACTGATGAGGGAAAAGATAATCTACCACCTGCGTAAGGGGGAGAGGGAAAGCCTGGGAGTCGGCTGGGGTGGGACTGAACGTTGCCCTGCCCCTTGCTCCTTTGATTTTATTTTTGAAACGAGGAAGCTACATAGCCAACCAAGTAAACAAAAAAGATCCAAATCCTTATAAACAGTGTTGGCTCACACAGTTTGCCGTTCGTGGCATGATTACTCGGTCTATATGTGTGAATCTGAACTCAATCTATCTCGAAGAAGGTACAATATTAATAATATCCCCTTACCATACGCTACAATTCTTCATCCCCCTCACTTCAAGCACCCAATCTCAAAATGATAGAATATTTGCGGCACATTAATAGTTAGTTGAATTGGCCTGACACCTTGCCTCCACCAAGACCATCATTAGATACAAACATCACACAAAGGTAGACTAATCGCAGTGTCATAGTAAAGAGGCCTACACTCTATAATTCCACCAAGCCAGTCCTCACACGAGGGTATAAATCATTACATATCCATTAATAAGTATATATGCCAATTTCACTTCCTCTTCCCCCCGAACACCACCATATTGCCAATATCCCCTAATACCAACTGATTTTATTTCCCAATAACCTTCCCATAGCCTGCCTACAACCACCCGCGGGAGTTTCGCCCAACTTTCCCATTTTCATACAAAAACATTTGGTGGTGGAGAGGAAAAGACCAGCTCACTCCACCAACCCACTACGCGTGCGTAGGTGGTATTCAACTTGTTAATGCCTCGAAATAAGACAAAGAACGATAAAAAAAAAAGGCAAAAAGACAATAAAGAAGGGAACTAAGGGGAAGAAAAGGGAGCAATAAATGCCACGCTGTGCTTGTCTTGAAGTCGTGAAACATTCGTCAATGGTCGATTGTTTGTGAGAAAACTGTGATGTGCTCAGAATCGAGACAAGGCCTGGTCACTGTCTACAGCTTTCAGAAAAGGAGGCCAAGAAAAAATGAATAAGTGTTGAAAACGATGGAGCCAAAGAGAGGTAAGAAAAACCACTCGTGTGTGATGAAAATATATGTAAAGTCCGGGTATCCGCTGTGTTATCGATTTGTACAGTAGTGAGTGGGCCGCTCGCCGTCTAATATTGAGATCCGAACGGAAGTAGATTAAGAAATGTGTTCGTAGCGTTGGGTTATTCCAGCTCTCAGAGTGTCGCGGCTCTCGTCTCACTTAGGGCGCCCATCCAGAGGCATTCGTTCAGCCCTAAGGCCCTCGCTAGGTGGAAAGTATAGCGTGTGCTTGCTTCCAGTAGTCGGCAGCAGAGTTTTACAAAGCCGCGGCCAATTCGATACATCAAAAAGTTGATCAAGTGGGGGGGTTGTGGGGAAGCTGGCAAACTCTGGAAGGACGTTGCGATTATAAAGAGATCATGTGTGTAAATACCCACAAAAGGTATACATCCACCATCAGAAACCAGTCTCATTCAGTCGCAGATGTAGACATTTTGGTGGAAGTCACCAAGCTCTCAGTCTCCCAAGCGTCTTTAATATCATGATCAGTACCAACTCCCACCCCCTTCTTGTCTAGGAGCAGACGGAGATTCGTTGTCGTTAGGCCATTGGTGAGCGTGCCCAAGTAAGCAAAGTTGACGTATAACGTCGGACAGTGTGCTGCGAGGGAATGAACTTGACTGATCGCGTCTCCTCTTCGATGGTGAGTAAGAACCATCTCAGAAAATGGCCCATTTTAACATGATGTGAATCGAGGCAATCACCACTTCGCCACCAGAGCATCAGAATTCCTCAAAAGTCAACCACGAACGAGAATCGCTAATAGTTGCATCTTTCCAGTTCATCTCTATTAAAATCCTCAGGGTCTATATTTAACGCATCCTTCTCAAATGAGGTAAAACTGCGGGCGCGGATGGTCGGAGTCAAAGGCTAGGATGAAGGCGATGGACCGAGTATTGCGGCACTGCTCGGTGTCCTTCCTGGGCGGGGTGGAGAAGTCCAGAGGCAAGGGGTGTCGTAGGCCGATGATCTAGGCTCGAGGAGAGAGGAAAGCCTGGGTGGAATCTCTGGCGTGAGATGGAAGTGGGTTTGGTCGACCAATTTGATCCGGGTAAGCTCTCTTCTGGTCATCACCAAGGCCTGGTTAACGTATAGCAGCGGAGGGGGCATTGAGCGTGCACAAAAGCATGGTGCGCTCCGACGGGTGCGGAGGATGGAGGAGGGAGCCCGTAGGGGCAGAGTAAACAGGCCACCTCATCAACGTTATCATGCCCATGCCGTCAATAGATAATTTCAGAAGAAGATCGATCCAGTATGCTAGCATCATCAAGGAAGGTCTGGTCCTCAACAACCAATAGTGACGGTCTGCCCAAGTTTGATTTCTCTCTAAAGTATGTGGCTTTTCGGACAAAAATCATAAGAAACAAGGACCCGTCTGGTTCGGTCCGTAATGGGGTCATCTTTATCTTCCTGGTCGACGCGTCTCCCATGAGCATTCGGGAAGGAACTGACCTTATCGGTCCACACGGTTGTGGTCGTTTGCTACGGACCGTCATCTGGCAGGGGACCCGATCAAAGCAGAAGGAATTGACACCATAAGACTCATGCGAGGCCTTCAGACAGGACACGAAACGCGCCTCGTGGACCAGGCGCTTTCTGTATCTAAGAGATCCCTGTTGACCTCCGAGAAGTGGGGTTCGTCTACCCTCCACCTCCAACAGCAAAGAGCCGCTCGTGGGGTGCAAGTGTGAGTATCCAGTCTACCTGAGATTCGTGCCAGAAGAAGATGGCAGCAAGATTAATTTCTGTAGGGGTCTCATCCTGGGGAGCAGCGTCACCGGATATCAAATTCTCAGCAGACGGAAGGCGGCGCTCGGCCGTATTCTACCTTCAAGTTTCAGCAAAGCAGACTCGATTCCGCCTCATCTTCATCGTCGGAATGCCGCAAGTCTTGAGCTTCATGTTCGAAGGATGGGCGCATAACAGTTTGATGAACTGGGTGTGATCAAGGACATCCTTCTTGATGGGTTTTCCGTAATCTGACCATGAAAAAGGTGGCCTCTCCCAGGAGCAGGATAAAATTTTATTTTCCACAACTGCAGCACCGTCAAGGACATAAGTGGCAGGGCGAGTGCCAAGAAGGTAAGAGCGCGGAAGATCGGTATACGTTGTCAATGAGTCAGAGGACCCTTTGATAAACATCAAATTAGGATCATCTCATATCTCTGCCACATTGTAGCTGCCCGCAAATCAGCCGCAGGATCTGTCGAAGAGTGTGAAGGGGCTCCTGGCTCAGGGGCAACCAGGTACGGTCAAAACTCCGAGGATGGGCAGTGTCGTCGGGATTTTGAGCTCCAGACTGTCGACTGATTACACTAGCAAATAGAGGCGGTCGCCGGAGAAATGAATTATTGAGCGATGAGAATTTGGTGGATCTATTTCGTTTGTGCAGCCGCAAAAAGCCCCCCGCGAATAGGGGGAGGCACATGGTTGCCTCGACGAGGCTAGAGAATGAAGGTCGACCTAAGTCTGTGAAAGGTCGTGGGCTAGCGCCCACCCATGTTGCTAGATCTGGGATACATGGGGCGGTCGGGAATTCCATCATGCCGGTGGAGGTGATACTGATGATGTCGCGGTGTCGGATGTACCTTGAGTGGAGGCGTTTGTCGGGGGCGTCAGATCCCGCAGTATGCCAAAAGGAGGCGGTAGAGCTCGCACAGAGGGGCTAAATGTAAGGAACTCTAAAAGTTAGACTGGGGCAAGCTCATAGGGAAAACTGTGTCATCAACAATAACGATCGACTGCTCCCAATTATGATACCATATCGCTAACCGCCTACGCCTATGGTGTCTGAGGCAAAAATCGAATGTACTGGAGTCATTTATGAGCGGCGATAGTCTGTGGTCCTGGAATCGCTGGAGAAGTTTTGGGGGGATCGGATATCCAGGCGTTCCGCTTCCGCTTGCCGCTCTTTCCTCGCGGAGCAGTCTTGAAATCTCAGATATCTCGGCCCAAGAAGACAAATTCTCATTAATTGACGGGGCCCCGTTATGCCGGACCACTGCCTTGTGGGTCAACAGCAGTCGCTGGGCGGCTTCGCGACTTGGCCGATTGCCTGATTGCTCAAAGGGGAAAACCTGTAAAGTTAGACTGCGACGGGATAGCCATGGGACCTCGGTGCTCCAAAAGCGCGCGTCACTCCCAGCAGCTTTTTTCATTCCCGGAACCCAGGACATGGCTCCCCCAAGTTCTGTCCCTGTGAAAACCCGGCTCTGCGATTGACTATCGTCGTCTGCTATTTGACTCCGCCATTAGGGCATCCGGTTCAAGTCAAACAAAGGGTTGTCCGGTGGGAGGAGATTCCCTCGAAACACGGTTCCGCGACTGGCGAGTCATTGCGAACTCTACATCATTGGCAGAAGATTTCTCCGAGCTATGCTCTTTCCAACCGATCACTTGCTGCTGTTGGTTGCGTCAAATGTTTTGGGTTGGCCGTACGCGCTTGCCGCCACGCGTTTTGGGGCGTAGTGCATGGGCCCAGGTTGAAGTTTTTGCGAGGTGGAATATCGGAGGGGCAAGCCATTGGTGGCTGGAGTTCGGGCGTTAATAGCTTCGTATTCTTGCAGGAACTGAGCAAGACACAATGGCCATACTTCCTATACTAAGCGATGATCTCGGTCATTTCCGATGTGATATGTTTTTCTTGTTGGTTGTCTCGGTGTTCCCAGTTCGGGCTAGACGAGAAAAATCGCCAAAGGTTGGTTTCTAGAGGGTTCAGCATTTAAAGATTGCAGCATACGACATCGCAAGAGGTGACAAGTGCCCAGAGGGGTCAATGCCTTCTCGTTCCCAAAGTTGGGTCAGGCTTGGATCTCTGTTGCCAATGATACACCCCGCGCGCTGGGGAGCATTACACCCAAGCGAGTCGTCGAAATCGAGCCGTCCAGTAGTGTGCACAGATACGTCGCCAGCACTTCTTGAGCTTCCCAAGCATTGAGCTGCACTTGCGCAATTTTGCGTCTTGAGCCAGTTCGTCCACAAAATCGTCAAGAGTGTAAAAAACGTCCACGAAGGCATAGTCGAGAACGAAATGCGATGAGTAATTCAGAATCCAATGTCGATAGCAAAAAAAAAGGTTCGAACTCGGAATCATTCCAGTTATCTGGTACGTTCCAATGCCCACCGTAATCTTGAAATGAGCTGGCAGCAGGAGTTCTTGGATCGAGAAATGACCTGAACGTTCAGGAAAAAGTGGATATCAGTTCAATCGTCGAGGAAAACTTGGGATGTGATCTCAGCCAACCAGTCTAGGGGCAAGTTTGCGGCCGTGACCTGCACCCGCAGGGCGAAATCGGACGGCTGATATTCATCACAGGCGGATTTGAATGTCAAGTCAGAAACATTGCCGGCTCAATTACGAGATGAGTTGACATGTAAGTAGACCTTATGGTCGTAGCAGGCGGAGGCGCATTGTCGCCTGGATGTCGAGGAAAGAGAGTTGTGCGGGAATAGCAGATGGATAATTCGGACCCGACCAGGTTTGTATGTACCGGTACGATTCCGATTGCCGGTCAATCGTGAGCCGCTACTGAGATCGGACGTCCTCTGTAGGTGCATAAGAAGAGGCCTCGAATGGGACAGGAGGCCTTTCAAGGTGAATCGGGGGGTTCCCAGGGACATGATGGAATGTGAATGTTTAGATTGGAGCGCCAGGCCAGTAGATTTACGTCATCAGAGTCTTGGGGCGTTGTATGCCCAGGCCCGGGTTTTGAGATGACCAACCGTCCCCATCCGCATCCGAATCCTTGGCGTGGTGAGTTCATGAATCTACGTCCGACATGGCGCGCGGTGCTTCGACCCCTAGTGGGGAGATCGGGTTCCGGAAGCAGTTGGTGACCGCCTACGGCAGTCGACGGCTTGGTGTAGGCGTATGGCTCTCATGTGTGTTTCGGTGGTTGGGCGGTACTTGAAGATTGTCGGGTTGGAACTTCCACCACCCGAAGTCCAGGCGGCGTTAAGGGGAAAGGTGAAGCTTGGTGGGTATCTTGTTGCGCGTCGGACGAAGGCCTGTGGTAGCATCAGTCAGTTCAGGGGTATTACCAATCGTTTGATTAGGTAGGGGGCCCGTTGCGCCCCAGGCCGGCCGCCACACACGCCACAATCACACGCATTGGAAAGGTGGGGGGGACAAACCGGATCATACATAAGTATTATCCTCCCAGGGTTTTCCCACATGCGACGGTGGAATGACCGCCCCTCTCCGGCCAGCTGAAAGCGCCATTCCGGCGGCAACCTCCATCTAATAATATTCCCCCTTCTTTTTCCCAATGGAAATATCCTCTCATCGTTTGGGACTCGCTCCGTCCAGGGCACCCGCGTTTGCACAGCAGTTGCATCCTTTGCGGTCATCTTGGCGTGATTGGTGGCGGTGGTGCAATCCTTCCCATCTATTACCCCGAAGATGGCGGAGCCTCCTCTTGGTTTTACATCTGTGGGCGTCATGACGATTGCGGGCGGTGTTGAAAGCTTGAAAATGATGGCACATTACGTCGCTGCTCGACGGAAACGAGACCGAAGTCGTAAGTGGCCGGCCGTCGGGAAAAGGGATCGACGGCTTCCCTTCCCCATTGGCGTTATGAAAAAAGCAGAGCGAGTGCTGCAAGGCGGTCGTCTGAGGACAATTGGGGCGAGTCAGCAACAACGCCATTGAGCAGGCACTCGCTTGCATTTTCATAACGCCAAGGGGAGGAACCGTCGAGCCTCTGTCCGACGGCGCGGCAAGATTAAGAATGCAGTCGCTGGCCCGTCGAGCAAGTCGAAGTAAGGTTGATCTTATTCAAGTCCTGCAAACACCGCGCAAGGCGTCATGAAGCCAAGGATTGTAAACCAAAGAGGATATCGCATCTGCGGGGTAATAGAGGGAAGGATTCACCACCGCCACCAGTCCACGGCCAAGATGAAGCGCCAAAGGATCAAAACTGCGGGCCAACCGCGGTGCCCTGACGGAGCGAAGTCCAAACGATGAGAGGATAGTTTCCATTGGGAAAAGAGAGGGGGAATAATAGCTGGGAGGTTGCCCGCTGATGGGCGCTTTCAGCTGGCCGAGAGGGGCGTCAATTAACCGTCGCCAATGTGGGAAAAAAGGGAGGTATATAACTTTGAGTAGCGGATGATAACCCGGGTGTTTGTCCCCCCCCAACTTTCATGCGGATGGTGATTTGCGTGTGGATGCGGCGGCTGTGCGCAACGGTCCCCCATAACACCTATCAGAACGATTGTATGACCCGGAACTGACTGATGCTACCCAGGCCTTCAGAATCCGGCCTGGGGGCGCACCAGAGATAGGTGCACTCAACCAAGCGCCTGCACCTTCCTTATAACGCCGCCTGGAACTTCGGAAAACTTTCGGTTGTGGAAGTTGCCAACCCCGACAAGCTTCAAGTCCAGCCCAAAAAACCACGAACACCAATATAGCCAATATACGCCTACAACTCAAGACTCGACTGGCCGTAGGCGGGTCCAACTGCTGAATCCCTTCCTGGACCCGCATCTCCCCAACTATGGGTCGAAGCACCGTCTGCGCCATTCCGGACAGTACTATTCATGAACCACTCCTTCAAAGGAGTCGTATGCGGATGGGGGTACAGGGTTGTCATCTCAACCCGGCCTGGCCGAATTACAGCGCCCCAAGACTGTTGGATGAGCTTGATTCTACGTGGGGCTGCGGCTTACTCCAATTCTAACGATTCCAATGAAATCCATCACTGATGAACCGTACACTGGGAACCCCAGCCACGATTCACTTAAAGGCATAACGGGCGGCGAGTCATATAGGGATACTGAGGCTCTTCTTATGCACCTACAGAGGACTCCGATCCGTAGCGATCACACTATTGACGGGGCAGTCATCGTATCTTAACGGTCCATACCACACCGTGTCCGGGTACGACTGTATGACATGCGTGCTATTTCCGCAACGGCAGCTTTCCTCGTACATCCCAGGCACATTCGCTCACGCTGCTAAGACCAAAGGTCTACTTACATGTCACTCATCTCGGTTGACCGCAATGTTTACGACTATACAGTCAACCGCCCTGTATGATAAACATCATCGTCATGAGTTTCGCCTGGCGGGTGCCGGTAACGGGCCGTCAACTGCCCTAGACTGGTGGCTGAGATCACATCCCCAAGTTTCTCGACATGAACTGATATCGACTTTTCCTAACATTCCAGGTCATTTCGCGAGCCAGAATCCTGCTGCGCATGGCTCATTTCAAGATTACTGTGGGCATGGAACGTAAACAGATGAGACGGGAATGATTTCCGGTCGAGACACCTAATTTGAAGTTGCATATCGACATGGGATCAATGAATTACTTCAGCGTGCGCAGATTTCCGTTCATCGACTATGGCCTCGTAGATGACGTGTTTGTACACGTCTTGAACGATTTGTTGACGAACTGGCTCAAGACGCAAAGTGCGAGCCAGGTGCAGCGTCAAATTCTTCTTGGGGAGCCTCAAGAGTGTCTGCGGGCGGGGACGATGATCTGTGCCACACTACTGGGACGGCGGTCCGATTATCGACGACTCGCTTGGTGTTGAATGCTCCCAGTCGGACGCCGGGGTAATGCTATCATTGGGCGAACAGAGATCCAATCGCTGACCCCAGCATATAATATGGGAAATAGGAAGCATTGACGCCGCGGAGGACTGTATAAACGTTGTCACCATCTGCGCGATGTCGATGCTGCAAGCTTTATGCTGAGCCCTCTAGAAGACCAACCTTGTGTGCGATTTTCTCGTCCTAGGACACCGACTGGGAACACCGGACAAACCACAGAGAAACAGCATATCCCATCGAGAATGACCGAGATCGACCGCATTAGTATAGTAAGTTTACATTGTGTCTTGCTCATTTGACCTTGCAAGACAACGAACTATTAATTAACGCCGACTCCAGCCAGCCAATGGCTGCCCATCCGATATACTTCCACCTCGCCCCTCGCCAAAACTTCAACCTGGCCCCTTGCCCTACGCAACCAAAACGCTTGCTGGCAAGCCGTAACGGCCACCGCAAACTCATTTTCGGCACACCGCATCAGTGACTCTTTGAGAAGAGACCTGGAGGCTTCGTGCGTTATCGTGTCGATAGCGAACTATGTAGAGTTCGCAATACTCTCCCGATCCGCAGGAAGCGCCTTGTTCGAGGAATCTCCTCCACCGGGAGCACCCTTTGTTACATGGGAAGCCTGAGGGCCCATAATGGGCAGTCAAATAGGCAGACACGATAGTGCAAATCGCAGAGCCATGGGTTAGCTCACAGCGGGACAGAATTCTTGTGGAGCATGTCTGGTTCTGGAAGGGGAAAAACTGCTTGAGGGAATGTACGGCGCGCGTTGGCAGCGATGTCATGGCTATCCACCCGCGCATCGAACTTTAACAGTTTTCCCCCTGTGATCAATCAGGGCATCGCACAAGTCGAGCGCCAGCTACTGCTGTGGAGCCCACAAGGCAGTGGTCCCGGCATAACGGTGTGCCTGTCGCATAAGGAGATTGATCGTCAGGCGTAATGGGGCGGACAATGTAGCGTGAAGATATGAGGTCAAGAAGGCCATCCGCGAGAATCGGCTGTGCCGCTTGCAGCGGAAACGCCTGGGTATTCCGATCCCCCCAATCTGCTCCAGCTATTTGTCGGGCGACCAAACAGACATTCGGAGGGGGTGATGCGGCCGCTCATATTGACTTCCGAGTACATAGATTCGTGTTTGTGCCTCAAGAAGGCCGATAGAAGCTTAGATCCGGGTTACAGAGCGTATATGGGTATCGCTATTGGGAGCAAGTGCGGGACGTTTATTTGTTGATGACACAGTTCGCCTATGAGCTATCCCCGGCTACAATGGGTAGGTTCCTCCCTTCCTTTAGCCCATCTGTCTGAAGCTCTAACCGACTCCCAATTTTTTGTGCAATACTGGCGGTGATCTTATAGCAGCCCCGGGCAAACGCCCTAAGCCGCAGCGTACAATGGTGTTACGAAGACGAGCGACGACAAGAGGGGAGGGCACGGGGGGGGAGGGGAAAAGTGCTTACAATGCATCGGTAATCACCGTCCAGCCCGCATGATGGAATTCACGATCCTGCCGGCACCATATTATGGCCCAGTCGTGCTCTCACATTACTGTTATCGGAGATGCAACGGTGTAGCCCACGCACCATTCAGACAGGACTTAGGTCGACCTTCATGAGCTCTGCACCTTGGCCGTGCGGTGCCGGAGGCAAACCATGTTATCCTCCAGGGTCCGCGCACTATTAGCGTGTGGGGCTTTTTGCGTCTGCACAAAGAAATAGAATCGCAACCATCTCATCGCTCAATAAGATGTGGGGCGAAGGTTCTACCGGGCTGACTAGCGTGCTTCGTTTGGCTAGTGTATCAGGGAGGTCGACCAGTCTGTGCGCTCAGGGTAGGTGGCCGCGACGACACTGCCACAAGTCCGGAAGGCGGTCGTTTGACCAATGTACCAAACCGTTGTGCCGCCGAGCCAGAACCCCTTCAAACGCCTCTTAACGACGACCTGGTCTGTGGAATTTGGCGGGCTCACTACTATTGGCAGAGATTAGGATGAGTCCTAAGTGTTTAGATGTTATCAAGGTCTGGCTGACGTACTTGCAAACGTAATACCGATCTAGTCCTCAAGCTCTTACCAAAATTCCTTGGCACGCGCCTTAAATACCACTGATGTCCTTAGGAGCGTGTGCGTTGCAGTTGTGGATGATCCGCTCCTGGGAGAAAGCACCTTTGTTTCGTGGGGTCAAATGACGGGAAACCCATCCAAGAAGGGATTGTCCTTGACATCACCCATTCATACAAAACCTGATATGTCGCCCGCCTTCGAACAGAAGCTCAAGACTTGCGGCATATCCGAGCGATGAAAGGATGATGGATGTGCGGAATAGACAGTGAGTCGTGTCTTTAGCTGAAACGTTAAGGATAGAATAACGAATGGCCGGGCGCACGGGGGTAAGCAGTCGTCGTGTACAATACTGAGAAGTGTGTGATATCTGTGTACTCGGTGAAGTCCCCAGGATTCTACAAGGGAAAGCCTACCAGAAATTAATCTTGGCGGAGTGCCGAATCATAGATGCTCTGTGCGGGCAGAAGCAATCTGAGGTAGTCAAAGAATGGAATCTCAGCACTTGACACCACACGAGCGAGCTCTTTGGCTGTTGGAAGGTGGAGGTAGAACGAAACCCCCTCTCGGAGGTCACAGTGATCTCTATATACGAAAGCCGACCTGTCCACGAGGCGCGTTCGTTCTGTCGAGGCCTCGCATGAGTCTTATTGTTCAATGTCGCGGCTATCGTGGTCTCAGAGATGACGGTCGTAGCAAGCAAACGCCACACCGTGTGGAGCCGTATGTCATCTTCCGAGCTCAGTTGAAGACGCGTCAATACCAGGAGATAAAGAGAAGCACCATTACGGGACCGTACCGAGACTGGTCATTTTTTCCTTATGATTTTGTCAAAGCCAATACTTTAGAGAGAATCGAACTGGGCAGACCGTCCGATTGTGTTGAGGAGGCCAGACCTGTTCTGATGAGGCTATCATAGCTGGGATCAGATCTTTTCTTCGGAATTATCTATTGAGCGTGGCATGGGCTGATACGTTGATGAGGGTGGACTTATTTCTCTTGCCCCTCGGGCTCCTCCTCCCATCTCCGCACCCCTTCGAGAACCCAGTGGCTTTGCACGCTCAAATTCCACCTCCGCTGCTTGTACTTTAATAACCCAGGCCTTGGATGGTACCGGAGAAAGAGAGCTTTACAACCCGAGCAAAATTGGTCGACCCAACCCACTTTCCGTCTGCAACGGCCAGTGTCGAAGGTAAGGTCCCACCCAGGCTTTTCCTCTCTCCTCGAGCCTAGAAGTCAAATCGTCATACGGTATCACCCCTTGTTGCCTCTGAATTCTCCACCCCCCCAGGAAGGAACGAGCATTGCGCAAGTACCGGTCCCGGTCTGCCCTTCATCTATCTTAGCCTTGTTACTCCGACATCCTGAGCCCAGCAGTTTACCCTCCTTGAAATGATGCTTAAAATGATATTGACGTGGAGGATTAATCGTATGCACTGGGAAGATCAACTATTCGCATTCTCGTTCGTGGGTTATGACTTTTTGATAGACTGCTGATGCTCATGTGTCGAGGTTGTGGATTGCTCGATTCAACATCAGTGGTTAAATGGGCCATTTCGGAGATGTTCTTACTCAGCACAAAGGGGGGGGGGGTGAATCGAAGATCTAGCGCGATGCAGTGCATAGTTCATGGTCGACATCGCCGCAACACTGTCGACGTTATCGCAACTTTTGTTCTACCTTGGGCACGCTCACCATGGGCCCTAACGAGCACGAGATCTCCCGTCTGTGCCAGACCAGTTAGGTTGGTACGCGGCATGATCTGTATTAAAGACGCTTGGATAACTGTGGAGAGCTTGGTGACTGGGCCAACCAGAATTCTACAATTCGAGCTTGAATGGAGACTGGTTCTGATGGTGATGTATAGCCTTTTGTGGCATTTACACACATGATCTCTTTATATGCGCAACTCCTTCGAGGTTGCCAGCTCGCGCCCACCGACCCCCACCACTGATCACGTTGAATTAGGCGGTATCGAATTGCGCGGCCGTTGTAAAACTCTGCTGCGACTACTGGAAGCAAGCACACGCTATACTTTCCAGCCTATCGAGGCATTACTGACCACATGCCTCTTGGAGGGCGCCCTAAAAAAGTTTTTTTTGGGGCCGACGAGATCCGCCGACACTCCTGAGAGGTCTGGAATAACCAACGCTACGAAACACATTCTTATCTACTTCCGTTGACGACGGATCTCATATTAGACGGCGAGCGGCCCACGCACTATACTGTAGCAAAATACGATACCACTCTGAAATACCCGGATTTAACAGATATTTTCATCACACACGAGTGGTTTCTTACCTCATACGTTGGCGTCCATCTTTTCAACACTTATTTCATGTTTTTCTTTGGCCTCCTTTTCTGAAGCGTAAAGACCTTGACAGGCCTTGTCTCGATTACGTGAGCACACACATGTTTAAAAGTCTCACAAACAATCGCATTTACGAATTGTTCCGACTTATGAACACAGCACAGCGTAGGCATTGGTGTGGCTTCCTTTTCTAGAATGAGTTCTTCCCCGGATTATTCACTGCCGTTTATTGTCTTTGCCTTTTTTTGTTTAGTCAGGGGTTACTGTTGTCTAATATTCGAAGGGCATTAAGCAAGTTAATACCACCTGACGCAAACTCGTAATTGGTGAGGGTGGAACAGGTAGAGCGGGCTATTATACACTCTCCAACGCAACCAATTGATTGTAATGAAATGTATTATTTGGGCGAACTACTACCCGCGTGTTTTTGGAGGCAGGCTATGAAGGGGTATTGGGGAAAATATGTGTTTAGGGGGATATTGGTGCAATATGTGGTTAAGGGGGAAGAAGCAGTGAAAGGGCATATATAACTAGGAGGGATATGTCTATATCTATACCTCTGGTAGGCTGGGCTAATGGTGGATATTGAA
The DNA here is from genome assembly GCA_004303015.1 of Cladobotryum protrusum. NCBI lineage: Eukaryota > Fungi > Ascomycota > Sordariomycetes > Hypocreales > Hypocreaceae > Cladobotryum > Cladobotryum protrusum. The sequence goes on from RZGP01000009.1 coordinate 19,034, forward strand.
GTGTAGCCTCTTTACTATGACACTGCTGAATTAGATCTCCGTTGTGTGAGGTTTGTTCCGTAATGATTGGTTCCGTGGGTTGGAGAAGAGAGCATGGTCAGCAGGCAATTCAACTAACTATTCATGTGACCGCACTATTCTATCATTTGGAAGATTTGGGGTGCTTTTGAAAGTGAGGGGTATTGAAAGAATGGTCGCTGAACATAATGTAAGGGGAATATTAACTATGGTACCTTCGTCCGGTTAGGGTGAATTGAGTTCAGAATTCAGTCACTATGAGACAGAGTACATGCCAGCGAAAGGCAAACTTGGTTTGGCCACATGTTTATAATGGTATTTTCTGATCTTTTTAAATGTTTACTTTGTTGGGGCCTGTAGCTTGCTCGTTCCAAAAGAAAATCAAGGAGCAAGGGCAAGGCAACGGTTAAGTCCACACCCCACCCGCACAGGCTTTCCTCTCCCGCCGTTTACGCGGGAGAAGATCTCCTCATCAGTGGCACGGGGCTGAGAATAAACCCAAGTCCCAGACCCACTTTTTGCACGACTGAAAACGAACCTCCCTTGAACCATCTCCATACCATTGCGTGTCCGTGATATCGGCATAAAACGCTTCGGTCAGGCAGCATCTACCACTGACCCGTCCTTGGCAGCGCAACCCTCGGCCCCGTCAACACACCGGTATCAGGCCAGCGGCCCATCGACAAGCGCCAGCACTGGTCCCAGTTGAAGAAGCCTGGGGAGCGTAACAGCTAGACATTGCCGGAAGAAACCACAGTAACCAGCAGCATCCCAGTCATCAGCAACACCAGGCTGTTGGAAGGCCAGACCGATGGTCAGGGGCCCTCCTCCTCAGCACGTGGACCTTCTCCTCCTCGTCTTCGTCCTTGTCTCCTCGGCCTCATCCTCGGGTCACGTCGTGAAATAAGGTTACAAAAGATTTGTTAGTTGTGAGGGAAAAAAGCATGATCTGACCACAACTGAGATTGGAGGTAGACATACGAGTAAAGATCCCTGACGTCCCCAGGGGTCTCGCGGTTGAAGATGGTTACCACGGAGACGGAGGACCTCACGGCAAGAGCCACCAACAGTACCAATGGCGTGACGACCCTTGTTGTTGGTAGGGATGCAACGTCAACGTACTCGGTGGGGAGTCGGTGTCGCAGAGGGCAATGACGGGGATGTTGACGTAGCTGGCCTCCTTGATAGCCTGGGCGTCGGTGCGGGGATCGGTGACGATGATCAGCGGGGCTCCTTGAAAGATCGGGTGATTAGTTGGTGAAGCTACCGGGGTGAAACGACCAGCGATGGGAGAGGCACCGGTGTGGGCAGCGAACTTGAGGACGGCACGCTGACCGTAGGGACGAGCAGAGATTGAACGCAAATGTCGGCAGGGTTCTCGATGGCGACGATGATGCGGGCAGCCAGAACGATCTTCTCCCTGCGAGCTCATTAGCATTTGGGTTGCAAAACCACCTCCGCCCGGGCTCGTTAAAACCACTCACCAGGTCTTGCCAAGTTGAGGACGTTGACACCATCGACACGGGTCTTCCACAGGTAAGGCTCCATGTGAGTCTGGAGGTTCTTGCTACCGAGGTGGCATTGCGCCGCCAGGAGCATCTCAATGTCCTGGCTGGTGGCGTTGAAAACGGACGGCAGGTTAGCGGGAGCCATCTTGTCTGATTTCTTGGTGGTGGAAGAAGACGTTGATGGAGGAGGGGGGAGAAGAATCAACGATCGTGGGACGGTTTTCGTAAAGGCTCGCAAAAAGTTTCGCGAGAACTTGCAAGAATCCTAAAAAATGTGTGTGGTCGCAGAGCCCTGATGGCGTTAATCCGTTCTCGGACTAGTTGGTTTGGGTTTGCGAAGAGCTTGCCGAATGCACGTGAGTGGATTTGCGCTAAGCCATTCTGAGCGGTTTAGTCTGTCGTCGATGAACTCGGCCAGTGAGATGCGTCAGTCGGGGAAATTTTGAGGGTGGGATAAGAGAGGCGGTTCATCCAGCAAAAAGATTCGGGTGTTGGAGCAACGATGCCGCCCAGATTAGACCTTTTACAACGCCTAGGCACAGTCAATTGTACGTCGACGCTTGAGTAAGAAGTAGAGGGTCATGAATGGTGTGCTAATAGACCTGATCAGTGTGCCTACGGCCGTCAAACCCGACCCGCTCCGCAGCACTTCCTCCCCATCGTCCAAACCGCCAACCTCTCTCTGCGCGAGAAAAAGAAAAAGGCCAAGCAAGATCCCTACAAATGGGCACAAGCGCAGCAGCGTAAGGCTGCCAACTTGAAGCGGCGGGAGGAGCTCGACAAGCAGCGCCAGGAAGAATGGGGCGATCCGATCCGGGGCAAGACGACCCCGTTCCTCGAATCCCTGGACTCGGCGGGCCAACTTTCACAGAGTGAAGTGTCCAGAGACGCAAGTGGAAAACCCACTGAGAAGCGCCGGGCTCTTCCTACAACCATTGGCCTGCGTAACCATTTCCTTACCGACTCGGAGCTGGACGATGCTGCTAAGCACGCCTATGCCTTGACGAAGCCCATGGTCGGGGTGGTGGAGTCACAAATGGATCCTGCCACGGAGGAGGAGAGGAAGAAGGCGCATGATCAGAAGCACTACAAGGCCGTGGAAGCCTTGAAGAGAATCACATCACTACGCAACAGCAGCGCCCGCGATCGATTCCATGCCAATGTTCGACGTATCGTTGATGAGTTTGGCCGCCACAAGACCGACACCTTCCTCAAGCCCAAGCCGCAGTCCATTTCACCAAACACCATCCCAATGCCCGAGCGTGCTGGCCCCGATACTGGCAGCTCAGAAGTACAGATTGCCATCTTGACAGCCAAGATCAGATCCGTATCCAAAGCCTTGGAGGTGAACAGAGGCTACAAGGATAAGCACAACAAGAGGAACCTGAGATTGCTCTTACACAGACGCCAAAAGCTATTAAAGTATATGGAGCGAAAAGAGAGGGGTAGCGAGAGATGGACACACATGCTTGAGAAACTCGGACTCACGCCAGCAACATGGAAGGGTCAGATCGACCTATAAAGATGATGCTGTAGGATAGTTAATTGTGTGTATGTACAATAGAAACGATCAGAGGAAGTTTGATGATCCACATGCGTCAGCCTTTGGCCCCTCAAATTGCGCCTATACTGAACCCTTTCATGATATTACGAACTGACGATGCTATACTACATGTGCGCTAAAGACAATCTAGATTGAGTCTGCGCACCAATTAGAAAACGCTGATGAAGTTTCCAATACGGTCCTTCTGATTCTGGGCTATGCACTCGGCGATCCATGTGATGTTGCGGATTTCCTGCATCATGTTAGTCGCTGACTGGAGGATGGTATGCATTTGCACGGCTTACCTGTTCTCTCAGCTTCACCCAGGCATAGACAATGGCATAAGTGAATTGCCTTGTGAAGGCATCTTTGGAAATCTCCATCTCCTTTTGGTAAAACATATCTTCCAGGCTCTTACCATCAGCAGCGCCACCGCCGCCCGTATTTCCAGGTCCAGCAGAACCGCCCAGAGAGATGGTGTCAAAGAAGGTTTTGTAGTCATGAACACCCTCAACAGCCAGGCGAACGCCCTCAGGGTCATCTGCTCGAGAAAGCATCAAAGTGCCCTCGGGATACAGCTTACCGAAGGTGGGATAGAGCTTATTTCGGTCTGCCTTGGTCAACTCGGTGCCGAATGAGTTGAGAGTGATGTTGATAGCTCGGCGGTCGGCCTCAAACTGGAGGATCTCTGACATGACTTCGGACGTAGGGGTTCCGGCCATATCGGGATGGGTGTTGACAAAGTTGTGAAAGTCCTCAAGGTAGTTTTTGTACAGTGTGTTTCGTACAATCTCAATGTTGAGCTCATCAAGGTCTTGGTGGCTAAGACTGCCCTTGAAGTAAGGGGCCAATGGCGTCTCGATTAGCACGCTGTTGTAAAGCTCCTCAATGTTTGTGGCAACGCATAGAACTGGCATGGTCTCAAACCAGCCCAAAGGATGGCATCTCTCGAGAAGCTCCCGTGTATCGCGCTCATGAAGAGTGCCGGTGATGAGAAGGGCGACATTGTCAATCATGTAGCCATAAGTGACATAGTCCATAAACTGGGCCAAGGATCCCACAGCATTGGCACGAACATATCGGAATTCGGAGATGAGCTTGTCTGTCGTCTTGGATGCGAGAGCGGATGTCGAGGGATTAGGAGGAAGGGAGGCAAGGAAGTCGCCATAGGCAGGACCAAGTTGGAGCTTCAAGTCTAGGTCTTTGTTAGTCTGCGAGGAGAATAATCCAAGCGGCAATACACACCATCGATCGTCTCGCATTGGGTCAGATTGTTGTAGGCAGGCGTCGTCAAGAGACTGTTTCGGTAGCCTCTGATTATGCCCTCGACGTAGCTAAGTGGGTTGCGTCAGTCTGATTCCAAGGTGAGCTCCAGATGCATGCACACTACTAACCCATTGTTCACGTTGAACAACAGACCTTCCATGTTTGCGTTATCTTTCCACTTGAAGATAATTTGACAATAACAGCGAAATTGATGATGACGATGATCGTCGACGATTCGATGGGATAGTGGATGATTGATTTTCTCACTGATTTGTTTACCTCTCTGGTAGTATTACTACAAAGGTTCAATGGCTGGCTTGCGCCTCGCCCCAGCAGCCATGGAATGCTACCTCGTTACTTGACAGCTTCGCACGTGAGTGGTTGTTCTTATCCGGATCAGGATCATCTATAGTTCCGTAGCCCCACCACACCATCCCACTTCGGAAGCACCAAGCACCAGACAAGCCCAAAATTTTTGAGTGGATACCAAAGCTTCTTTTCTAAACTGAAAAATTTCCTATCGTCAACTCGCCTACCTCGTCAGATCATTTTGCGCACACAACAAAACAAAAAGCAATTGGACAAAGGGAGGAAGTAGGAACTCGAATACACCGTGCAGGAGCGTCAGGGACAATTTTAAATCCATCACCATGTCTCTCTTCGTTCTTGCCGAGACGTCTGCGGGGTGAGTTTGCAGAGACTTGCTCGTTTACTATTTTGTTTATTACAATCAAGCTGACAATCGATAGCTATGGTCTGTTCAAGGCCGCAGACAAGAAGCTCTTCAAGCGAGATGACCTCGCCGCTGAGCTTGGGCGTCCCGAGGGGCTCGTTGAGATGTGAGATTATTCCTATACTCCAGATTTTTTTTTTCGTGGCTGTGGACTAACCATCTGCCGTCTGCAGGTTGAAACTGAAGAAGTTTGTCAAGTTCGAAAGCGCAGCCATGGCTCTCGAGGAAGCCGCTTCACTCAAGGAGGGCAAGGTTCCAGACCTCCTGAGCTCTCTCCTGGAGGACCTCAAGCTTGAGAAGAAGGCATCCCTCGCAGTTGCCGATGTGAAGTTGGGAACCGCCATCTCCAACTTGCCCCAGTTCAACATCTCCCCAGTGTCCGGTGCCAACACGATGGATGTCTTCCGAGGAATTCGAGAGCACATATCTTCTCTTATTCCTGGTCTTGAACAGGAGAACATGGACCGCATGAGTCTCGGTCTGTCCCACTCCATGTCTCGACACAGACTCAAATTTTCCCCAGACAAGGTCGACTCCATGATTATTCAAGCCATCAAGATGGTTGATGATATGGATAAGGAACTCAATGTCTATGCCATGAGAACAAAGGAATGGTACGGCTGGCATTTCCCCGAGTTGGCCAAGATCCTCAACGATAACCTTGCCTACGCCCGTCTCGTCTTGGCCGTCGGCATGCGAACCAACTATGCCGATGCTGACCTCAACTCAATTCTTCCCGAGGAAGTTGCGGTTGCTGTCAAGGCTGCTGCCGAAATCAGCATGGGCACAGAGATCACCGATGAAGATATGGAAAATGTCAAGCAGCTCGCCCAGCAGGTTATTGAATTCTCTGATTATCGATCTCAGATGTCTTCCTACCTTGAGAGCCGTATGCAGGCCATTGCCCCCAACCTGACTACTCTTGTCGGCTATCTAGTCGGTGCCAGACTCATTGCACACGCTGTTCTCTCATGAGCCTTGCCAAGTCCCCCGGCTCCACCATTCAGATTCTTGGAGCAGAGAAGGCTTTGTTCCGAGCCCTTAAGACCAAGCACGACACACCCAAGTACGGTATCATCTATCACTCCTCCCTCATCGGCCAGGCTACCGGCAAGAACAAGGGCAAGATTGCTCGTATGTTGGCGGCCAAGGCAGCTCTTGGTCTGCGTGTCGATGCTCTTGGCAACGATGAAGACGAGGATGCAGAGGACGATAATGGAAACCTAAAGCGTACCGCGCTTGGCCTGACCAGCCGTATTAAGCTTGAGAACCATCTGCGTAAGCTTGAAGGCAAGCCATTGCTGCCCAAGGGAACCGCAGTGTCACCCTCTGGCGAAATCCTGGCCGGTGGCTTCACCCTGAAGGAGACTCGCCGATACAACGCCGATGCCGATGGTGTCGAGGCTGATGCTGAGGTCAATGGCGATAGCAAGAAGAGCAAGAAGTCGAAGAAGAAGATTGAGGTCGTGGAAGATGAAGACATGGAAGATGCCAAAGATGAGGAGAGTGGTGATGATGAGGCTGTGACGCCCGCCAAAGCAAAGACGACGGAACTTTCAGACGAAGATTTCCAACGATTAGCCGAGGCTGCTGGCCTGTCCCTTAAAAAATTCAAGCGAAAGTATGAGCGTGGCGATGTCGAGCTCAACGAGGATGGCACACCCAAGGTCTACAGCAAGAAGGAACTTAAGAAGAAGCGAAGGCACGATGAGGATGAGGAAATGGCCGAGCCCGAGGCCGAGCCCGAGGCTGAGTCTAAGAAGGAGAAGAAACAGAAGAAGAAGAACAAGCGCCAGTCTCTTGAGGCTTAGAACCCTTCAAAGAAGCGCAAACTCAAACATTCGAGTTCATTGCAGAGGGCAACTGGAGCATTTTAAGTTACTAACGAAGCTAACTGGAGTCTACGAAGAAGATGAGAGCATCACACGATACCTTTGAGCGGACGAGGACGGAGGGCGCTTTGAAGGTCGTGCATACCACCATCTGCGATGTTGTAGATATATGATACCTGAGATTCTTGAGGGCTTCCGGGCTATCTGTCTTTGTTAATAGGGCTGGCGTTTAAGGGGGAAAATTCGGTATTTTGGCGTGGTTGGTCTATTTTGCTGCCACCCTTGCATTTTCGACACAAATCTGCTTGTGGAGGAGAGAGGGTTCTGGGGATAGTCACATGTTTGAATTTGTATGGCAATTTGAAAAACTGTTCAACTTTTTGCTCGCCTTGTATTGTGATGTATTTATGAACAAATCTACATGTGTAATTTCATGAAATGATCATGTCTGGTATCTCAAATTGTTTTCATCAACTCCATCAATGCAACAACTCATGATAGACAAACAATCCGATTTATTAAAGACAAACTGACACGGTGCGAAAACCCTCGCTAACAGATTTGAATTATGAAAAGCAAATATTGTCCCTCAAAAAGTTTCTTCACCGCTACTATGTGTAATGATGCTGCTACTCAGTCAAAGAGTGGGTATTCTGGGTATCACATCGACCAAACTTGGTCCTATCATTATGCCTCCGCCTCCACCTTGAATATGGGGAATAAAGTCCTCCCAACAAGGAGCCACAGCCAAAACAAGTGGGGAAAGGGAAAAAAAACAACCAGCAAAAAACCAGGATATCAAACGTCAAACATTGTACTTCATGTTGAGGGGAGTGAAGGTCGTATTATGCGTAGGTGTGCGTAGTCGACATCCGAGCAAATCGGCGGGGAAAGTCCTAATTGTCGTTGGAAACGATAAGAGCATGCAGAAATGCAATTCTCGGAATCAAGTAGACCACGCTAAACCACCGGTAAAGGCCCAAAGTCAGCAGCACGCTCTCATGCGAGGCACGCTCAAAAACAATTGAAAAGAACTTAAAAGTTCTCAACAACGCGAGCATTCATGGCTTGTTGGAAACCTGAGTCCTGACCTCCAAAATCATTCAAGCCCTGGCCAGAAGTGGGGGCAGAGCTGCCTTCGGCGTTGTGGTTGTCGGTCAGGGCAGCATTGAGGGCACCTGCCATACCCTGGCTACTTCCTGGGAGGAAGATGACCTTGCTATTGGCAGACTTGGCCATGGCTTGCATAGCCTCAAGGTAGCGGATCTGCATGGCGGGAGCAGAGCTCAGAATGTCGGCAGCCTGGCGCATCAACTTGGCAGATTCGACCTATGCGGAGCAATAGTCAGTAAATGTTGGAAGGTTTAAGGGGGTTTACAATGTTGGCATTGTTCTAGTCTCACCTCAGCCTTTGCGGCGATGATCTTGCTTTCACCGATTCGCTTGCTCTGGGCAGCCATAGAGAGCGAATCCTGAAGATCCTGACTGAAAACAATATCCTTGATCAACATGCTCTCAACCTGGACACCCCAACCGGCAGCGACGTCCTCAATGATCTCGCCGATTGACTGTGCAATTTCCTCGCGGCGCTCAATAACATCCTGGAGAACACGAGCACCGACGACGTGACGCAAGGTAGTCTGAGTACGCTCAACGAGCGCCTGTCGGACGTTGGAAATGCCAAAGGCAGCCTTGTGTGGTGCGACAATGTGATAGTAGATGACGGAGGTAAGTCGGAGGGTGACATTGTCCTTGGTCATGCATGTCTGCTCGGGAACCTCTGCGATCTGAATCTTGACATCGACCTGGATGAGTCTCTCACTGAGAGGATTGACCTTGACCAGCCCGGGGTCGACAGCTTTATAGAAGCGACCGAACTTTGTGACGAGACCGACGTGGCCCTGGTTGACGTTCTTGTATGGGTTGGGACAGATGATGCAGCATGGAATAGCGCCGCATGTTCCAACAATGGCACCCAAAGTATTAACTAGGGATATGTTAGATTTGGACTGGACATATAACAAACAGATACGAGCGAAAGTTGAAAACATACTCATGCTACCATACCAGCCCTTGGGGTTGGTTTCGGCATCAATAATCCTGGCATAGCTTCGCTGAAGGTCCTCCTCCCTTGGCGGCTGAACAGTCATTTTGTTCTGTGCCTGAAACCCCGTGACGTTACCGGCGGTATCATATTCGGGAGCCTTGGAGGGGTTACCAGAACCGTTGGCAGAAGACATTGTTGGTGCTGCGATGGACGGCGACGGTGTTGTTTGCAGTAGGGGGAGGTGATGGTCACTGCTATGTTGATGGGAAGTAGTAAAGACGGCAGGGCTATGAGACGAGGACGAAGCGTTGGAAGCCAGCTTGAACTAGATTACTAAGGCCTTGGAGAGATGGTAGAGGAGAGGAGAGGAGAGGAGGGTAGAATGTGTGTGTGTGTGTGTGTGTGTGTGTGTGGGCAAGAGTGAGAGAGAGAGAGCTCTTGGGGTTTTAATGTTTTTTTATGTAGATCCAAGAAACTTTGACGTCGGCGGCGAAGATCCGAAAAGACAACCTCCCGCAGGCAGAGAGCTACTGCTAGTACCTGCCTGTACTCTGTAGCTGTGTCATGGAAGAGAAATGGATGGATAGATACATGCTATTACTTAGCCACGCACAGCAAATCACAAGTACCGCCATCTTGGCATTATTCAATGATGGTGGTGGTGGTGGTTACACAGCCGCGTAAGGGTCGCTCACCTGAACCCCCCCTCCCCAACCTCAAGCTCACTGCGCTTGCATTGAAATCCAAAAAAGGGAGCCTAAGACGGTGTCTAACAAGTCCAAGAGTCTAGAGCGTTTTTGTTAGCGCCAAGGAGCGACGAGCAACGACTTTTCTCGGCAACGCTTGGGCCGTGCGGGGGAGAGAAAGAGACAGAGACAGAGACAGAGACAAGAGACAGAGGCGAACTGCTTTTGGAGATGGTGGTGATGAGGGGAAACGACCAAGGTAGGGGTGGGATGATGGGGTGAGATGGTGTGACGTCTTCCCCAGCGCCCAGCTGCTTAACAAGAGTTGAATAGGGAACTTTCTGATGCTTCATACGATGAATGCGACAGCGCCAATGTTGCGACCTTCATGATAAAGTACGCTATTCCGCGCTTCGACCATTTGGGCTTACTACAAGTACCAATACCAAATGTTGGCCAGCACAAAACAGCCCAAGGCATATATCAACACCAAAAAATACTCTCTGAAACTGCTGTTGGCCAGTTCTTTAGGGAAGAAGAAAAGACATGCACACACCTAAAAAAAAAAAAACGACAACTTCTCCAACAAAAGACCCGTGGGTCGTTAATTCCCGCCGCCCACCACCACCATCATCATCATCATCCATTCTCGTTTCCCTCAACGGAAAGAAAAGGAGAGAGAAAAAAAAATCACCAATTATTGGTCAGATGCTAAATTCTCTGACATGTTCAAGGGCGGATGGCCACAGTTCCGGCACACCCTTTTCTTTGCAAAGCCGACTTATCCACGATGCCAGCAAGACTCGTCCAAACAATTCCAAAAAAGTCACCCTTGCACGCCCTTTGAAGGATGCACCACCAACACACCCCTCCCCCTCTCCCTCTCCAAAGACAGTCTCAAAAGCTTCTTTCAAAGCAAAGCAAAGCAAAGACGAAGAAGAAGAAGAAGAAAGGTAAAAACATCAAAGCCGCACTGCCTCACGCTCTTCTCATTCTAGTCTTTCCTTAAAAGATCTCCACTACGGCTGATGGATGCACGTGGCTCATACAAGTAGTATGCACTACATACAAACTTACCCTCTCCATCTGACTTTCTTATGGCATATTCCACTTCCGAAACCCGAATAAACGCCTCCCTTATGTATGTATGTATGTATGTATCTGTGTGCGTGTGTGTGTATGTCTTTATGCTAAACACTCCTCCCCCCGATCGAACCGACGGATCAACACAAGGCACAACAACCGACAATCATTGCCCCGGTGCCCGCTCACCCTTCCAGAAGCCTTCCATTTCTTAAACCCCACATGCATAGCATAGCCTCTAGTTCGTCCCTCAGACACACCAGGACGTCATATCTCTCTGCTTCGTTCTCCATCTCCCAAACAACTTAGGGTCATCACCAAAAGTCTTAAGCGCTCCTCCAAGCTTTCGAGAGAGAGAGAGAAAAAGAGTCAACAAAGCCACCGCACACTCCCAGTGGGGTCGTACTCTAATTAACAGAACAGCCCCCTCCCCAATGTCCCAAGTTCCAAGATCCAAATTCTGCTGCCTTACTCTGAAGAAAAAAAAATAAACCCCCCTTTCCTTCTCAGGAACTCTCCGAACCGTCACTTGACGCAACAGAGACCCCACAAAGAGGCCATGCCCATGCCCAACCAACCTCTTGGATCATATCCACGATAGAGTTGAAAAAGAGAGGGGAGAAACGGGCCAACAACTTAAAATTCTTGCCGCCGTGGCTGTGACTCTAGATCTCCTGCCAACTTGTGACGTCTCCATCCGCCTTGTATTTGAATCCTTCTCTTCTCGGCCCGCTAATGAGACCGTAATGTTGGCTCCAAAGCAATATTCAGCCCAACATGAACGGGTAAAACCTAAGCAAACATCACTGTAAGACACACTACGAAACAGAGGCATGGTTCTTTTTTTCCACGGCATGTTTTATTGTTTCAATACGGCTGCGCCTTGCCAATAACCATCCTCCCTATTTATTGCTTTCCTCCTCCGTCATTACCGTCATAAAATCCTCATCCATTGACCTATGCAGGCAAACGCCTAGCAAGTCCGTCCATTCACATACATGTTTTATCCATATCCCTCCAATAAAAAAAGGCAACTCGTACAAAATATCAACCTTTTTTCGCTGCTTCGATTGTGTGGTCTGACTTGCATCACCGAATTTCAGGCTCTCTCATAAAGTCTGGAACTGGGAGGCCAGCGTCGCCACTCTCAAGTCTCGCTGAAGCCAAGGCTCGGGAGATATCATCAAGCCTCGAAACGTCATCACGTGCACGACGCCGAGGGTTGTTAGTAGTATCAGCAATGTCCTCCGTGCGAGAGGTGTCAGGGTTAGCTCCCTGGATTGCATCAGCATCGAAAGCATAAATTTTGATGCCCCGCAAGTGTGTATCCTTGCCATTCTGGTGGTTCTCAAGGATCTGCATCTGTAGCACATATGATACGAGTGTATTTCCGTCCGGATCGCCCCCTGCACCAGCGATGGGAACTTGTTGCCAACCCACAGGGCTATCGAGGTTCATGGCCGCAAATTCAATCAGGTTGTTCTCGCTAGTTCCAGACTTGAAGGTGATTTTTGTAGGTGTATAAGATTCGTCTTCTGTGTAATCGACGAAAAAGCGAATATCACGAATGCCCACACGTTTGACAAAGTAGACGGTAAGTTTGTGTGGCTGCGGGCCATCTGATCTGGTAAAGTGGTCAGAATATGCAAGCTGGGTAATGCGGTGACAATGTAGCCACGTACTGCCAGTAAAGTTTCAAGTCGTCGTTTCTAAGTTCTTCAACTCCGTTACCCTGTTTGTGACTGCTCACAGTAAATTTTCCCAAGTTGGAGATCTCCTTCAAACCCATAGTAGAAGGATCCATCAGAGCTGCAGGTTCCTGTCCTTCCTCTTCTTCTTCCTCTTCTTCCTCGTGCCCCATAATGCTGCTTTCCGGAGCTTCGTACTCTTCCTGAGACAAGGCTTCATCTGCGTACGCAGACGTATTGACATGCTGTTCTATATCGGCACCACGACGAGCCATGCCCAGATGGCTAAGATCCGGCTCAGAATCAGACCCGTCGGAATCGTCAAACGGCATGCTAAGGCGGTGGCTAGGGTTTACTCTAGCTGGGGAAACATTAGTCTCATATTCTCGATGATTTCTTGTACGATATCGCGATAGGCCTCCAGCTCGTTCGGGTCGCGAAAGAAGCGCTGGCCGCTTCGAGCTAGAACTCCCTGCTGCCGCCTCATACAGCGCAAGATTGCAGCAATATTCTCCGTATCTATTGACGGAACTGGTGGCCAAGTATCCTCGCGATGTCCAATAATGCTTCCACTGGCTGATAGGGGTAGTTCTTGGAGTGGACGGCGAGGGGAACGCTTTGTCCCGGATTTGGATTTGGATTTGGAGTTGGGGGATTTCTCCGAAAGAGTGAGGGAGGCAAATTGAGGCAAATTTTGATTGGTAGGCATTGTTGTTGAGAAGGAGTGAGTGAATCAGGGTGCGTGTGACTAATAGATTGGCAGAAAGGTCGGCTTCGTCACTGACGGCGAGAATAAGAGCGAGAATGGGAATGTAAATGAGAGTGAGAGTGAGGTTGCTGCTTCCACTTGTACTTGCGAATGAAAGATTGAAATATAATAAGAAAGAAGCGAAATAAAAGACCTTGAGAAGAAATGGAATTGAAGGAGTGGAAGGGGCTTTATATATCTTGGAAGACGGAGAGATGGTGGGATGAAGGGGAGAGAAGATTTAAAAAACGAGGGTGAAAGTAAGAAGATACAAACTAAAGAAGGGGGGAGAACTCTCAAATGAGGTAGAGAATGCACTTATGCAACTCTAAAGGACATTCAATAAACCCAAGCAAAGATGGAAAGTCAAATAAAAAAAAGGGGGGGGGTGAGGGAGCAAAAGTCATCACCAGCTGGCGAGTTTGTCCTCTCACTTAATCCCATCTCAAAAAAAACTCAAAGCCAAGTATCATAAACCGAGAGAAGAAGAAAAGCGCAAAAAAAAAGTGAAACCAAGGGAAATAAAATAAAAAACCAACCTCTGTGCAAGCGAAAAGGATTTGGCGGAGGTGCCACATTCTGGTTATCTGGCGTCCGGTGGACATCTGGCGTCACCTGGAGGTGTTGTTGATGCCGTCGTCCCTCAGACAACTGCTGCTGTACCGCCTGATTTGGGGTTCGCACCTGGGCTCCTTGGTTGGAGCTGGCCGCTGAAGCTACATGGCGAGCTCTCCTGGAGCCGCGCGTAATGTCCATACTGTTAGGACCCGGAACGCAACAGTGCCAAACATCAAGCAATTGCCATCATGTGTAGTCAAATACGCGCTCAAAACTGCCGTCGTGCATGTTGCGTCATCACGTGATGCGTATGCGGACATATCAACCACTCTGTGGGTTGCCTCATTCCCTCTTTTTTCCTGCAAAAAGATGCATGATATAGTTTTCCTAGTTGATGTTTATACCTACTTTGAGCCAGGTTGCTTTGTCTCAAGCTCTGGTGCGAAACCATCTGGGTCGATGAAAACCCAAATGCTTCATCTCAAGTTAATACCTTGCCTACCCTAAACTTAGATCACACAAAACCTACTTCTTGTTCTACGCAGCAAAGAAATAATTTTGAAGCATTCTTTTTAGATAAATACTGCGGAATAGAGTTCTCTTTAGATATTAGAATATTATATTCGCATATATTTATGTTTGCTTTTCTTCATAATCACTTGGTGGCTTGATGGTTAAGCATCAATGCAAACATGGATAGGTCGTTAAAAGCTGTGATTATCACAGGATTTCGTTAACTTTTTTTTTACCTTCAAGCCTCCAATTGCGGGATGTAGTTGTGTAATCTATTTCTCTTTAGTATGAGATGTCACGAATCATTACCTTCACTCATATACACTTCATCAGTTTTAAATAATACACCGCTACAACCATTACACGGGGCGTCAAGATCAAGGGAACTCTGACCCAAATGAGCTTGGTTTACATGTCACCGGGCAGATCTTCAACAGAGTTATTAAAGATTCTTACAAGTAGACTACGACTCATGCCCCTGGTTTCAAGCTAAGATTGGGCGCTTCATCAACTCGTTGCCATCACCCAACTGATAACAACGAGTGGATAGCATTGCGGAAACAAAAGGTCTATCTCTGTCCGTATCAGAAACCGAGCTTCCCGAAGAGGACAGCCTCCCACTCGCATGGTTTTTGTGATAATGAGGAGCTATCATTGATTGCTGGCAAATTGTATTAGAATAGCGCACTTGAATGAATCGGCACAACAAATCGTCGAGCTTGCGCTATATCTTGCCATATGCGCCGATGATCAGAAAGGAATATTCGTTTCCATCTTTTGCTGAGAAGTTATCAGTTTATTAGTGAAGCAACCGAGAATACCCTGCCCATATGTACAAGATAGACAACGCGCCTAAAAGCTGAGGGTTGGGTCTGGTTTCGCAGAGAAGGTTTCTTTTTGAGACGAGTTATCGCAGGAACGGTTAAACATGTTGTAAAATAGCTACAAGGTGTGAGTTCGGTTCGGGCGGAATCGCTGAGATCGAGGAGCACTTCGTGTGCTTTGGTGTTGGATTCTTAAAATGTCTATCTCGCTGTCTCACTTGAACAAAGTGGTCATATTTGACCAGTGATGCCTCCCTCATAATAGGTAGTGCATGTGGGAACTTGCACATACATTTGAGAAATCCATTTTTGGGTATGTGGAATATTTTACCCAGTAAGTTCATGCTATCCAATTGCTTTAGGAGTGTTCTATAACCTGCGGCGAGTATCTCGGGCCCATTAGTCTGAGATGATGCTTTTTGGCTGTTGGTGAGGCTGCCCATGGCTGCCTTTGTCTCAAAGACCACAAGCTCCAATTTGTTGAGTTGCCGCATTCGCCGGTGAGCTCCGAGGTCGTTGGATAAGTTTATTAGGCTATATGCGTATCAGGAACTAGACATCTTGAGAGGAATAAGTTGTCGCAGATTGAAGAGCAAGCCCATTCGGACATCTGCCGTTTCTGGAGCACCTGGCGCATACAAAGGTGGCAGGGAGTGCATTGCATTTCCGGTTTCAGAAGGATATTTGCAGAACGAGCATGAATATTGAATACGGATACCGGAAGAGTAGAGGACGGAGGGCGCACTGAGTAAACTAGATAGATACATGTCGACATTAAGGCCATGATGATTGCAGCAAAAGGAGTCGTTTGGATGGTGGTGTTGACATGTACTCCGTGGTATGGGTGACTCCTTTGGATGCAACATGCAAGCCATTACTATCCAAGACCGGATAATATTGCCGAATATGAAGCATGACTATGTAGGGAGAGGATATTCAATATTGATGCATGGCCAAGACAAAGACGTTTCTTTTTTGTTCGGCCCCATTACCGTCGTGGACTCGGAAATGATGAAACCCCAGTTTAAGTGGTAGCAGCCAGGGGAGACAGAAACAGAGACAGAGACAGAGACAGAGACAGCAGCATTTGCATGAGAACGGAGATGCTTCCGTGTGAGTGTTGGTCGCGTGCGTGTAATGGTGAGAGAGCCCCCCGTGTGTCTACTAATATGTCTGTCTGGAGAAACGTCCACAAGAGACATCGAGGGTGGAGCCTGAGCCAACTATTTGTGGTCAGGAGTAACGACAATGGTCATTTCGCCAGAGTTTGGCGCCGTTTGGTCTTTGCCCGGGAGTAGGAGGGAAAGTCTCAGTCTTCCATGGTAGAAGCCGTCGACGGCGCACGCCGGTGGAAAACGGGTACAACTTAAACGGTCAATACAAAATCCAGGAGTTCAGCCCCCCTCCATCATGTGCGGATATTGGCTGATGATGGTGATGGCGATGAGAGACGAGCTGGAGTTGTTCTTTTTTTTTTTTTTTTTTTTTTCTTTGGGGGAGGGGAGGGAGGCGAACCAGGCTTGGCTGAGCTGGTTGCGTCGCGTCCTCGGTGGATGCAAGAGGGAGAAAATGTTGAATGAGTAGGTATTACTCAGTACCTTGGGTGATAAAGAGAGTGTTCATTAGCGAGCTTTATGAAATTATGCAGGGCTACCTGGCAATACACCCCGATGAGCCCAAAAGCACACGCCTTCAATGGATCATTGTAGCAGTAGCAGAGCACACTGGCTCACCTCACCTTACAGACAACGCATCTTACTTCCCGCTGCATGCAATGCATCCCCCCGAAATCGTCAACGATGGCTAATGCCACCTGTCTATCCCGGGTTCGCCGCAATAATTATGGTGGAGTAAAGAGAGAGAAGGACATTAACATCTGGAATTACCTACCCCATCATGAATGAAAAATCGGTGATTGGGGGTGTCTAGGAGTTCTCCATGGCCACTAAAACATGATCCGCACCGCTCTCACAGCGCTGTTGCTGCCCCCCCCCCCCCCCCTGGATCGCTGGACGCTGGACGCTGGACTCTGGGCACTGAACGCTGAACAGGCGACAGGCAGAGCCAATCCGGGGCCAAAATTACCGCTGATGTCATGGGGGAAGCTCCAAGCTTTCTCCAGACAAGCCACCGCTAATCACGCTCGACCCCTTTGATAGCCCGCCTGATGGGGACGTGATGTGCACCCAGGTGGTACCTCTTGAGCCTTGCTCTAGGCTGTCCAATTCTTAATGCAAATGCTAGCAATGGTGCTAAGACTCTTTGGTTCCCCTTTCATCAGTGCAACGTTTTTTTTTCTCTCTCCATCGTCCCGTTAGAAAGTCAAATGACAAGGCATTAAACCTTTGGGTTTCTCCTTGTGCCTGTTATGCATGAGCTCCCGATTGACGACGGGGTTATCCCAGCAAAGGGGAGGATCCCGTGTTCTGTTCTCTGCTGTCCACCACTAAGCGTACTTTTGTACCTGTCGGTACGTACCTGGAGTCCTTTGAGGTGCGTCAAGTCAATCAATCAATCAATCAATCGCGGCGATGTGTACATGTCTAGTGTGCAGGACCCATTAGACCGCCGGACGGCACGAGCTCTTTGTTGGTCCCTGCATGGCCCAACTTGGAGGGGGCGGTGGGACAAGGTTTCTAGGATGTACAAGTACTAATATCATGCATGCACGGCGACTGGTCAATGGTCCAAATGTTCCTAGTACTAATAGGAGCCAAGGCGGCGGCGGCGGCGAAGCAAATAGAGGGAAGAAGAAGGAAGAGGCAGAGGAAGAGGAAGAGGAAGAGGAGGTCAACAAAATGTCGTGTTTCTCGGGCAAAGCCTTGGAGGTACTATACCTACATACCTACTTATGTATAGGCACTTTGTGCATGTCCATGTCACAGGTCACTGTTATCATGTATCAAGTCAAGTAGTGTATCATGTAACCCTCTTGGGACCGAGTCGGAGAGACACGCTCATCAACCCATTCAATGCTAAAGTGTACCTCGTGGACAGTTACAAGTTGGAAGTAGTAGTGACCATTAGGGTAATGCTTCTTTGTGCCTTGGTATTGTACAGACAGAGCAAAGTAGGAGGAGGTATATCATCTGCCCATTTCCCCCTTTATTTTCCCCTCCCTAATAGTTAAGGTTGTTCAGGTACATACATACATACATACATGCCTTGCCTTGCCTTGATTTATTTTATTCCGTGTATAATCTCCATTTTACTCATAAACATAAAACCTTGCATTGATCCATCTGTCCATTCCATCTACCACCTCACCCAACCATCCACCCCAAGTCTATTCAATCAATCAATCAATCAATCAATCCAGTGTCGAACACTACTAATAGCTACTCTCGGCTGCACCCAACGGCCTCGGAGACGCTCCGCCAAAACTGCCTGCTACACAAGTGTTCCTACAAGTAAAACCTCTGGTACAATCCGATAATTCAAGGAGCACATCCATACCGCTTCCGGCCCGCGTCCGCTACCAGCCCAAGTCCAGCGCCGCCATCACCAAAGCGTTGCATACCGGACTCCATCCAACTATCCAATACTTATACTGCCTTGTCGGTATGTCGCCCCGCTCCTCGTTTCTCTCCCTCCCCCCCAGGCAGTGCAGTGCGCACCGTTATTTCAACCCAGCATCCCAATCCATCCACCCACCACATCAATCCCACCCACCCCTTGCCGCCCAAGGTTGAAGCTCCTTGTTGCTCCCCTGTCCCCATTCCCTGCCTGTCTTGGACCTTGGTTTCTTGGCTCCACTAACTCCAAGCCGGAGCGACAGTACGGAGTACTGCCAATTAAGAAGCGAACTCGACTACAAACTCGCCCTCAATTGCTTTAAACCTCGACTTTCTTTCGTCCTGCCCAACATCGAACCACTCCTACAACCACCACTACCACCACTGCCAATCCATCCATAACCAAACAACATCAACGAACCAACAGCCGCCATTGCTCAGCTATAACAAAAGCTCTCTGCTGCACCATCTCTACCGCCACCATTTCTCAACTCACTACCACCACTACAATGACTTTCACCGACGAGGAGCTCGACAACAATTGGGTCCCCAATGGCCGACGACCACAGTCGTACGTCTTACCCCTATGACCCATCAAGCACAATTCAACCATGAACCGGTAGAGTTCTATATATCTGAACAACAATTGACAAATTGGTTACAGTACAATTGCCCGTAACTTCCAGCAAGAGCTGGGCGAGCTCTTCAAGCTCGACGCCCCCCTTACAGACTTAAACACCAACCTTGACGAGAGGTATGTTTGTGCATTCCAATTTCCCTTGCAGCCTTGGCGCCTTGCTAACCTCTTTCTTCTTCTGGCAGAAAACAAAACTTGGGCAAGAATAACCAAGAACTGGCCGAGCTCGAGGCCCGTCTCCGTGAAATGGAGCAACGTCTTACTCGCGTTGGCTACAGTACCCCCAAGACCCAGCAACCCGCCAAACAAGAATCTGCCGACGACAAGTCCAGGTCACGGCCGGGCACAGCACGAGCAACCCAACAGGCTCCCAGCGCAGGCAACATGCCCCCAACTCCTGGGGCCAGTGAAGGTGAATACTATCTCGTCACTCGAGCCGACTTGGACGACGGACCCCGCTGACTTTTGGTTTCTCTATCAAGATGGCGATGGCGAGTGAATGACGTTTTGTCATTCGTCCTAGCGGCCCCCTTTAGGTTTTCTCCCCCAATATACCAATCTTCATTACCAGGACTTCTACAACTTCCCGAAGGCCTGGGAATGTGCCGCATGGGCGTAACATGGACACTACAACAACCAGTCCTTACCGTTTCTCCTTTTATTTCATAAGCATCGACCCCGGAGTGGTCAGGAATCTGCATACATGGTGGTTTTCTTGAGAACCTCCCACACCCAAATCACTCGCTCAACCACATTCTCCTCCCCCTCTCCACGGCGTTACAGGCAAAATCACGATATCTTCCATCTGTTTCTCACCAATTCAACAGAAACCGCAATCTTTATTTATTGTTTTTAGTACCATGTAGGGGGCGCATATGCGGGTCTTGGCCTGTGACCGCATCGCGTTCCCTATCCCAGCCACCGTCGTCATTTATATACTATACTAATGCACGCGAGCAATGTTTTTTGTCTTTTTGCGATTTTTCATCTTCAAGTAAAGAGATGACGGAGGAGGAAGGGAAAGGGCAGGGTTTACCCTCGGTGGGTTTGGATTTGTGTGGTATATGGCAAGGAGGGACAAACAAACAAACTTAGCGTCTTTTATGCTGGTGAGCATGCGTTGTATATACCACCCGTAGGCTGAATGCAATGCAACAATGCTTTCTCCAGTTTACTAAAATCGTGGCCTCATTCGATTTGACGGGGAAGCAGACAACTAACTGGTCTTCATATTCATGGCTAACTGAACAAAAGTGACTTCCTGGCTCAACTCGCCTCCAAAATCTCGGTCTAGCTCAAATGACAATCATTTTCAAACACACTCACAAAAGCTTGTTGGCAAACCCGATCCTGTTTTTTCTCGAGATCAAACGCCACAAACAGCGCCTTGAGCATGATGTCTCCAAGAACTGTCACATCGAGGCCTTCAGCGCTCTGCATGCCTCCCCAGCAGTATGTCGGATCATCATCTGTAGGACCATAATTGAGGTAAGGGCCGGGGATATGGAGCACGCGCTCACTTCTGGGGACTTTGAACCAGAGATCGGGAAGTTGATCAGCTACTTCGCATGGAAATGTGTACGAGTTGGAGATTCCGTTGTCAACCTTCATTCCTGGGACCGCAAACCAATACATGCTGGCTAGGTTATCCGGGAGGAACATGAGCGTAGTGCCGGTGTCGATGGTGGCCATGAACGGCTGGTAGTACCACGAGGCGTTCACGCCATCCCAGGATGTCAACTCCAGTTGAATGTCCCAGTGAGGGCTCTTAGGATCGGTATCTACCCAAGCAAGGTCCTCTACGGCGAGACTCTTATTGATGTATCCAAAGTCGAAGCGGCCGGAAGCGTTCTTCCTCAGATCAACGGTGAAGACGGGGTGTTTGAGGTGCTTTTTGAGCATGCTGATGAAAGATGGCATATGAGGCTCGACGTTACTTGGTAGCCGTTTGGCCAGTCCCATGATGCCACTGAGACTGTCTTCTGTCTCGAAACGAGCCGCGACCTTTAGTGCAGACTGGACAGTGGCATTTTCTATGACGAAGCCACCGATATGGACAGTGTCACGGTAGACAATGCCCGAGGCAGTTGTACCATCGACTATGCGAGGGATTAGTGCTTGGTCTTGCCTCTGAAGGTGGCTTCAAAGCTTACGGTATTGAAGAGCCCACTCTGCACCATTTACCAGGTGGGACGTCTCAGATACATTGGGTTTATACTGAGGAGCATATGGTCCCTCTTTGTTGGCTCTATATATTGTATCGGCGGACTGTATCCAGCTGGGTGTCAAGGTCAGTGGGGACAGGGTATATGGACAGTTTGAGTTGTTGGTGGCGACTGCTTACAGGTCTGCAGAGCCAGTATCCAAGGCAATCCTCAGGCGCTGCGGAGGGGTTCCAATCTCAATGTTTGCAATGTAAATGTCATCGCTGCCCAGGGGATCGACGTCGACTCGGCCTTCTGGTATTACATCTTAGCATCTTGGCTGTAGAAAAAAGGAGCAGATGTGGAGTCTACCCACCATTGTCGATGAGTGAGAACATGGAGGAAACCTCCTTTGGGACGCCACCGCCCCATTTGTGTCGAACGGCCGCCCAGTCTCGAACAAAATCTCGCTGTCCCTCATTCTTGGGGGCAACGGGAAGAGAGAAGCTCTTGGTGGGTATTTGATCGACAATAGGAGGGACGACAGCTGCTGTCAGGCATGCCAGGGGCATAAGTAGCAGAAGGGGTATAAACTGCCACATAATTCGCTTGGGTTTGTTGGTTGTTGGCGCGATACCTTTGAAAAAAAAAATGACGTGAAGCGATTGCAAATAGCGAACGAATAGAGAGTCCGATGAAACAACCCGACCAGCTAGGCGAGGTGGGTTTTGCTCAAAGGGAGAAGAGAAAGAGAGAGAGAGAGAGTGTATGTGTGTGTATGCGCGAGTGAGTGAAGAGACTGCCTGGCCTTTTTGATGTTGAGGGGAGAGCAAGAAATGACTTGTATTATTAGTACTCGGACGAGGTAAAGTGGGAAGGTGATTCACAACTGCGAGCAACTGCCCGACTGGTTTTACAGACAATCCAGTGACCTCTATTGTATCACGGCAAGTCTTGACTTTTAACAATACACAATGAGACGGTCTTGGTTCATAATCGTTGATGAGACAGGCACAATCTGAGATGCCTTTTTCTCGGCGAAACTCGAACTTTGACAAACAAGTGTCTTTTGTGTGCGACGCCAAATCAAGCTTCTCCTCAAAGAGAAAAAGAAAAAGAAAGGATCGCACAAGCATTCTCCCCCCAAAAGCGGGAGACGGATCGGCACATGCTGGGCATGGCAAAGAGTTGGATGCAAGTCCAGCAGGTACCCGTTTGCTGCCCCCCTTTCTGTGACGGGGCTGTATTGCCATTGTGAGCAGTGGCGAGTCTTTCAGTATGGGATCGGAGAGGAACAATCTTGCCCAAGTACTGTCTACGAAGAAGAAACGGTGCCCAGTACGCGGCTACTGCCAAGGGTAGGCTTCGTGTCATCTTCACCTATCGTGTCCCAGAGGAAGTCTTGGATGCAAACATTTGAGCCCCCCGCCCCCCTGACCTTGAAGATGGGATCGTGACCATTTGAGATGCCACAAACTCACGCTTGCCTACATTCCACAGTTTGAGCAAAACACATGTACAACCACCCCTTCATCACCCTCAAGCATGGCTCTTATACTTGGTAATATACTCGGGAACCAGAAATATCATAACTTCAAATGCATATTTTGTCTAACGTATCTGCTATGTCTTCGTGAAGCAGTTGTATACATATATTCTAATAAAAACAAAATCGGGAGAAAATAAAAACACCCATCATGTAACTGAAACGCCCGGCGTACAAGCCTTTAGAGCTCATCGTGCCCCGGCCTCGCCGTCTCTTTTCCTTGCTTCTGGCTCTTGGCCTCTTCCTCCATGATTTTCTTAATCATGTCCTCCATCTCATCCTCCGAGAGCGGCACACCGCCCTCGGGCATTTCAAACGTGGGCTTTGAATTTCCAGCGCTCTTTGTCTTGGTGGACTTCTTCTTGTCCTTTGAAGGCTTCTTGGGCTTCTTAATCTGCCTTACGCCCTTGAGGGCGAGGTCAATGCTGGCCTTGTTGAGCTTCTCCTGCTTAGCCAGGAGGTCACTGGACAGAAGTACAGGGTCGGCATTTTCTGAAACACCTTCCTGTTTGGCCAGCATCTCATTGAGCCACTGCAGTGTAGACTTTTGCAGCGCTTCAAGCTCGTCTAGTTCTTCGGGCTTGTACAGCGGCGGCAAGGGTCCAGTCTCCTTTTCCTTCATTTCCTCTGTCGAGCCCTCCGCAGAGGCGCTGTCGTCATCCTCCAGGCCGTCAAATTCGCTCTTGGCTTCGGGAGTGGCGCTTCCAGTGGCAGCCTTTGCTTTCCACTCCTCATACTCGGCGACCTGCTGGCGGATGCCGTTAAGGAAGACGGTGGTTTGGTTAAGAGAGTCCTTCAATGTCCCAACAAGTTGGGGTCGCTTCTCCGCTTCATCTACTCGTTTCTGGATAGGAGCGACGAGGTCCTGGAGAATCTTGAGCTTGGCCTTGAAGTCTTCTTTGCTGGCCCCGTCTCCCTCTTCATACAGCCATTCGCTAACCTCACCAGCCTTTTGGGTCAGAACCTCACGTTCATTCTCAGTAGATTTGGCAATGAAATTCTCGGCATCGACCAGGTCTCGGATTTTGTAGGTATAACCCTCAAGTTGGTTCAGTGCTTCCTCTCGCTCCTGTCTGGCCTTATCAGAAGCAGCGAAGGCCTTCAGCCTGTCCTTGGCCTTGGTCCACTCAGTCTTGGACAATTGAGGGATTCCGGTCTTTTCGACAGTGACTTCAACTGAGATAGAGACAATCTGCTTTTTCAAGACCTCGCTCTCTGCCTCTTCAGTCGACTCGGCCTTGGCGCCGGATGAAGTAGAGGACTCGCTGGACTTGCTGGTAGATGATTTGGCGTCACTCTTAGCCTCTTTGGACCCTTCTGACTCCGTGCTCGCTTCCTCGCCTTCCTTTAGAGGCTGTTGGTCCTTCTTTCCGAAGCCAAACAGATTCTTCACACCATCGACGAAGCCTTCTTTCTCAGGAACTTCAGCTTCGCATTCCACCACAGCCTTGACAATCTCGGCCTCGCCATTCTCGGTGCGTAGCTTGAATCCAACCTTGAACTGGGCGTCCACGCACGATGGGTACTTCTCCTTGAGAGCTGCAACGGTAGCAGTCAGATTCTTGGTAGAGAATGACTTGATGTCCTTGTTTTCCCCACCAATCTGCTGGTAGAAAGTGCCAGAAAAGTCGTTGAGCTCAGTAAATGTCATTTCCTTAGCGGCGGCGCCCTGGGGAGAAACTGCCGTCCAGAGTCGCTGGCGCTGAGTCTTGCCAGTGCTGGTAGTCCATGTCAAGCCTGCTGGGTACATTGCACCCTCTGAGATCCTAATCTCTTTGACACGGAAGCTTGGGCTGAGCTCGGCGGCCCGGAAAGCTGCACCAAAGACGGCGGCTTCATCGGAATTGACATTGGTGCGGATCTTGTCGGAAGAGCCGATGATTTTCTCAAGTGCTTTTTGCACGAAGGGAGTCCGGGTGGCACCGCCGTGAAGAATGACAGAAGTAAGATCACCAATGTCGAGATTGGCCATCTTCAAGGCGTTGTTGATAGCGACACCGACACGCTCGATGTGGCCCTCGGCCATGGCCTCAAACTCAGCGCGGGTAATCTTGTATTTGAAATCAACATCCTCATACAATCCCTCGAAGCTAGCCTGGGTATTTTGGTTGGCGCTCAAAACATGACGGAGGCGCTCGGCCTCCTTGCTGAGTTTAGCAATGGCACGGCCGTGCGTCTTGACACCTTCAGATGTGGCCGAAACTTTCTGGGCGCCCTTGGACTCAACAAACTGCGAAATCATGTCATCGAGGATAAGGTAGTTGAGAGAATCTCCGCCAAGAGTCCTGTCCCAGCCGCTGCCGAGAACCTGGATCTCCTGAACAGTCTTGTTGAACTTTCCAATGTCCTTGACGGAGCGGCTCTGGAATTTCATGATGGTCGCCGTGGTAGAGCCAGCTCCCATATCGAAGACTAAGTGATACTCTGGCTTGGCACCCTCGTTGATGTTGGGGAACTGCCGGCTGGTTGCGTAGTTCAGACCAACGGCAAGA
The DNA here is from genome assembly GCA_004303015.1 of Cladobotryum protrusum. NCBI lineage: Eukaryota > Fungi > Ascomycota > Sordariomycetes > Hypocreales > Hypocreaceae > Cladobotryum > Cladobotryum protrusum. Next base: position 44,415 of record RZGP01000009.1, read on the forward strand.
CCATCGCTGACAAGGCTGAGAACCTTAAACCCGGCAAGCTCAGCGGCCATCTGGACAGCGCGCTTCTCCTCAATGGTATAGAAAGTAGGCACAGTAAGAACAATAGAGCGAACTGTGGAATCACCGCCGGCCGTGGCCTCGGCGTTCTTCTGGATGCTTTGAAATTCCATGGCCAACAATTCCTCAACCATCCAAGCCTCTTCTCCAGCCTCCAGTGAGTTGCTCTTAAACGCAACAGTTCCTCGCTTTGAGTGAGTCTCAAGCTTCAGAGCAGGGTGCCGAGCCGCATATTCCTGGACGATGGAATCCCCAACCGGCAGTCCAAGAACAGTCTTCAAATTGGGATAGACCTCGCCGGGGAATCTCGCCGCGATAGCCATTGCGTCTGCGCCATAGTTTCTCTCGGGGAACTGGCCCTCCTTGCGTGCGCCTCTGATTGGCTGGAAAGCAACGGCCGATGTCTCTTTGCGTCGGGAGTCTTTGGTAAGGACGATTTCAAGTGGGATGCCTGGTTTTACCAGCGCTGCTTTGATATATTCCGTCCCCAGGTCGACACCTAGAACGGCGACAGCGGCAAAGACATTGGTCGAAAGGAAGAAGATGGCTCCGAGGAGCATCAACACCGGGGAATACCGCGGCGATGCCATGTTGGCGGACGGTGATGGTGGAGGGGTAGATCGAGCGCCCTTAACAGCGCAAACTATAGTAGGGAAGCCAGAATGGTATTCTTATTGGCAGTAAAAGATTGTATCTGATAAAGAAAAGAAGGAAAGAAAAAAATAAAGAATAAAGAGAGGGAAAAAAAATTGAGCTCCCAGACTCAGGAAAGTAAATAAAGTAGTTGGGATGGTTGATGTGGCCTCAAATGACACACCCTGGGGGGTTCTATAACATTAGCGGCCTAGCGAAGAGGACAACTTTCACACAGTTGGGACCCTTGTGACGTTAACTCTATTGGGGGGGTGGAAAGCATCCCATGCAAGGCTGACAGTAAGATTTTAGATAAGGCCGGGTGGCGCCAGGGAAAATGTTCGATAAGGGTAAGGGTTAGACAAATGCCGGTGGGGTAGAGGGGTAATCTGCCGACTCACACAATCACACCTTGGCTAAGGGGAAGAAGACTCAACACCATCTGACAGCCCATTTGTGTGGCGTATGGTAAAAGGAGCTAAGCGGTTTGATCATGATAGATGAACGGAGTGATGTTAAAGTGTGCTGTCATTCTTTGTGAATGATGCCGTAAAATTACAAATCTGCATATTGGATTCCTTGTTAAAGTCGTTGCGGATATGAGAATGACTAACCCACAGACGCCACAGTAGCAAAAGCCAAGTAACAAAGGATCGGACGTGCCAGAAAGCAGTTATTCATCATGCTCGTGGGTACTGTTTTTACATTTCCTTTCCTATGCATACCAATCGCCTGCCTTGAGATGCCGCACTCTCAGAGTGATAAAGGTGTTACAGAGGTATTAAAAGAGTCCCCGTTCCAACCCTCTCCGCCAAAATGAAACCGAGTCCTACCATTCAGCAAGTCCAATGCAATGCCCCTTAGTCGCCTCAACTCATTTCCACCGACTTGACGGAAAAAAACCTGCCAACGCCATCATGACATAGTGTACAATCAGCTCCGAGGGATGCGTGGAGAAGCATGGGATCCGAGTCTACCCACGGGCTGTGAGCGAATGCTCTACGATTCTTCAGTTCGACGAGGGCCCCGCGAAGGAACTCCTGCGCCACGATTGCCGCGGCCGCGACCACGGCCATCCCCCCGATGACCACCACGACCGCGCCATTCACCTCTACCTCGGCCGCGTCCACCACCACCCTCACGATCCTGCCGTCCACGGTTGCGCTGCACTTGGTGGAAGCCATCGTTGGGATCAGCCGACGCTGGTGCAGCCTATGTAAAGCTTGTCAGTAAATCTGATACTAAGGCCTATTGTAGAAAAATCATAGTAAACACTTACCTCAGTAGTCTCCGGGTGGTCATCAGCCCAAGATTGCTTGCTGGCCTCCGCGGCGGCAGGGGCAGTCTCCGTTGCAGGCTCGACCTCAGCGGTTTCCTTTGGGGCAGCCACGTCAACCCACTCTTGTGAGATAGATGTTTCATCCTTGTTGGTAGAATCCCATTGACTCTCAGCAACAGCATTAGCGGCATCGTCAGACACATTGGCATTAGCAAGTCCATTTGGGGCAGCCTCCGCTGGCGACTCTCCATTCGTCAAGGCGCCATCTCCGGTTTCAATCTCAGTCGCAGCCTCATTTGCTATTGTGGGGTCAGAAACGACCTCTGGTGTCTCTTGGGTTTCAGGAGCCTGAGTTCCCTCGCCCAATGAAGGGGCCTGGTAGGTCTTTGCGATGGACTTGACAGTAGCGTCTATCAAATTATTAGCTATCGCTTGAGACCACAGCCAGTATTCACATACAAGTTGTCTGAAGTTGCTCTCCGGGCACGCTGATGATTTGGTCGTCGGAGCCTTCGATCAGTTTCAGCATTGACGACACAGCGCTGTCGTCTCCGGCGTAAATGGCCAGCAACACTCCCTCAATAGCCTGGCTCTCGTCTGACTCGGGGTCCTTAGCTTCCTCTCGTCGATAAGCAGCAAGCCGCAGGAACTGAGAAAGCACCAGCAAGTGGTCGTCCAGAGAGGTCTTGAACTCGGCCTTGGCCTCGCCGACTGCATCTGCCTTGGCCTTCTCCAATGACTTCTCCCACTCTGCCTTTTCAGCCGTGGCTCGTGCTTGATACTGTTCATGGACTTTTTGGTACTGGGTGAGCTGCTCCTCGAATTGGGCAATCTGGGCCTGCAGTGCGGGCTTCTTGAGAATCTGTGCCTTCTGATCGGCATTGATGATCCTGTCGGCGACCAGTTCGTCGAGAGATTTGCCAGAGTGCTGGCTCAGGATCGAATCGGTCTTGGAGGCATTGGTCTTTTGGGACTCGGGTTAGCTTGGAGCTACGGAGTAACTAGGGTATGACGTAGCAACCTACCAGCTTCTTGGTGGTGTTTCGAATGTTCCTGTAGGCATCATGCATCAGTGGCCAAGCACATTGGAATACAGGTTTCAATGGATCATGGTGGACTCACTTCTGAAGCTCCTTGATGTAGGGGCTCTCAAATTCGTCATTGTCGGCAGCCTTGTCGGCGGGGCCAGAGCCAGCGCTGGGTGCAGGGGACTCGGTTCGCTCCAAAGCCTTTGCGGCCTTCTTCTTGGAGGACTTGGAAGCCGTTTGGGGAGCGGGCGCGGCCATTTTGAAAATGATGCGAGGCAAGGACAGAGAGTTTGCTTCGCAGTCAGATAGATTTCGTTCGTTCGTTGGTGTCGTGTGTCCTCCAACGAACGTCAGTGCGTATGGTGGAGTGTGTGCAAGAAGGAGGGGGTTGCAGGTTTAAGGAGACGAAAGACGAGGGCAACAGTTAGGGAAAATGGGATTGGAGTGTGCAAAGGAATATTATTGTGGTAATGAAGTTTTTTTGGGGGGGATTTCAGGTAATGGATGAAAAGGTGTAGAGGGTGGAGAGGTGGAGGGACGTTTGCCTGTGTCGGGTTCGTTTTTTAGGGTGAGGGCGTTGTGAGCATTGGAGGTACTGGCACTGGTACTGGATCCCCCTGTGTTCCGGGCGAAAGTGGTGCAGTCAGTTGTTCTATTGTCACCGTGTCACCAACTGGCAACGACCGACCCCATCCCGCAAGCTGAAAGGCTGGGCAACGGGGGGAAATTCTAGAAACAAAGAGAAATCTTAGACCTGGGCGGCAACCGATGTTTGCTTTTGCCTGAGAATCGGCTGGCCAAGTGGCATTACAGCTAGCTGGCTATTGTATTGAGTGAATCTCCAGGAAACCAACTATTATATACGTATATATACATAAAAAAAAAGAGTACTAGGGCTTCCTAGCTATTTGAGTGTTGGTAGATAATGATCCATTGCTATATTTTCTGAAGCATTATTCTTATTCTTGTAATTACTGCTGCCTTGTTGTCTCTCGTGCCCAAGTAAGTGAGGCTACGAGTCAATGAGCTTGCCTACTAGTTTGCACCCTGCATTGGCTCCCAATGGGCTCCCAATGCACGCCCTGATCCTCCTCCCCCAGATTTGGTTCCGTGCGCATGGACCGAGGTCGGCTCATGACTTGCAGTCTTTGATCCAGCCACAAATTAGTGAGAACCATGTCGATCATCGATTGAGTTGGCAGCGAGTTTTTGTTCATCTGCTGGAAGAGCTTGGATGGCATCATCTTTCTAGGGAGTAGCTTGAGCTGGAGCTCCCAGGCAGCCTACGAATGCTTCACTGGTTGTTAATTAATGGACACATAACCCATCATGCATCTTTACGCCGTGATTGGCTTGATGATTGGCGACTTCAGCCCTTGAATTTAGCCAGAGCATCCTATTCAACTGCGTCAGTATTCTCATGTTAGTGTTTTGAAAGGTCGCATACTCACTCGAGTGACCTTTCTCACACTCCTAGCTGACAATCCTCTTTCACCAGATTGCTTGGAGCAGATTGCTGCCTCTTTTACCAACCTAGACGTAATTTAGCCGTCCCATACCCAAAAAAACAAGAATTCATGCATTATCAGCCGCACGTTTCCATAAAAAGCACGTAATTTAGGTATATCTTGGTTGGTCAAGTCAGTATTCTCATCTCCAGACGCGTTGAACAAGTTGTACGTACTGTAATATCGGCATTTTTCTTGATATTGTGGCCAGAATGCGCCTTGATAATCTTCTTGACTGTAGCCTTGGGATACGCCTTTTTACCGGCCACCATGATGTCTGATTGTTGAGGTTTATCAGTACCAATACCGCGATTCTCCTCGAGTTGAAGCGCGTCGTCGCTTGATACAATTGAAATCTACCCCAATTGCTCTCCAAATGTGGAGACCAAAGGTCAGCTCAGTGTGTATTCTATCCGCACGGTCTATTGCACACTGTCACCCCACCAAAACAATAGAACCCCCACTACCCATCTTCAGGCTCTGGCCAAGCTCCAGGAGACGTATCTGACTGCTGAGCTGGGAGACAAAAATCAGAGGTCGTCTGAACCTAGTTGTCCACGATGGCGTCAATAATGCAGCGTCGCTTGGTGAGTAGTACGGAATAACTTACACGGGATAAGCTAACGAGTTTTAGATATCAAAAGAGGACGAAACAGACGAGGTTGAGGTTAGACGAGAGGATCAAGACAAGATCAATAGGTTCAGCCGACTGCATCAACGGGTCCTATTGTTGGAAGATCAGCTCAAAACTAAGAGCGTGAGTGCCCTGTACTCATGGCCGTCTTATTTGGACTAATTGGGCCTTTAGAAAGAAAAGGAGGAGCTGGACGACCTTTCCACAGAACTCGAGCTGGCAGACGAAGACGACAAGATCCCGTACGTCTACAAAGAACACATCGCACAGCTGCGACGTTTGCTAACTCTGGCTTCCTAGCTACAAAATCGGCGACGCGTTTTTCCACATTTCTCTCGAGCAGGCCCAGGAGATGCTGGGAAGCGCAACTTCCAAGATCGACGAAGAAACAGAGGCATTGGAGGAGAAGCTAGGATCGATTCGTGAGGAGATGACGCAGCTCAAGGTCGAATTGTATGCGAGATTTGGCAAGCAGATTAACCTTGAAACTTGAAACATTTCCCCCCCTAAACGATTATTCCACTTTTCTCCTGAAATACTGCACGCGAGACGTAACAGTTGGGGATGCTATTCGTGACGGCAGGTGGATCAATTTCGAGGAGGTTAACCTTATAGTTAGATCGCCTGCGGTAATTTCGAGCTACAGTAAGCGTAATGAACAGTTGTAACGGTCGTGATCTTCTGTGAGATGACTTTGAGCTTGTCGGAGACACAGAATCTTGGCACAGAACTGCTAAGTGTTTCTATCTCTTTGAAACCAGCCACCCAATGCTCTCATGAGGGAAAGTGAGATGAATCTCGTGCAGAGGGGGGGGCTATACGTATCTTAAAGGCGTGTTTTGTTATACGCGCCCATCATGAAGCTGGTGTGATAGGTAGTAGGATATGCCACCTCATTATGAATACAGTTATCTGATACAGGGCAGGCCGAGTTTGTTTCTCCCATGGCTTTTATCTGAGAAGCAAAGCACTCCTTTTTATAAATCAGAGATAAGTGCGTTGTATTAAGATCCATGCCCTCATCGCCATGAATTTCTGGTAACTATTTGCAATCAGTAGTCGTATTCAAGGCAACTTAGCAGAGGGTGGTCAATCATGGACAACCGGCATAACTAATGGGAGTGGCTTCCCACTTGGTAGTCAAGGATGTAAAATCCCAGGCTGGGCCTATTCGTTTTTTCGATGTTTTATGTTCATGTATGAGTATTGTCTGACTACTAAGATATGTGACTTTAGTTAGCAACTGCCGAGCACCCATTATTCTGGCCTTGGAGATAACATCAGGCTGCCCGCCTCCCTTTATACCGTGCTGTGAAATCATCTAATGGATGATGTTGGCTAGACCATTCATAGCAAAACTAAGTATTATATCTGATGTCTTGTGGCAGAGATAAAGTCAAAGTGTCATCCCTGTAGCCAGACATGCCTCTCCTCTCAGCCGGGTGCGATATCTAGGTGGGATACTACGGCCAGTCAGTTGACTCATCATCTGTCTGGGTGATGAAGGATTTTTTTTAAATAAGCATATTAATCTATAACACCACCCATTGGATGTACGTCTTTCATCGTTCTGCGACCGCTTGAACCTATTGCAATTTTCCTGTACAATGTTGTAAGGGATCTCACATGACAACACCTCCGACCGCGGTAGCTCGATTCAAAGTTCGCCGAGGAATGACACCAACAGGCGTCAATTGCTCTGATGTGCTTGTTCTTAACTAATTTATCATCATACTGAGGGTTGTCGGGGATGATAACATCCACCAGTATCATGATTGTAGCTTCATCAAAGACTGGGCAGACTCTATTGCGAGCAGGTAGAGGAAAGAAGCCATCAACTCTGAAGTCATCAGATAAATCCAGGGCACGGATCTGCGCACAGAGTCCCTTCCTCACTCGATCATTCGACGCGCCATTAAGAGCCTCCTTATCTTCTATTACGTCCAGCCTGAGGCACTTGAGGGCATCCTCTGCATATACTAGAGCCGTGACAGCCGACAAGGCACGTCGTGTAATATTAATCAAGCTTTGTATTGCCTTGGTGATTTCGTTGCACGTGGTGTCGTTGGAATATGCTGTAACGAAAATATAGAAACCCCAAGTTGGACCTCCGTAGGGGGCCATCAATGTGGTGACAAGCAGTCTCCCAACCTGTTACCTCTTGAATTAAACGGTGAACCCTATCTGTTTCTTTGTAGAAGAAAGTTGAAACTGATTTGAAGCCGCTTCATCGTCCAGCTCTGCGAGGGATCATACGGTTTGGCGGATGTCAGCAGAGGTGCCGGGGCTAAGCGGGTGGACGGAAAATGCTCGTATTTGAGGTGCTGGCCGGGATGTGAGTGAAGGGCGAATGATGGCCGGCCTTCCACGAGTAGTCGTGATGAGCTAAATGATAGGGTAGAGCGAATATCTAAGGAGAAAGAGGACCCATGTTGCAGTGCAAATATTGTTTGTGGCCGTATCTATTTTTGCAGCAAGCCGATTTTCTTTTCTTTTCTTGCAATAACATGGTGAGCCAACCAATAGCATATTCTTCTTCTTCTTCTTCTCTTGCTTGGTTGATGGTGCCTATTATAGCAATTCAACCCCCGAGTCTTCATTGTTGTAATGAATCCTATTGCAGTTCCTACAAGCGTATGCACAGATCCCAATTTGATAGCTTGGCGCCGGGGCACGTCACAGCATCCATGGATGTATGCACTTCGTAGTTCAAGCATATTGGACGCGATTGCAATGCCATGACTTGGCGGCTGTGGTTGCAACGCATGTGCTTGTACGTGCATGCTTATGCATTTCAATAAATAGGTATGATAACTATTACTCCCTCCGTGCCGGCGCGACCAAGACAGGTGATCTATACGCGTACTGAAGGTGGGTTTGGAATTATTGACCTCTTTTTGCGCGGCGGTCTGATCTTAGCAAGCCGAAGCTGAAATGTTGCTGCTGTTTACTCGGCACCTCTCTCTGCCTATTCGTTATCACGAGCTCCATCCATCTCATCAGTACTCTCTTCTCCTCGCTCTCTCTCCCTGCACTCCGTAGATACTTTGGACTGCCGTGGTCTGTACAGGTAGGCTCCCGGCTCTAATTAATGCCGGTATTTCCAGAGAGGCTACTGCCTTTTCCTTTTCTTTCAGCTCCTTCCATATTAAGAGCTCCCCCACTTTAAGGAGAGATAACCACCGACAAGGTGTTCAACCCCAAAGGAGTACTTGATACTTATTATTCCGTATTCTTGTTGCTTTTGCTGTATGACGAGTACCATGGTGGATTTTCTTCTTCTTCTTCTTCTCTCTCTCTCTCTTGACTTGGTCTTTTTGGCAGACTCAGAGATTCACTTGACCTTGAACCAAGGTGCTGACATGCCGACACCGTAACATCAGACTCCTCGCTCCACGGGGGCTCTGCCAGCCTGTGGCCGTATCCATCCATGCATCCCCCTCTCCGGCTGGCTAAGACAACAGAGGCGATACTACCCTTGTCCACTTTCTCCATTCGACCATCCAGGATCGGAACGGGTATGCGGAGTCCAATCGATCATCAGGAAGAACTGAGACAGAGTCACCATGCCCTTTCAAGTTTTTTTTCCCTCTTGGTTCATCTTCCTGGAAATGAAAATGAGCACAGCGTTCACCGGGTCAACGCTGAGACTATTATCCACCACTGGCTGGGCATCGTGTCTCTTGAATCATGTTACGTGGTGTTGGCTGGCATATCTCAGAGGTGCATGAGCGTATCCGACCATGACTTGTAGGCAGGGAGAGATGGAGAAATACAAGTAGATAGATAAACAAGGCATGAATGAATATGGAGCCAATAATGACGACAAATGGTGGCGTCAAACCATACCCTCATTGATATTAAACGCAATCATATGCTGCTTATACCCGGATTAATTAACTGAACCTCCACCACCACCACCCCCCTCAAGCACTCTTCAGCAAGGCCACCCCGGTCTCTTGTCTTGCCTCTCTGTCTCTTTTGACTGGAGCCTTTCTCTCTCTCTCTCTCTCTCTCTCTCTCTCTCTCTCTCTCTCCCCGTTACCCATGCACATCTTCATCAGTGTTGGCAGGCAGTAATTCAGCTTGTGTTAGATTTGCGGGCCGGCCCAGTAGTATCGTATCTCCATTGCCCACCTTCCATTGCCGGCTCTCGATTAAAACAATGCTCCTCCCTCCGGGTAAAGGCAGATGCTGTCCGGTCTGTTTCCCTACCTTTCTCTATCTCCTTCATTCATGTTTTGCCCAGGGTTTTTGAATAATTCCTAGGATTAATTCAATTGGTTTGATTGCTTCCCAAAAAAAATATTTGCATCGCTATTTCATCTCCGGCACTCCCTTTGCCTCTTGGGACTGGCCGTTGCCCATAATATGGCCACCAGCGAATCCAGCGTCACCATGACCGACAGCCCCTCTTCTCCAACACACGAGTGTGAGTCTCAAATCTTCTTCAAAGTCTGGAGCATGTCAGCAAGATAAGAAGAAGAGAGAGAAAGTAAGCAAGCTGGAAAGAAAACTGATATTGACAATGGAATCACAGCTGGTAGGAGAAGCAGTAGCAGCGGCGGCAGCAGCATCTCCATTGCTGAACAAATGCGACAGGTAGACGACCTTGATGCTACAGAGGACAAAGCCAGCCATGGCCTCAATATGACGAGTGAAATCCGCCCCAGGACACGAAGCGGACCGGACCAGATAGTCATAGGATGGGAACCCAATGATCCGGAGAATCCATACAACTGGTCTGAAGTATGTCTTCCCGGGCCTCTCTCCCTCACACCCTCTTTCTCTCTCTTCTCATCATAGATATTCCGGTCCTCTAATGAATATCGCTTCAAACAGAGAAAAAAAATATGGCTTCAGATCGTCATGAACATCCTCGTCGTAAACTCAACCATGGGCTCCGCCCTCCCAAGCATGTCCATCCCAGACATCACAGCAAAATGGGGCATCACGTCTCAGGCACAGCACGTCCTGCCCATATCAGTCTACCTCATCGGCTATGTCGCCGGCCCTATGCTCTGGGGACCCCTGAGCGAGCATCTGGGCCGCCGGGACCTCATCGTCAGCACATTTGTCCTGTTCTGCATCTTCACCATGGCTTGCGCCGTGGCCCCGACATGGCCGGCCCTCCTCGTTTTTCGCTGTTTCTGCGGTGTGTTTGCCAGTGCCCCGATTACCATCATTGCCGGTATCCTAGCCGATGTATTCAATGAGCCGAGATCAAGGGGCAAGGCCTTTTCCTATTTCATGATTGTATGACCTACCTTGAACCGCCCCTTGTTTCTCGTATATACAACTAACATTATATAAAAGACCACCATCTGGGGCCCTCTCTTCGCCCCTATCATATCCGGTTTCGTCACCCCAGCTATCGGCTGGCGCTGGGTCTTCTGGATTGGCCTCATCATCGCTGGCGCGACCTTCTTCATGGTCATCACCATCCCCGAGACCTACGCCCCCATCCTTCTCACCAAGCGCGCCAGGAAGCTCCGCAAGCAGGATCCCGTAGCCAACGCAAATGTCGTCGCCCCCCGCGAGCTCGAGGCCACCAACCTGGACCAGCTCCTCACCGTCATTCTCACCAGGCCTGCCCGCATGTTCCTCTTCGAGCCCATCGTCACCTCCACCTGCCTCTACGTCGCCCTCTGCTACGCCATCTTCTACATGTCCTTCCAGGCCTTCCCCATCATCTTCGGCGGCGTGTACGGCCTTTCCCCCGGTGTCACGGGCCTCATATATCTCCCCATCGGTGGCGGCTCCCTCCTCGCCATGCCCATCTTTTACTGCTGGGAAATCTACCGCCAAAAGGCCGCCTCCCGGGGAGCCCCCTGGGTCAACCGTGAGGAATACCGCCGCCTACCCCTTGCATGCCTCGGCGGCCCCTTATTCGTAATATCCCTCTTCTGGCTCGGCTGGTCCTCCCGCGCCTCCGTCTCCTTCGTCGCTCCCATGCTCGCTGGCGTCCCCTTCGGCATGGGCTTCATGCTCATTTTCATGGCCATGCTAAACTACCTCGTTGACGCCTACGAGGTCTTCTCCGCCTCCGCCAACGCCGCCTCTTCAGCCTCCCGGTCCCTCTTCGGCGTCCTCCTGCCCCTCGCCACCACCCCCATGTTCCACAGCCTGGGCATCCCGGGTGCCTGCTCGCTCCTCGGCGGCCTCAGCGCGCTCATGTGCTTCATCCCCTTTATCTTCATCTGGAAGGGTCCCAGCATCAGGGCTCGATCGCCCTTCTGCATTGCCCTCCGTGAAAAGAGGGAAGCAATGCAGCGCAAAGCCGAGGAAGAGGAAGAAAGACGACAAAGAGCCTCTCCCGTGAGGGAAAAGTTGGAAGAGACGGTATAACGGAAAAAGAAAAAATCCCCGATGAAAATTAATCTTTCGTGATATACGCCTATGCTATATTATTCTTGTACACATTCTGGATGCGACTAACAGCCAAATACTATGAGCCATATGATCTTTGTTCTTCTCAACAGTCATCTAAATGAATTATTATAGATAATTAAGCTGTAGGACGAGCGAGTACTTATTAATGAGACCGAATTGTATATAAATTATTTGGAATGAGGTCTGGGGGAGTACACACCCAGGAAGTAAACAACAATGGAGCAAATAGACTGCTAGGCACATGTATAATTTATCTAATCTAGCCAGCATTGTTATTCATTACAGTTCTTAAGGTCAATAAACCAGGATGTTTGGGCTGCCAAAAGCCAGACTCTCAAAAGTCTTTCCATACAATACGACATATCCATCTCTTTATAATATGTTGATCGACACTATTCCGTTCAAAGTCCATGAACCCCATCACAGCTACTGAAAGCAATCAAATACGTTGCCCATACAACCATTAATGCTACCACTCATCCCCATTCCCTAATATCTACCGTGAGAATTAGTCGGGTCTCAGGTTATTCATGCTGAGAGACTGCATCATAGACTGCCCAGTCCAAGCCGACGATGCTCTCCTTGCTACTCTTCCATCCACATTAGACTTCCATCGACGCAAACCTAATCGATTGTCATTAAAGTTCGATACCAAGTCATCCTCCATATATATGTCACTTTCATCTCTGAATTTCATTCGACTCAGAGGAGTGACAAATATGTCGGCCATCAGGTCACTATCAACATGATGAATTCGATCAGGCATTGCCAAATTCTCCGGAGGGCTGATCGCTACATTGGCCACAGTTGTCTGAGAAACAGGCTGAATCCCAAACCTGTTCTCGTCCAATGGCGCTGATAGCTGATATCGTACGCTTCTCACTGACCCAGAGCTCTGGTCGTATGAAGCGGGCTGTTTAATACTCATTCCGCTTGTAGAAATCTCAATCTTTCTTGTCTCCTGAAGCATTTCTTCAATCGTAATCTTTTCGGTGGAAATTTCATCATCATCCTTGGTCCGCTGCTTTCCCTCACACCCCTGAGATGAATAAACGTTATCGGCATTGATTCCACTTCTGGAGTAAATCAATTTATGCAGGCCCGATCTTACCGCTTTTCCAAGCTTTCCTGGAAGAAAGCGCGTTCCGAACTCAGCGGAGTAAGATTTTGCGATATCTCTTTTGTTAGTCACTCCTCGTGCCTGACTATTGGGACTGAGATCCCGTACTTCAGAATCTCTCGTCGTTGCTTTCTCTTGTAGGCTAGCACGTCGAATCCTTTCAACTCTAGTATGAGACGGATACCGGGCCCAGGATTCAGGGGGCTTGGTTAATCGCCGGGGGGTCCTTCGTGTATCCATTGGAGAGAATTCGTCAGGGGAAGAAACCAGTGGGCTTCCAAGAATTGTATCCGGGTATTTTAATGACGGCAATTGATCATTTCCTCTGTATGCTGTTATAGAAGCTTTCTCGGGTTGCAAGCTGCTTATTTCGTTCGATATTCGAGATGCAGTACGCGGACGAGATTTCTTTAAGGTATGCCTGTGAGATGAGGTGGTACCCAACTTACGCACATTCTCCAAAGACCTATTTCTCCGTATGTTTTCGTCGACATCATCAGGCCTAGCCCCAGAAAAGGCTCCAGAAATTGATACCGTTCCAATGCTTGTTGACCCATGTTTGGATCGTCTTGACACGGACAGATTGATTTTTGCCATTAGAGACTTGCGTTCAGACCCAGCTGAGCCGTCATGAAATTCCTCCTTGAAGCGGCTATTCAAGCTTGATGTTGGCTTCTTGCGAGACATAATTTCTCCGAACCTCTTCTCAATCGTTTGTAGCTCTGCTTCTCTTTGACGAAAACTTTCAGTCTCTGAATAGACGGGAGACGTGGGGCCAAGGGGTGTATGGGCGGGTAGCCGCACAATTTGGACACTGCTTCTGTTGACTTCTGAATATGAAGTATCATCTTCCGCGGTGGCATATGAGCTCTTCCCCTCGGAAGCTCCGAAATCCCTCAATTTTCCATGCCCTACTTCAACTGTCAGCATTGAGAACCATTGTCTGAAAGAAAGTGGTCACATTTGAAGGGTGAAAGCTCCAGGCTTTCAAGGTCTTGGGTGCTGAGATAATGAAAATCAGACCGGGACCGATTTGGGCTTGTTTGAAAGCTTTGTAGAACAGAAGGATAGTTTGAAGAGCTATTATCTACAGGTCGTATGGCTCTGAAGGCCGTTGCGCAGTTAGCCATCTGATCATCAGTGGGTTTTCTTTTCAATCCAGAAGCCCGCCCGCTAGTAGTATTCGTAGCAAATGAGACGCTTTCGAACGAGTTATTTCCATTACTTTGAGAAGGCTCTATTTTAGGCAATGGTTCAACTGAGTTACATGGTGCTATCAAACCTTGCTGATGGGTCGACAGTGAGGTGTTCGCGACTCTATCGATCTCTCTAGGACCTGCGGTCGGTGTAGAATTGCGCTCGTGCGAGACTGTGTCGTTTTTTCGCCGGTCTCCAGAACAGTTAGTGGAATCAGTTCTCGAACGCAGGCTCTGGGCGATGAGCCATATTCCAAGAGCTGATTGGTCTTCCCAGGCATTGGTTCCTTGATGCGGGTCAATCTCGTTGTTCGTTCCCGGAACACGGCCCAGTTGCGATAATGTATAGGCGTTTCCAAGCGACTTCTGGGATGTTGAGCTGCAGGCGCTCAGTGGACGTGCTATTTGCAACTCTAATTGGGGTGTCATCTCTGTGTTTGTGTGCTGAGCTGAACTCTCGACAGGAAGCCCTTTATTTTCACTGCTATTATTTGCATCTTCAGAGCAACTGCTTGCCTGGTGATTTATATCACCCGTTCCTGCTTTGAACAGCTCTTTAGATGCAAAACTCGGCATCGGTGATAGACGCATAGTCGGCAAACAGTGTCCACTGTTGACACCAAATTCGATAGCATCCCGAGGTCCACCGCCAGGTTGCCCAGCATCAATAAGTGACGATAGGTATCTAGTACTCCGATGAGATGTGTTGCTCGATTCCTCGTTACTTTCTTCGCTCTTAAGTTCATCTTGAATCCTCTGGTGTCTGAAGCGCCTAAGTTCCGCTCTGCGAGAAATTTCTTCTTGACTATGGCCGACGGAGGTCCGAGATTGACGGTTTGACTCGTTCTCTTGTGACATGTGACGGATCAATTTGGTTCTAACCACATCCAAGGCGCTGCTTGTCTTTGTCAAGGAATCATCTGCCTCGCCCTCACCATCGGAGTCCTCCACAATAAGTTGACTAAGCTCAATAGGATCATCACTTGGGAGCACCAGGGACATAGCCGGAGACCCTCGGGGTAGTTGTTGTATCTTGTTCGACTCATGAATCTTTTTCGTTTTAGGGTGTGTTTTGCCTCTACCTGCTTCACCCTTGCTGGGCATCGGCGAGGACGGGTTTTTGCTATCATTAGATTGTCGGGCTCGACATCGGGAGGTGCAGCAAAAAAGGATGTACATGCCGTTGAAGATAGCAATTCGTCTCGACAAATATGTGTTGCACTGTTAGGTCACCATATAATGTAGTGTCAACTAAGAGCTCCAAAGAGAAACAAAACACAGGCCTAGTTGAAGTGGCGATGAGGAAAATGTAGCTACAGTTGGTGCAAATTAGAGATGCTACCTGTACTCAAAGTCACCTGGAGTATCATAAAGACAGATGGCAGTAGAAGTCCTTGGTGTTCTCTCATAATTAAGTCAGGAGTGGTCATCGAGCCTACTTGCCACTTTCCCATACTCTAGAAGATGACCTGCCACCCCAAGGAGCCTCTTTCCATGTATCCACCTCTCGGTTCACAGCAATACCTAGGCCCGACAGAATCTTGCTAAATAAAACTGCAACGTCACAGATATTGAATATCGGACAAACTCATCAAACAGATTACCAAAACTGCAGTACTACTTAGACGTTTTGACCCCTGGGTAGGTAACGATCCAAGACCACTTCTTGAGATTAACAAATCAAGGTACCCAATGATTCGCCCATATTCTTCAATTGGCTATACTCAATCTACCAAATATCCGATTCAATCTATCAACCAAGGTTGGAGCTGCTCCTGTTACGTTGATGGGTCGTCAAATGCTTCCTCTGACAGGGAAAGTGGCTTCCTTTAATGAGGTCACGTGCACACGTGTCGGAATGTGTGGTCGGACCGCGTTCCACGCTGATTCAACTTCATGAACAACAGGGGGGATCATGGTTTCTCAATGAAGGAGCATTTTGTCTGCTCTTTTCATTTTTCAGCATGTGTCCGACTGTCATAGCTGACTCGGATGATGAAAGCGATACAAATGGACATTATTCCCCTCCAAATCCACAGCCAGTGCCAGCGGCTACAAACCGGACATTAACGCGATCTTCAGATCAGGGAAGCCTTGCAACCACCTCAACAGATCCAGCGTTTTTTCAAAATGTCTTTAATGAGCAGAATGAGGCAGCTTGTGGGCACGCCCAAGGTTCACAGTTGGGTGCATTAAGGGAAGATGTGCATCAAAGCTCAGCTATCACAATCCCCGATGTTCCCTTTCACCGAACCACCAAGGGCTTCTACCACTCTTCAATGACGTCTATGACAGAACCAAACACGGATAGATATCAAGAGATATTTGCGGATCGAAATCTGAACGAATTGACCCAGGTTAACACTCCCAGGAAGGGCCAGGATGATGATCTGATACCAACGGCCGTGGATCCTTGGGATGTACCAGACAGTCCAGAAAATCCTCGCATGTCAGGAAAAACTTCAAGGGCCCGTGGCTCACACAAAGGGTCGCCGAAATTTGTACAGGCCGCCGGGACCATGGGCCATTCTACTTCTACTGGTCCAGTTACGCACGGTTCATGGGACGCTTATGACAACCTTGATGATAGAGGTAGCAAACGGCGACGATTGGAGGAATCGAATGCGTCAAGTAACGACGTCAACTTGGTTATTATGCCCTCCAGCAATAGTTTTGAATCGCGTGCTGCACAGCAGGTTGAAGCAACAGTGGCCTCTAGCATTCTTCTCCCCACCTTTCCAATCGAGAGTGATTCCCCATTCTACATCCCACCACCATCAGACAGCCCACCATTGCAGGATTACGTCCCAAAGTTCGCGCCCAATGGCATCGGAAAAAACAACAATTTACTCTTGCAACAGCAGACTCTTTACGCCGTGGGATCTAGTGGCACAGCAACCAACATGAACACACCACGAAGTGGGATATCTTTACCTCGCAATTTCAACAGCATAGGCCCCGAAGAATTGGACAAAGAGATCTTTGCCAAGACAAGGGAGTACGGCTCTCTTGGAAAGGAATGGTCTTCATCCCCAGATGCCATCTCTATGAGGGCCCCAGAAGCAATCATGACTAGTACTGTAAGCAATACATATAAACCCCCAGAGCTTGTGATGATTAGTATTAACAAGGTTCTAGCTTGAACGTGAACCCTGCGATGGAGGGATTTCTGCCTGTCCTACAGAGCCCCCACCGCCAGTGTTGCAATCGGATGATAAAGGCCCCGAACTGATGACGAAACAGAAAATCATTGACAAACCAAAAAAGCGGAGGGGTCGTCCGAAAAAGAATTCGGAGGGGGACGAACCCCAGTCAATGGAGCTTGCGACAGTCCTCGCCCCAGAAGCTGATCTGCCACTGATAACAGAAAAAACGAAAAAGAAACGTGGGAGACCTAAGAAACATCCCCCTCCAGCTACTACGGACCAGCCTCCGCCTTCACCAGCGGTGTCCACCTCCGCAAATAACGTATTAGAAGCAAGTGTAATAGTTGAGAGAGATGCGGATGTTGGATCAATACGCAAGCACGAATCTCAGGCAGCAAGGGGTGAAGACGTGGTGGAAGAAGACTCAAAAGATGTACATCCAGCTGAACAGCCAGATGGAAAGCTTATATCAACGCCTGTAAAAGAAAACACAGGGGGTAGGCAGGATCGGACAGGTTCGAACGAGAAGGGGGGAGTTAATCTGCATTCTGACAGTTCAGATGTGCCAACGATGCAGAAACACCAGCCGAAAAAGGACACGGGGCCGTTTGATCAGAGTGCTGCACAAAAGAGAGAAGAGAAACCAGGCAGCGAAGGCATAAAGAAGGCATCACCGGCTTCCGCGGGTGCCAAGCCTGCATTCAGGGTTGGGCTGAGCAAACGGTGGAAGATAGCCCCGCTGCTGAAGTCGGTACGCAAATAAAGGGTGACAGCCAAAAGAAGGCAGTTGATTGCTACTCTGGAAGTATGGGTTACAGTATGAGTGAAGTGACATTGGCCGGGAGCACATAATCACCAGGCCCAGCAGCTGTCTACGGGGTATGAATGGCTTCAGCCGTATGTGCGGTCCCGCACAACGAAAAGGGCGTGGCTGGGTCAGACCCGCCAGAGCTCCAGTCAAGCAACTGATGGTGCCCAGGACTCTTTCGACACCAAAAAAAAATCAGACAGTTTCGATTGGACAAAAGAGGGTGACAGTTTGTGCATGAAGAAAAGGGCAAAATAGCCAGGTTGCCGGTGCGGCAACCGAAGAGATCGCAGTCATGAGCGGCGCATGGTCCGCAAGATCTTAGCGGAGCTTCGATTGGTACGGATGACCCTTACTAGCTTAGATTCCCAGGCACTCTGTGAACCGACGTCACTGTGCTTGCTTTGGCGCTCGATGCATAAATCGATATCCCGATATTTAGCGAGTGAGCGTGCTGAGTTCATGGTCAAGCATCACAACAAGCATCTGCATGGGAGCAGGAGCTGGGAAATAAGCGCCATTTTCTCGCGGTATCAGCCCATCCACGTCAACCATGGTACCAAGAATGACCGGGTATTTATAATCACCCTGCGCGGTACCTGCTCCGTATCGTCAGACAGCTCAAGCACGCACTGTTATGCGAGATACAATGTTATTGCGTGTCCCTTTATGGTATATGTATCCATACCATGGAACCACCAGCTGAGAAAACATGTCTGAATGAGTGGGGATAGGGATTGCTCACGAGGTCATGAGCCAACCAGCATCTCACAGGGCAACCCAAGCCACCGATCCGGGACGAAGGGGAACGTTCTGCGGCTACGCACGAATGAACTACTTTAGTGGGTATGTTGGCGCACGTAAATAGTACAGAGTAGGGAAATAGTCATGGGGATGGAGAACGAAGATGAGAAGACCCTAGTCGAACGAAAGCGCGCGCAAAACAAAATACGTACATGGCTACAATAGTCGTATAAGTAAGCATGCCGTATGTGAGAAGCCTACCTAGTACCCATCCGAGCGAACACCCGGGGCGGCAGCGGTGGTGGTGGTGGTGGTGGTGTGGTTGATGTTGTTGTTGTCGGTCGAAAACATGAGAGGCTGATGACTGCAGGGCACTACACACTAGGCCATCGGAGTTTTGCCGCAAAAGCCATGAGCCATGACATGGACGGATAGCCATCAGCCATCAGCCACATGGTTGTGTTGAAAATGCAGGCGGATAGGCTTGGCATCACTCTTTTTTTTTCTTTTTTATTAGTGTTTTGTTTTCGCCTTGCCGCAAAGCCAGCCGAACGTTAGCATGCCCATCCCTTTTGACCACCATGGCCATTCAGTCTAAGCGTCACCTAGCAGCTAATAGTATGAGATCCATGGATGTTCTATATATGTAATTACTGCGTCTGCTACCTGCGGTTGTGCGTGCAAGGGGAGGGTTAGTTTTCCAGCCGCCGACTCCGCGCGCCTGACCGACGGGCCAGTGCGAGCCCATGGAGCAAGAGAGAGAGAGAGGAAAAGGGGAAAATTCCGATAATGCGAGAATAGGACGGAGAGGGGGCGAAGAGAAGAAGAAAAAGAAGAAGAAAAAAAAAAAGAGTAATCAGCCGAGCGAATCCCGAGGAAGAGAGCCGCTGCATGGGGGTTCATGGTTATCAGACTGCACCTATTTCTATATATTTGTACGGCAGACGAGGGTGACAAAAAAAGAAAAGAAATAAGAAATAAGAAAAACCCAACCCGACGTCATTCTGCTGATAGAATCCTTGTTCGGTGCCATTGAAGATCAAAGGAATTGTCGGACAGATTTTGCTCAGCCGGGATCCTTATGCGACGTAACAAAGGCGACTATTGACTCCTGATTGCTACTAATAATCTACATGCCAGTGCTACAAACTAAACTAATAGTATCAAGTAGGATTCTTTGATTAGGGGATAGTGTAATTCCAGAACAACAGTGCAGTTACAACGCATGATGCAGTTTTTATATAGACTGTTTATTTCCTGCATGGATTCAGGGTGCTGAAGAGGAGAGAGGTAACCCAATGGACCTACTACCTAGGCAGGTAGGCATTAGGAGGTACATAGATAAAAGGTAAGGTGGTAAGGCATAGTAGCATCATCATATCCTGTACCTGTAGGGGCTGTAGCGAGCGGTACCTTGCCTTAGGCTGCCTTGTGCTGGATCCACGGAGTAACATGGAGCCTTGAAGTTTTGGCGGGTCTGTTTGCCAATATGGATGTAGTGTCTATGTATTATCCATGGATGGATGGATGGAGCAAAAGTGAGCACTGACGGCAGCACCCTGGAGCACCTGAACCTGAACCTGAGCCTGAGCCAGGACACATACCTACCTACACCAGTAGTTTACCTGATATTGGAGTGCAGTGATTGAGGAGAAGCCCTGAAACAAAAACAGAAAGAAACAGAAAGAAAAGAAAAGGAAGGGAAAAAAAAAGGGGGGGGGGGGTTGAAAAATGTCCTGAATGGTCCCAGCAAGTTGCAAGTAGTTGAGCAAGGTTCATTTGGAATATAGCGCTACAAGGTTTTAATGGTTGTCCATTGCATTGGATTGCATGGGGAGGGAGGGAGGGAGGGAGGATACTCTGTTATTAGTACCAAAAGAACAGGCTGCTTTAGCGGAAAGTTGAACAGCTCCAGGGCTTTCTGGGTGTGGGTGTGTTCGTGTGTCTGTGTGTATGATGAACCTAATGTGCCAGGCAAAGTACCAGCTACCTACCCTTAGTGCTGCTAGCAAGTACGGAGTTACTCCTACGGGTACTTGTACTGACACACCAGGGCAAGCACAGCAGGGTAGCATGGCCCTTTCCAACCAAAAAAAAGACACCCCGCACTAAACGCAAAAGGGAAGAGGGGCTCCGATGGTGACCGACAAGTTGGCGGGCGGCGGCGTCAAATAACCAACTAAACGAGTCACTTCACTTTCAAGAGGTTGATTCGACTGACTGACTTACTGTGACTGACTGACTCTCTCTCTCTCTCTCTCACACACACACACAACTCGGACTCTTTTCAAACTTGCATCTCTAATCTCAATCCTATTCGCCCATCTCGCCCTCCTTCTCTCGCTCTCTCTTTCTCCTTCTCTACCTCCCTTCTACCGGCAACATCTACCCAATTCCTCTCTACAGGGGAACGGTCCTCTAACGCACTGAATAGGTGCGTTAACCTGCATATTTAGGTACGTCCTCTACCAATGGCCGCATTGCACTCCATTGCTTCTTTTTTTTTTCCCATGGTTCCAATTTGTTGGGTTTTGGTCCATTCCAGTGCCACTCTTCGATTCCCTTCCCTTCTCTTTGACAAGTTGCCTGGCCTCCTTTGCGGGCACGCAGCTTCTTTTCTTTTTCTCTTGCTCTTGCTTTCTCTGTCTCTCCTTTTCTCTCTCTCCCTCCTTTCTTCCAGTCACTCTTCTCTTACTTGCAATTAACATCTTTCCTCTCTCGCCTCAATTCTAACTAAAATTTAGATCCGAGAGAAAGAGAAGATTCCTCCTTTAACAACTACAACCACAATACCACCACCACCACCACCTTTATAAGCACTTCCCTTTACCGGCAACCCTGGTCAAAGACTGTTGTGCAATTTCGATACTGCACACAACCCGCTCATATCCTCCCCGATCGCGCTGCTTAGTACTGCCAGGTTGTCTTGAAACCTCAAGAACTGGGACAAGTGCGCAAGAAGACATGGCGCCAAACGGCACCACAAACCAGAATGGCTCGTCCCAAGAGAACTCTACCCATACCCAGTCTCAACGGTACTTGAGCACGCGCGGAGAGGATGTTGGAGTAAGGAGCCCCGTCCCCCCCTCCAACACCGGTTAATCCACATCCAGGCCCTCATGACGGCCTTCCCCCCCCACTTCTCTCTGACTCCAAATCCCTCTTACCCAGCTTTTTTTTTTAAAAGAAAATTTCTTGGGGAGCCGTTTATGTGTTGTGCTGGACCGTTTGCTCACTTATTTCTCAGTTTTCGTTTGAGGAGGTTGTTCTCAAGGGTCTAGCCTCCGATGGCGGACTTTTTGTCCCGATACAGGTCCCGCGCGCCTCCTCGTGGGAGTCATGGAAGGATCTCAGCTTTTCCGATCTCGCTTATGAGATCATGTCGCTCTATATTTCTCCTTCCGAAATACCACCTGCCGATCTGAAGGACATCATTGAGCGGAGTTACTCAACCTTCCGCTCCCCGGAGACTACCCCCCTCGTCCATTTACAGGGGAACCACTATCTTCTTGAGCTCTTCCACGGCCCAACTTTTGCATTCAAGGATGTTGCGCTGCAGTTTTTGGGAAATCTCTTTGAGTATTTCCTTGTTAGAAAAAATGAGGGCAAGACAGGCACAGGTATGCGACTCTTGTAGGCCTTGGGCGCAGCAAATCCCTTGTTGCATCTGAATAGGGTCATTTACATGCAGAACACAAGCTTACTCACTTCTTTTTTTTTTCTTTGCAGAGAGACACCACCTGACTGTCGTTGGCGCTACCAGTGGTGATACAGGCTCTGCCGCCATTTACGGCCTACGGGGGAAGAAGGATGTTTCTGTATTCATCATGTTCCCCGAGGGCCGTGTGAGCCCCATCCAACAGGCTCAAATGACCACAGTTCCCGACAAGAACGTCCACAATCTTGCCGTCAAGGGCACGTTTGACGATTGCCAGGTAACTTTTCTCATTACTCGATTTGTCACGAAAAAAGCGACCTTCTCATAATGCATACTGACTATCCCTCCTTAGGATATTGTCAAAGCCCTGTTCGCCGACGAGGATGCCAACCAGGCCCTGAATCTCGGTGCCGTCAACTCGATCAACTGGGCGAGAATTTTGGCACAGATTGTCTACTATTTTTATTCATACTTTACTTTGGCCAAGACATCCCCTGATTTTAATCTCGGCGATAAGGTCCGCTTCGTGGTCCCAACAGGCAACTTTGGCGATGTTTTAGCTGGCTATTTTGCTCTACGCATGGGTCTCCCCATCGATAAACTTGTCATTGCTACTAATGAGAATGATATTCTCGATCGATTCTGGAAGTCCGGCAAGTACGAAAAGAAGCCCGTCGATTCTGCCGAATCTGGAGATGGTCTCGCTGTCGATGGTGCCAAGGCTCATCCAGGAGGCGTCAAGGAAACATTGAGCCCAGCCATGGATATTCTGGTATCGAGCAACTTCGAGCGTCTGTTATGGTACTTGGCCTATGAGTTCGCATCCAGTGCAGGCATGGATGATCTGTGGAACCAGAAACAGGCTGGTCAAGAAGTTGCCCAATGGCTTCGGGACTTGAAGCAAATCGGCGCCTTTGGACCCGTGTATCAGGACGTTCTCAAGAGTGCGAAGCGTGATTTCGACAGCGAGCGTGTTACCGACGACGAGACCATCGAGACCATCCGATCATTTTACCGCAGTGTTGGTTACATCTTAGATCCCCATACCGCTATTGGTGCTGCAGCGACGCAGAGATCCATTGCCCGTGCTGAGGCCAGCACACCGCATATTTCTCTCTCGACGGCACACCCGGCTAAGTTTTCCGGTGCGGTAGAGAAGGCGTTGAAGGGCGAAGAAGGTTTCGATTTCGAGGCAAAGGTGCTCCCGCCCGAGTTCGTTGGCCTCGAGCAAAAGGAGCAGAGAGTGACGCAGGTTGAGAACGACTGGCAAAAGGTTCGGGAACTTGTCAAAGCTCAAGTGGCAGAGGAGCTGGCATAGACGCGGTATACCCGATGACGCAGCGAACCCAGACGCAGCAAAGCTACGGAAACTGCTCGCCGCAATTTCCGTTGCAGACTACTGTTGACATTTGCTCACCTACATACAAACTATTAACCTACCTCACCGTAGGGGTCCCCGAGCGGCGTTTTTACCCATTTTTGTACCTGCGCCCCGGGGTTCTTTCTCTGTACGTAATTTTTTGCTTGGCTTTTTATTCATTTTCTCCCTTCATATCATCTTTAAAGGGGGGTGTGCGTGGGCATGATTTAGACGAAGGAGTGAAACTATAAAACGTCATTTGAGCATATAATATGGAAGGGGGACCATGAACATGGCAAGAAGTCACTGTTGGCTTGTGAAATTAAGAGAGCTAGGCGTGCGCGCATACAAACACACATACACACACATCAATGTTTTCTACACATAGTTGCAGATTTTTGGGACTCCATAGTTCTCCGGCTCCAGGGCAAATTCATCAGGTCATTGGTCTGTTTGTACATCTTTGTTTTTTCCCCATTGGGTAACTGGGCCATCATTGGTCCTCTCATCCTTCATTCTTGTCTCAACAGGGCGCCTTCCGCATGTCGTGGATAGACATTATTGGAACCATGTCAGGGCCTCCATTTCGTGTCACACAAAACGGCCATCCAACAGAGACAAGACATATGCAAGTTGTGGCATGGTTATATAGGTATATATCTTCAGCCGCCAAGAACCCACACCATATCATAGGGGTCGCAAGACAAAACATTTTCTTCATTCTTCCACGGCATCGCCCCGGTTCGCCAGGGCACTGTGAGATGTTTCCTCCTGACCGCATAGTAAGTGTGTAAAATACTTAGTGAAAACCTTTCCACATATCCACAGCTACCAGTGGCTCATTGATATGAATCAACAACAACAATAATAAAAGAGAAATCAAAGCAGAGAAAATACCGAAAACGCCCCTAGTTCGTCATGCAGTCCCTTATTCGGGATCTTTGCCAAAAGCTGGATACCTTTTGACCACGTTTTTCCCCCATGGCAGCTCGTAGTTTGAAAATTCATAGTCAGAAAGCGTTTAGTTCATATTGTTACATTGTTTTTTCTTTTATTTTTATTTTTTTTTATTTCAAAGCTTCTTGTCATCATCTAGCGTCTTAATGCGCTTTTTGATGAGCTCAAATGACGAAAAGAAGATGGCGTTGACGGCGCAGGACCGAATCATGGATACACCCAAGCCACGGTACATATGACGTTTGAAAAACTCGATTTTTGGCGCTGGCTGGACCTTTTCTCCTCTCGTGTATAAGAGTGAATTCCTCTGGTAGATACTCTTTGCGGAGTCTATCGGATCTACGCCGCATGTACTTGTTAGAATGGTTTCTGGAACTTGAGTAGCATAGATGGCCACCTACAGATCATAGCCCAGGATACGAGCCCGCAAAGGCCACCAGCTGCAACGACCGCCAGTTTGTTACTATTCGGATTGTCGCCAGCAAACGTGGTGCCCAGCTGCTTTCCACTTTCATATACCATGAAGTATATAGCAGTGCCCAAAGTATCGCGCACTGTTCCATTCGTTAGCAAGGTAACAAAACGCCCCTGGTTAAGGTATTCCCACAGAGATGCAGATTGAATCCATTATAAAGTCCCAGGAATCCTCGGTGCTTGACAATATTCGCCATCGTCTTCAAAGTGCCCTTATTTTGGTAGCTCATGGCCAGCTCCCGGCTCC
Organism: Cladobotryum protrusum; assembly: GCA_004303015.1. Lineage (NCBI taxonomy): Eukaryota > Fungi > Ascomycota > Sordariomycetes > Hypocreales > Hypocreaceae > Cladobotryum > Cladobotryum protrusum. Next base: position 69,657 of record RZGP01000009.1, read on the forward strand.
GCTTGCAATCACCCGCACGTTCCGCCAGCAGAACGGACACCTGTGCACTCAGTTTGGAGAGCTCAAATGGACAAGCCAAAAAAGTAATGGCAGATCCTGCTGTAGCTCCGGCCGCGCCGAAACAGGCGACTGAATAGAGGTTGGGATATGTGCCGGGCTTGCTGACATGGCGGTGGATGTCGAACCCAAAATTTCGTTTGATCCAGTCGGAATAGACGTGCTTGGCTCGTTGGTAGATGGAGAATGAGACGGTGCGTACGAGTGTGATACTTGCCATTGGGGCAGTTACGCCTATGATAATTGCATGTTAGGATATGACGCCATAGTCTTCATTGTTTGGGGAAATGCATCCACTGCTTCTTGAAGCCGAGCTCCATCAAGGGTGATGGAGGGGTAGAAATAAACTTACCTCGAAAGAACCCCGCAAGAGCTTCAGTGCGGTAAGTATGCTTGACGCAGTCCACAAAACCGTTGTAGTGATATGTTTGCATGCGCGTCTTGACGCTATCCAGAGGGAAAGCAGTAAGTGTAGAGAAAACACTGGAAGAGCTGGCGGCAATCTCAATTCGATAGCGCTTTACAAACGCGTTTGACCTTTCCAGCGCCCGCTCCTTTTCTCGTCCCCCAGTGTGAGACATGACGGCTGATGCGGAGCGGCCTGTGACATCTTGGTGATCTTGTCGAGCGTCCGCAGTCATGCTTCTGGCGATTGGCGTCCGGTCACAACGCGTTCAGACTGTAGCCTCAGATGAGACCAGAGTCTGGAGCGTGGATCGCAGTACGGCCAGCAGCCAGAAGCCTCTTGTCCATCAAGAGCCCCGACAATGCGCGGTCGAGTTACTTTTTAGGTATCGAATGGGTGAATGGAGGTGTAGTCGAAGCAATGTGGTTGCAGCTGTTGGAATCGGGAAGGGTGGGTTATAATGGCGATTTTCGGAAAACTGAAGAATGGTACAGGGGCACTCTGTAGAAGAGGAGGAGGAGAGGAAGAGGAGGAAGAGGAAGAAGACGGGGAGAAGTCTCTCGCAATATGTTGAAGTAAAAAGGACTGAATAGAGGGGAGGGGGACGGAAGAGACAAGTCGTGAGAGAGGCGATGGCGGCGGCGGCGGCGGACGACGTCTTATCGTCGACGTCGTCCTTTGTTGGATGCCGATTGCGGGTTTGATGGCGATAACGGACCTCTGATAAAGAAAGGGAAAGGGAAGGAAGAAGCGGGACGGAAGGCGGAGAGAATGAAGAAGAAGGAGAAGAAGAAGAGGAGGGAGAGGAAAGTTGCCAGAATCGGAATGAGAGATTCCTAGAAAATGAATGAATGAATGAATGTATGCGGGTGAGGGGTGTGTGCCAAAAAGAACTAGGAGCGAGCAGCAATGGCAGTAGCAATGGCAGCAATGGCAGCAACAGCAGCAACATGGCAGCAGCGGCCAGTAGCCCCTCGAATTATGCCCATCACCTCTCTCTTGTTGGAGGAAGTTGATCAGATCCCGTCTTGGGTGTCCGTTGTGGGGAAGCTCCCTTGCCTTCAGCAACACGCCCGCATTTCGTTAGGACACCAGGTCACTGCACGTACATCCCTGCACTGTAAGTGTTACATAATGCCACCTAATCCAGAGTCCCACAAGTACCTTCATCTTTAACGCACTAGCAACACAACCATCAACATGTTTGATACCCAGGTAGTCAAAGGTAAGGTTAGTGCTGTCTCAAAGGAGAATTAGGCATGTATGTATGTATGTACTCCGTACTACAAGGTACAATACCAGTTTCAAGAAAAGAGAAAAAAGCTACCATTTCCTCTGCTGCATGTCAATCATCAAACAGAGAGATACTGCAATTAAAAACCATTCACAGTGAACCAATTCATACCCTCCCCCTCCCCCTCCCCCACCAATCAACGCATATCAACGAAGCAGCCACTGACAAACAGTTCTTGTGGCTGCATGGCTAGCACGTCCAGGCCAAACGGTTCTGGGCAAGGACGTCATCAGGCGGGAGAGAGGTTATTATCATGGCCAAGCCATGGTTAAGACAACCACCTTGACCTGGTTTGCGGTCAAGCAACAGGTGAAGGCATGCAGTGCAACAGCGGATACATGTACACATATTAGCAAGGTAGTACTGGTAGTACCAATTTGGCCAATAGAGAACCTGAAATACCTCATTACAACACCAACTCTTCTGCAAAAGGCTTGTTCTCGGCAGGTATTGTTGATGCCCTCTACGTCTACAAAGTACAAGGACTATCAAGCGCCACCAGGTATTGCTCAATCAAAAAAGAACATAGCCCTATTGGTACAATCCCCGCAACAGCTTCAAAAGTCATAAGGCCCTTCACGCACACACACACACACACACTCAGTAACATCTGGCAAACAGCTACCGAATTACAGACATCCATATTCAGCCTGTATCCTTGAGGGAAGGGGGGCGGCAAACGAATTGGAAGAGACTATGGCAATTCTTGGTGATATTGAGATCAACTGGCAAACGCATTGGGCATAGCATATTCTTGCTGTTGAACCTTGTACAGCTTCATATGGCCTCAGCATCATAACCTTGAGCATTCTCCCATATTGTCCCTCCCCCGCAAGTACCCCTTTCCCCTCTTCCCGATACTACAGCGAGTTGCAATGTGCTACTGCATAAGGTAAATGCCTAGCATGATAGTACACGGGTGCAATCGTCCCAACATTTGAGGTGGGCAATTTCTTTCGACATTGCCGCCACTTTGACCAAGCAGGGACCACACCCTTTAGTGAGTCGCTCCAGCAGGTGCTCGGAATTACCTCATGCGGAATTCGCATCGCTACGAGACTTGGAGCCGATTTGACTCTCAGCATATGCAGCAGCCATTCAAGCTGCAGGTACTCCTTCGGTTGTTTGCGCAACTGGCGTCTCTTCTGCCCCTGGTACCACCCCTCCGTGCATACTGAGAAGTCGATCTTCCTCCTTCTTCTGCCTGAGAGCCTCCGTCTCCTTTCTGAGCTTTTCGAGATTCCAGGCATCGTCGTCGTCATCTTCTGAGTCATCTTCATCGTTCCATTTCCCGCTTTCAAAGAGAGCCCTTCCAGTGTTATCCTTGGCCTTGCGAGCCTGCTCTTCAGCAGCCTTCTTGTCCAAGCGCTCCTTCTTCCATTTAGCAAAGCTCTCAGGGGTAACCGGAGTTAGAGTTCCGGTGAGCTTGTGTCGTTCAGACTCCAAGAAGTCTTCCAAGGTAAGCGTCTTCAACGGGGACTTATCCATAAGTGCCTTCTCGGCAGCCCTCTGTTCCTTGGTTTTCAAGATAAATCTGCGGCATGTGTTAGATTCGCAAGGTTTGTTACCACGTTGGCTTGTGTATCAACTTACCCAGGTGGGAGAGCATGTTTGTACATGCACTTATCGCCTCCATTGGGGCAAATCCAAAACCAACCATACTTGCCATCCTCGATAGCCTGGATGAAGAATTTGCACACTTTATCCGTGCCCGTCTGTTGGTTACCCTTCTTAGACAATACAACCTTTCGCAATTGCTCCTCGTCCCAGTCGGCTGATGTTTCTTGCTTCTTTTTGTCTTCCTCATCCTCTCTTGTATCTGTGTACAAATTCCTCTTCTCTGTCTTGCGCTCGATACTCAAGTCGTGCGCAAACTTGCATTTCTTGCCCTTCTCACAGTCGCCTTTCTTGTAGAAGATACAGACAACCGTCTTCGGATCGACACCAAACGGCACCTTCTGGATTTGAGCAGGTTTGTTCAGCAATTCCGCAGCTTCTCGCTTGGCATCTTCGGCTGCCTTCTTCTCTTTTTCTCGTGCGGCCTTCTCTGCCGCCTTTTTCTTCTCTTCAGCGCTGCCACCACTTTTCAAGTTGGCAGTAATTTGTTGAATATGCTTTTGGGCAACGGCTCCTTTTTTATTTTTCATTCCAAATGTTCGATCTTCAACAGCCTTGGCAGTCGATGGCTTCTTGCCACCACCGACGCCTTTGTCAACCTTTTTTGGAGGCATGATGGGCAGCGAGCGAAGAGCGGTAGATTGGTGGTGGGGGTACTCGGTGGTATAAAGGGGTCTGTCTGCTTCAAGTAAAAAGTAGAATCAGACCGATTCGAGAGAAATAATTGATTAGTAAAAATCAAGAATTTCCCCCCCTTTTTTTGAATCGTTATTAAACGATGGATCGTCGTTGAAATTTCGTCGTGGGATGATTCTTCCAGGACAAGAGGGTGCCACACTTTTGGTGGGCAACACCAAGGAAGATGAAGTCACAAACTATCACGTGAGTGATCCACTTTTCTGATTCCCCCATGGTGGGTCCCCGAGCTTCCACAGGATAGGCCGGATCGTTACCTGCCAATGGAGCAGCATCATCAGCAATTGAGCTCCAGGTGTCCTCGCCAGATCGTAAACGAGTTTCTTAATCGAAAATCTGTCGCAACAACTATTTTGACAACTTTGTGAGTCTCAATATCGCTGCGCATAATTTTCTGGTCTTGCAAGTGTTTTTACTAACTGCTTCTCCCAAAAAGCCATCCATTTTGTCAATTGCGATCGATTCTTCACATTGCCAAGATGATTACCGACGCGGAACTCTACAGGCTTGCGATTTGGCTGGGCACTGTTTCCATGCTGCTCATTGTATTATACCATTTCATCGAGGTCAACGGCAACACCAAGCAAGCAGTTGCGAAGAAGGAAAAATAGATATCACAGGCCGGCGAATGAAACATAACCTCATCATCACATACATGGCGCACTGGACATTCAACCATACCACGATCTTTCGAAAATGGGCATTGGAACAAGGGCCAATTGGACTTGGGTGGCATTATTTTACAACACTCAAAATCACCATGCAATACAACCAAGGCTCAGCTTTTGGAGGTGGGTGGAAAACAAAAGGGATAAACCATCCGAGGCACCAAGGTGACGGCGCCAGACAACAATGACTACGTTATTAGTCACCGATGCCTCATATCCTAAGGCCTATAGATGCAAAATAAAGTAGTGCTATTGCTTGCAAAGTCGAAGATAGTTTGAGTTCCCCATTGTTCAAACAGTCCGTCAATTTTCGAAGCAATACCGTCCAGTCGGAGAAGAAGCTTGCAATTCTATATCCCCTGCGGACACTACACTGAGGGCTGAAGATTCGAATTGTTACTCATCCAAGTTCCGTTGCTCAAAGCATATACAGTGACCAGTTCCAACCTCGGGCCCTCGTTGGTCGGCAAAACCGGTTCGAGTTTACCAGTATTGAGACAAAGGCAATATTAGCTCATTCAATGTCCGTTTAATACAGTGGTATGTGTGTGATGATGTCTATTGTTTTATTTAGCTATTAGTCAACGATAAGTCTCCTTTCGAATAGGACAATAGCAGTACCCAGCTTCTATAGTTCTAAGTCTCTCATTCATATCAGCTAAAGAGTCAATGCGTTCTTCTATAGCAGTGAGTTTCTGTCTCATTGAGTGAAGCTGCTGTTGAATGTCACTAAGCGTTGCTTGCTGGTTTTGAACCAAGTTCGTGATGCTCTCGAACCAGTTGGATAAGCGCGTGGATTCTTCTCCAACCACCATAAGTGCACGTCCGAGATTTTCAAAGTCGGGTTGCTCCATAGTACTGGTCAATGAGGTGGCTTGACTTAATGTAGCTGGTATTTGGACATGAAAAGGGAGAGCTTGTCTTGGCATGAAAACTGTGGGAAGACTGCCTAACAGGACAAGATGCTTACTGCTGCATTCCTCGAGACCTTACGATGTTACGAACGTTCTTGCCACATAGTACTATTAACAACACACCAACAGCTTCGACCATGATGCAATGCCCCCTTCTGCTGGGCTACCACGTGAGAGAGGGGGACAGAGAGAGAAAAGAAGCACAATATTGGAGCTCATATTCCAAAACATCTTGTGGTTGGTAAATCACACTATCAATGGAAGGGTTGTACATCAAAAGAAACTAACGGAGACGAGAGGAATGTTCAGAAACATAGGTCGATTATATCCACCAGACTTATTCAATCATCTTCTAGTATCAACCTTAATGGTATGTCCACAGGTCCAGGTGTGTGGCGCAAAAGGTACAAGGGGCGTGGCGCGGCATGTTTAGCGTTATAGTGCTTTGCTTATTTCACCTGGTAGTGAAGGTAGGTACAAGTACTTGAGTAGGTGGCCTCTGCTGCTCATTCAATAGCGGTAGCCTGCACGGAGTGGCCTCCAGGGCTAGCTGTATCAGCCTGTCTCACTGCATCTCTCGCTGCAGATGGGCTGACTGTCAGTGGCCAGTCCCTCCCAGGTTCCAAGGTTGTTCTTTTTTTTTCAGTGAGATGGTTCAGGGGACCCAAGGGATCTGGGAGGCAGCACCCCAGAAGATGCACTGCACGCGCCGCCTCCCCACTCAGGGCTGTTTTCTTGCCTTTCCCTTTTTCCCCTTTGACCCGCGTCCCTTGCGACTCGCGTTGTTGGCATTTATCGCCTTGCCTGCCCTTCTGCCTCCCCCAACTCCTCTTCTCCCTTTCTCCTCCTTTCTCCTCCACACTCTCACTTTCTCTCCCTCACACAACAACAAAAACGCATTCCAGTCATTGACGCTGCACCATCCCTTTGTGCAGATATCAATCAGACCCCAATTATTATCCTCGCTAAAGATCGCGTCGCATTCTCACGACAAACATCTTTACAACGACCGCATTAGAATCGACGGCTGCCAACAAGCGCCCGAATCAGACATTTGCCTCTCCTCCGAAGGACTTGTCGCGATCATCTCCTTTCGCATCACCCCCCTCGGCTGATCTAGCATCTGTACAAGCTCAATCAGTCTCCCACTGCTCTCTATCGGCAGTTTTCTCAGATCGCACCTCTTCAAGCTACTACTTTAGTCATCACAGCCATCACCATGTCTGGCAAGCTCGATAAGCCTCTTGACGAGATCGTCACCGCCCAGCGCCGCTCCTCTGTTGGCCGCCGCCGTTCTCTGCGACGCTCCACTGGTGGTCGCCCTGCTCCTACAGCTCCTGCTGGAGGTGTTCAGAAGCACACTGCTAAGCCTACCCGTGCCGCCAACGCGAAGGCTGCTCCGGCCAAGGCCGCCGCCCCTACTGGTGATAGCAAAGTTATTGTCAGCAATTTGGTATGCGCTGCGCAATTCTGATGTTTATGGCCAATACTAACAAGCTGCCAGCCCAAAGACGTGTCAGAGAAGCAGATCAAGGTATGTTTCCGTCGAGGCAAACGAGCCTCCGGACTTTGTTCGACCTATTCTTTCTCGCCATTCTTCCTTTCCTAGTCGACGTCGGGGTCCATTAAAAGGGTTTATTTTATGGTGATGGCCTCGGGCCTAATCATTAGAATGCCATGTCTCCTTCCCTGAACATTACATGTTCTGCAGTGCCTTGAAAATGGCTGGAAGTCGAGACCTTCCTCGTCAAGCAATGCCTGATAGAAATTGCCTGGTCAGCATTTCTTGTGAGCTGCAACGACTAATAGGATGATGGCAATACACACTCCCAACGAGCGCGCAAGCGCAATTCGTGGTTGGTAAATACCCTTGGGAATGAAGATTTGCTGGCACATGTCGGCTGAGCGAGCAAAGCAGTGGACATGTATCAACAAGACATACTGTTCATGGTAGCGGTTTTCCGTGTGCGTGTGTGTACGGCTTTCTGGGATAGCTGTTGGCGATCTGCAAGTGGTCTGGCAGAATCGCGGGCCTCGAGGTGTCAATTCTTAGAGCCCAGATTGGCGAGGGTCGTCCAATCGACAAACAGCGTGGCAACAACAGCCTTCCCAGTCAGTCATATCGTTAGGGGTGGATTCACACCGCGATGATCCTGCTTGGTCTTCAAGTCATGTCATGATTCACTGCTCTGCTTGCCAGTCACTCACCGTCTTGTCTGTTGAGGATGATGCGACGTACTGGAATTGAATCAACCGAGTCTCAAAGTCGGATTTGCCGTTATTACGCAGCTTTACGCTTTCGCTTAACTGACACTATTTCCCTTCATAGGAATACTTCGTCCAATCCGTTGGTCCCATCAAGAGGGTCGAACTCTCATATGGTCCCAATTCCCAAAGCAGGGGTATCGCCAACGTTACTTTCCACAAGCCAGATGGCGCCAGCAAGGCTCTGCAAAACTTGAACGGCTTGCTTGTGGATGGCCGCCCTATCAAGGTAAACTTGATTCCGATATTCAGCCACTCTACGACCGAATCCTAACGTCATTTCAGATTGAGATTGTTGTGGGTGCCGCCCAGGCCGACAAAGTCATTCCACCAGCCAAGACGTTGGCCGAGCGCACATCGTGAGTTTCTTCATTTCCAAGGTTGAATGCCAAAGATAGCTAATATTGCTATAGTCAGCCTAAGGCTCAACCCAAATCCGCTGCAGGCAAGAGACAGCAAGCTACCAGTGGCGCCAAGGGCAGTGTGGCAAAGGGAGCCGCTGCCCCCAGTGCCGCTAACAAGAAGCGACGTGGTCGCAACGCCCGACCAGCCAAGAAGACGGCTGAGGAGCTCGACTCTGATATGGCGGACTACTTTGTGGGTGCAAGCAGCAATAACAACGTCGAGACTGCGGCCGCTGCTGCTCCTGCTGCTCCCAGTGGCGATGCTCCCATGGAAGATGAGATTATGGTATGTGAACAATGCGCAGCGACCGAGGAAGACGTGACTAACAACGGACACAGTAATGATAAGGGGTTTCGGATGACAGTGGGAGGGGGCGTTTAGTACGGAGACATTGTTTGAAAACCTGAAATGCCAAAAATATTTCGACTCTTCGGTATCACATGGGCCAAAGTTGAGGCCGAGTGCTTTTTGCTACGATTGTGTTTTTTTGGGACGAGGCAAATTCGTTGATTAGTCGACCAGAAAGATCAGATTTGAAATGAGATGGAGTCGATTTTCGTCTTTAACTCAGGATTCAGGGGCATGGGATGCGCCAGGGAATAGCGTGCTCGTATATGTATAACAAGAAATAATAAATGAATACCCAAACCAATAACCAACTCCAATAATGATTCGCCTTGATGACCTAAATGCTTCTCCATTGAGACCCAATATGCATGCCCTATGGTTGGAATCGGTGGTATGCCCAAGCCTTTCTCTAGGCAACTTGTCAAAGTTAATGGTTCCACCTTATGAGCAACTGGCTCTTCCGTTGGACAACGGCTTTGTTGGTTGCCTTGATTTAGCCAAGAGTATGTCCAGGGATGGAGGAGAGTAAGGTTCATCGACCGGCCAGGCAGTAATGGAGGCACCAGCCTTGGCCGCATTGGCAGCTTCAAAAGATGTATACATTTTGGAGGGTGAAGATAATGAGGAAGATGATGATGATGACGACGATGGCGACTGATGGTTGATTGTAGTTGTGGATGTAGTTGTCATGCTGACTACTTAAGGAGGAACTCGGAGCACTCTCTCAAAAAGTAAGATGTCTTGTTTGGGAGACGAGCCGAAGTCTGTTTCAATATGGGGGGGATTTGAATAGGATGAGGAGGATTACAACCTCAGAAATACGTTTCATCTATTTAAAAAGGGGATGAATGAGAAGAGCAGGAGAGAAGGTAGGATGCCCTGATCCCTTTAATGATGGGAACTATAGCCGGTTTATCTACTTTTTTTTTCCCTCCCCTTCTTTCTTTCTTTGTTTGTTATATTGTCGGGCATCCATTCATCTCACGGGGTCTATCTTAATCTATTGTTGGTTGGGTCGGGGTCCTCCCCCTCCCTCCGGAGAGAGAGGGGGGGGGTAAAAGGTAACCACCCGACTCTATTATCTTGTTTGCTCCTTTTGAGGTTTTTTTGCTGACCGTACATGGGGGAAGAGGGGGGGAGGTGGACAAGGCTCTTCTTACTCGCCCAACTGAGATGGTGAGAGGGGGGGGGTTGCTGCGGGTGACGACTTATGCAGTAAAATGCTACCAAGTAACACAACATAGCAAATTGATGTTCAAAGTGGGTTTTTTTTTTGTTTGTTTGTTTGTTTGTTTGAGAAGCGGGTGACTTGACTCAATCCACAATAGCTCTACTGTCTCCATCTCCCTCTTTATCTCGGTGAGCGTTGGTTAATATGGGGGAGCGGGGAACACTACAGATGTGGAAAGGAATGCGGGTAGATGTTGGATGGAAGAACGGGGATATTGTCCATCTACAGGGCGCCGTGTTCCGAATACAGACAGTAGAAACCTCCCCCGCAATATTGGCTCGACAGAGAGAGGAAGAACAAGGCAAACGAATGTTTGCCTTTTCGCGTTTCTCAACTGTAGATGAAAATGAAATGAAACAATAAAAAACTTCATGTAAGCTTCCGCAAAGAAGCTATATCGGACCAATGCTTCTTCTGGATATTGTCACCGTATCCTTCAGGAATAGATCCTGGCAAAACCACCGGTGAGCATGCAGCCAGCCGCCTCAACTCAGACATTTAATATCCAAGGATGAAGTTGTGCAAACAAACACAAACCACAGCGATACTCGGTGTAGGGATGGAGATGACACCAGGAAACCGACAACAAGAACAACATGCACCACGTCACACCTCACATCCGAGAACAAGTGGGATATTTAAATTTCATTTTGGTTGACCATCGCATTGCTCTTTTCCTGAGTCGTAAAAAGGAGATGCTGTAAAAAGCAAGGCATGCACCTAAAATCCGGTTCCCAAAGGCCTCATTAGTGACAGCTTTTTACTTCTTTTCCTCAGCAACCTCTCCCTCCTTCTCCAACTCGGGAATATCATCATCATCGCCGTCTGAGTCGCCATCATCACCTCCCAGGCCAGCACCAACATCACCCCCAAGAGCGCCAAAGTCGGGCATGCCACCGGCACCACCTCCGAGCTTGGAGAAGTCGATGCCACCAAAGTCGCCAGCACCGCCGCCGCCTATAGATATGTCAGTTAATTATACTCAATTTCGTACGTCCTTACAAAAGTTTGATAAGAGGGGATAGTCAAGTGTGTGGGAAAACACATGTTGCAACTCTCAAAGCGACGTACCCATTCCGGGCATGCCACCTATATTTGTGATATTGTGTTAGGGGATGATGCTTGTTTCTCTGCGAGTAGGGGGCTCGTGCAGTGCGAGAAAGGACAGCTGGCAATGACTTACCCATGCCTCCGAACTGAGAGAAGTCCTCCTCGGGAGCCTCGTTCTGATCATCCTCATCAACCCACTTATCAAAGTCTGTCTTGAGGAAGTGAAGCTTCTTGGTTTCCTTGAGCAGTCGTGGCCAGTACTCTTCCTTGAGCTCCTTCTTCCGCAGAACAAACTCAATGTTCTTGGAAGTGTGGAGGGTCTGGCTGTTCTGGACGTCGATCTCCTCGTAGAATTCCAACTCGATATGGTACTTTTTCTTAAGAGTACCAGAGGTGCCAGTGAATATCAAGCCAGTGGGCTTGAGATCCAGCTTAATCTCTTCCTTGGAAACATCAGGGACGGAGATGGTGAGGTAGATGTAGTTCTTGGTAGCGTCGGCGACGGAGGACCGCTGGGCCCAGAGAACTGATGATGAAGATGATGGTCAGTATATGTTTTCGCCATAATGAAGAAGCATATATTTTGTTCAAGCCCGTCGCGTTTCCTTATTCAAGGTAACCAACTACAGCTGAACACGGATCGGTCGTGGGAGGGGAGTTGGAGTTGCTAAAGCATAGTAACAACAAGCCAATAGGTTACTTACCCTCGGGGGTGAAGGTATCAGCCATGGCTGCAGAGTTTCTGTTTTTCTTCTTCTTCTGAGACGGATTGGGTGGGTTTCAAGATGATGATGCTAAACGAAGGTGTTGATGAGCAAAGAACACACACACAACTATGAACTACTACTAAGGCAGGTAGGTAGGTAGTGGAGGTAGGTTGCGGAAGTTGCAGAAAGCAGTTAATAAGGCTGCCTGCGTGGGCAAAAGGCTCGGCGCAACAATCAAGGCAGGCGGTAGCTGTTTGAGGTTGCGTGAATGGAAGGCTTCAGAAGCCAAAAGATTTGGTTGGCCACGGCTGTGAGGGGCACGATGCCTGGGTACCTTGCGGGATGAGGGGTAACAAGGCAGAGACTAAGTAACGCTCTAACGGTGACGACGATATCTCTGGTGCATTTTCAGCGCGTCTACTGTCACAGTTCCCTCTTTGTCTCTCCCCACCTTTTGCAGGAGAAGGGGGGGGAGAGAGAGAGAGAGAGGGCGGGGCGGGCATTTCCTACGAGGTACCAGGTACTCACTCCATTACTGTGTTTGTTTGTTGTTTGCCGTTTGCTGTTTGTATTTTTGTATTTGTCGCTGTTTTATTTTTATTTTTCACCGCAGCTCCAGCCATCTCTGCCAATCCGCCGATTGCCATACGTGCGAAAATGGGGAAATATGCCACCATGAAAACTGAGACCAGACCCATTTTCCGCATCGGCACTTCCTTGACACTAGGCACTCGCAGTATCCTCCCTCTGCCTCTCCCCTTCCCCATCATCTACTTGGCAGATTTAATTCCAATATGAGGGACATTTAGACAAGCCCTCAATAGCCCTCATGGTGTGTAACACAAAAGAGCCACGGCAAGCAGAAGGAGACTTGATGTACTCCGTCGTAAGAGGTGGCCACGGAGAAATCATCAGACAACAATGGCGGGGTAATTCATCCGGCTTGTGAGCTGATTAGCAAAAGCTCAGGCACCCGTGCGAACCACTTTCTATTTTTTTTCTTTAGCAAAGCCTCAGTGTGGCTTGTCACCAGCTTTTCTCCAGCCCCATTTCAGCAAGTGGCTCGTGACAATCCGCCTCCCCGCGCCACACTCTGCACTGTGGGGATTGTCTCGTCATTCGTCAGCCTCTCGATGTCAAACTAGACTCAACACAAGGTGAGCGGGAGAAAGAGAGCCTCACCACGTCACTTGTTCGCCCATTCGAGCTTCGGCTGCCGACTTACACCAGGTCTCACTCTCGCTTCTTCTGAACTTTCCCGATGCGATAGCAGCCGAGCCGGTCCTTTGCTTTTGGCCATTGACTTGGTGAACCTTTGCACCGCCGAAAGTGCACACCACCCCCCCTCCAATCCGCTCCTCCGACCGATCGTCAACAACCATGGAGGCCTTCAAATCGCTCTTCGCGAAACCAGATCCTCAGGCGCAGGTTCGCTCCGACCGCTACCCATGAACAATAGCTCCTAGACGTCACAGACACATTGACATTTGACTTTTTTTCTTCTCTTCCAGTTTCGAAAATGCAACGCCCTGATCCGCTCCAACATCCGGAAGCTCGATCGCGACATCCAGCAGGTCAAACAGGTCGAGCTCAAGACCAAAAACTTCATCCTACAAGCCGATAAGCGCGCCCAGCGCGATCCCTCGAGGGCCAAGCAGGCGCAGAAGGAGGTCCGCGATTTCGCTCGTGAGCTGGTCCGCGCACGACGCACGTCAGCACGACTCGTCACCTCCAAGGCGCAACTCAACTCGGTTCAGATGCAAGTCAACGAGGCATTTGCCGTCCGCAAGATTGAGGGCTCGATCCGTGCCAGCGTCGGTGTCATGAAGGATGTGAATAGCCTTATACGCCTACCCGAGCTATCTGGTACGATGCGAGAGCTCAGCATGGAACTAATGAAGGCCGGCATCATTGAGGAAATGGTCGACGACATGCTTCCCGAGGACCCGGATATGCTCATGGAGGATGAGGAGGCCGAAGGTGAGGTAGACAAGGTGCTTGGAGAGATCCTCAAGGATAGGAAGGAGCCTTCCCTGCCTGCTGCACCAATTCCCGAACCGCAGATACCGGTAGCGGAGGAAGAGGAGGACGAAGAAGATGCGGAGGCCATGATGGACCAGATGAGGAATCGATTAGACGCCCTGCGCAGTTAACGTCCCTGGTACTCTGTAGATTGCATTATACAAGCTTTGGATTTGTGGCAAAGGAGTAAGGCGTCTGGGGTTCTTTTTTTTTCTTTTTGTCATGGATATACTACTGGTACATAATTATTCATCATCATCGTCATAAGCATTCTTTGGCAAGGTTCCCCGGATCACTACAAAATTGGGAGGGATGAGTGTTTGGAATACGATGCTTGGGAATACAAGGTCAGAGAAAAACCAAACCATGCGTGATGAGCACAGCAAAGCAAGCAAGCTTTGACGGGTAATCCGGGACACATAGCCTTGAGTCTTGGGACCCTGTCCCTCCCCAGTCATTGCATTGCGACTTATCTCGTGTACCAGGATGGTCGGTTATATATGGATATGGGACTCCGTAATTCGGGATGAGGTGATGATACCGTAAGATTTCCGAGAAATGCCCTTTATGGCCCTTTTCGACTGCCGGCGAGTTTATTCTCGTTGACGTAAGGGTTCCGAATCCACCCTCGCTTTCAGAAGCGCTGCAAGGTTGATCTTTCGGTACGTGTAGGGTGGGCGAAAGGAGATCCCGGGGAGATGAGCAACAAGTCATATATTACGGGTGTAGGTGTAGTATCATCTGCAGTAACCGGGCAAGGGTGGAAGAGAATGGGAACAAATGATACATACCATATACCGTTAGAGAGAAAATCCATCCCTACGGATGATATATCAACAAGGGCGTGTAAGGAAATACCCTGGCGAGAAAGGATTTTCTTCCCTTTCCCCTAGTGCTATTGTCATGCTTCCATGGAAGGAAAAGAAGCTTCCTGATTCAGAGGAGCATAGGGACAAGGGTTGTATTCTAGGGTAAGTTTACCCAACCGTCGTTTCGGGACAAGAAACTTGCCTGCTTTCGGGGGCGTAAGACTTGATGAGGAAGGATCATGGAACTTTCGATGGAACATGCCCTTGTGGGTAGGTATCATCTGGGGAAAAATTAAAGGCCACATTTAGATGGATGGATGGATGGATGGATGGATAAATGATGGTTTGTTTCATGAGTCGAGGGCTCTGGCTCGGAGAATAAGAAAATAGAGCCATCCTTATTTTTACATGCGTATTTCCAAAGAGAGTTAAAACGAGCAAGCAAAAAGTAAGCACTTTGAACTGGAAGCATTCCAACTGCATCCGTAGCATCAACTAAAAAAAATATGCATGTGCTACCGCTCTCGCGGAATGTCGGTAGCGGTGCTCAATTGGGACAAGCCCGTACAAGAATACTGGTTGCATCGGAAATCTACCGAGAGGCAGGAATCCTTTCATCCTTGATGATGACATTAAGATGAAGACTGGCAAAAGTAATAAAACGAGTAACAAAAAAAACGCAAAAAACATATGCATCGTTCGGGACTCGAACCCGAGCCCCAACCTCGCACCATCTTTCAATGGAAGGGTTGGATCCTAACCCCTAGACCAACGATGCTTGGGGATTTCTTGTTGGAAGCTGGCATAATATTAAGCATTATGAAGGTAATGCATATCAAACTCGCAAGAATATTTGCCACCTCCTTTGCTACCTGTTCACACAGACATTTCCAGCATATGATCTATCACCAAGTTCACTTTACAGCTACCGATACTTGCATTTGCCCGTTTCAACCAATTTTCTTCTTTTTCATAATGAGGTGCTTTCAGCTTCATCCCTGAGACACCAAAGAGAAAACAAACAAAACACCCGAAATGCTTGTTCCCTCTTGTTCGTCCGAAGACTTTCGGACCACCCGTGTCTTAAATCGGGGCCCTGCGTTCTCTCAAACGACAAACAGGAAAGAGGACAATTGAAGCCAGTGTCTGCACGACATGCCCAACCTCTGAGACATTCCAACAGTAAAAATGTGAGTTCTGAGCCGTTTGTCGAAATCTAGACGATTAGTACGAGTAAATGCTTTTTTACGGACGCGCATTGGGTTAAGAGGATGGGGAAACCGGCGCCACCGTTTACATAACTAAAACCCTGGCTCCTCTTTACCCCGTTTTGTCGCGAATCCCTGAAATACGTCTGCCTGCCAATAGGGTCAATGAGACAGGACCATCCGTTGGCTCGGGCCCTGCACGCGGCACCACGCCGTGCAGGCCAGTATCCGGTTCCTGGGAGGCGAAAACAAGCTGTTGCAAGAGAAAAAGAAAAGAAAGTGATTCACCACACCGGGCGGGGAGGCAGATCCGGGAAATTTGGTGAGAAGAGGTCCCTTGAACAGCTATGCGCCACCCAGAACAAGAAGCAAACAAGCATGTGAGAGCTCACATGCCACCATTCAGGGAGACCAAGCTTCCCCCATTTCTCGGGACGACAAGATCTTGGTCTGTCCAATGACAAAGCTCCACCCAAACAGCTGGACCCAAGCGATGGAAGCCACAATAGCCACATTATCTGGCTGTCTTGTGGAGCTCCCTTGTGGCTGCAAGACACACATACACCATCCATCCGGATGAAAGCTTGGGGAGTGAGGACCCATGGGCAGGGATCTCTCCTTTTCTCTGAATGGTCGGTGGCCATGAACGGCATCTGAAATCGGTAAATTGCACACACACCCTCACCCACTTTACTTACTCAGACAGACCACCTAATTAACCCCATTGTGAGTTTTTGTGATTGGGGACCCTAATCTCCTCTCATGCCACACACAAAATCAAATCTCGTCAAAAATACCAAACCCAGACGGTCGGAGACGGGCTAGGATAGGTTCCCACCCAAGAACTCGGGTACGCCTACTTTACCCCATCGCTCGCCAGAACTGTGGAGTGGAAGAGGAGACGCACACAGAAAAGAGGAATCAAAAGAAAATACAAAAAATCCGGTGGAAAGTGGCTGTCCCAGCTGAGGCAAATAACGTGATTTGGCCTACAGTAGCTCAGAGGTGCTGCATACTCCCAATTCGGCCTATCCTGGTGTTATGTGATGTGTGTTATGCCGTCTTGTTTGGTGAGAATGAAAAATAGGAGAATGGAATCAATGGGTAGGCAGAGAGATTAATGTTTCCAGACGACTGGAAAATAGGCAGAGCTTTAGGCACAACAGTTTGACTCGACTATAGAGCCAACAATAGCATTCTTCCGTAGAAGCCTGGTGTCGCAAGCAACCAACTATTCTGCGACGCGACTGATTCATTATCCAAACTACCGGATCCATGAATTGATCCCGGTAATAAACCGCCGGGAACTTTCTCCGGCTCCGTCAACCAGAGTCACTGAAGCAGAGACATTAAGAGACAATCGCCGACCTTTGGCTTGTTGCCACATGAAAACCAGTTGGTCCAGCAATACGGTACGACCAACCAGATCACCCCGTTTGCGATGGACGATTGAGCTAACCAACATGTTGTGGCGGCTGTCAAATGCAAAAGCCTACAGCCGCAGCGTAATTGTTGTGTGCGCACATAAATTAATACACATTTCACTGAAGATTAGACCCTTGGGGTAAAACTAAAGCAAAAGCCAGGCTGGCATACCTGCTTGTTAGGCCCCTTTGAAAGTCAGACCACATCTTCGTCACAAGCAAAACGCCAGAAACTGTAGATCTTTTGGGTGGTGCCGAGCTTTCAATCGCACTAATATCTGGCGAACCCGAAAACTTGGGCTTTCGTGTATCGCATGTGGGTGTCTGACCCTCCAGTCGTCTGACTTTGACCTATCCTGAGGCCCTCGTGCGTGGGGCTGGAAGGGAAAGGCCACCAGTGACATGTTGAGCCTCACCACACACTCTCTCTCTCCCTCACTACGATCATGGCCGGCACCCATGATCGTCCCGCCAAAGTCAAAAACCTAATGTACCCTATGTATGTATGTGTCAAGGGTCCTGGGGTCCTTTGGGGTCCCCTTTAACGGCAATGCCTAGTACATCGACCGAGCGCACACAGGACTTTGTGGCTGGGCCGTCAAAACTCCGGAGGCTTTACACCAGCTCTCGGACGGACAGGAGGACGAACAGGCGGACTCATACGATTCTCCAGAATCGGATTTCGCCTGCCAGCCGTCTCTCAGCCGTCGACGCAACTAACACGACGATTCACCGGCCCGTTGGAAGCTTAGCCAAGACGGTACCGTTGAGAGAGCTATTCAGAGAGCAGTTTACATGTTGGTGCTCACCGTTAGATGCACCGTTAGAAGAGGGCTGCAAACTGCAAATTGTGGCTGGCCAACAGCTGACAGCTTTTCGACGTTGTCAGAAAGCTTTGTGGCGCGTACCTCACGACGGTTTCATTTTGCCATGCTGGGCGTGCGTGAGAAGCATCATGGATCCTTTTCTACGGATCTGATCCATCCGAAAGTTCGAGTCAAGTTTTTTTTTTTGCTGGAATGAACCCATGCCCCGTGTAAGCGATGGAAGCTCTGGCCCCTATCGAGAATGGCGAAAAGTGAACACAATAAGGAAAAAATCTTTTTACCAGGTTTTGATTTGGATCATTCAAAAATTTCTCGCTCTTTCGGTAACGACGGTGTGGTCGGTCAGGGCCCAGGAATCCGGGATTGAAAGATGCTTGGGATGAGACACATCTCCACCCGGGGGAAGACTGGGAATTACTCCGTAGCATGGGTGATGGTAAGCCTGTCGACCTGTAAGATTGAAGTCTTCTGAAACGAAGAAAAGAAGCACACTCGTTTGGAGCGACGAACCGGGGTAGGCTTAGTCTGGGAATTGCTTGGGTGTCTGCTGTCGCCATGCGATATCCTGCCCCCATGCCCATGCTCCTCTCTTAGGCCCCCGTCCAAGCACCGGCTTAGTGGGCCGGGTGGAGCAGAGACATGGGAGACCATGAAGACCCATCACTCGGAGATGCCGGGCAGGCAAGGGTTCAAGACAGTGACGCCGGGCCGGGCCCGGTGGAGATCTTCCATTAACGATTTTGCAGGCTAAGTGAAGTAAACCAGTAGGCGTTATTCTGCCTCCCTATTTTGGGTTTGGCGCGCAACTGGATATGGAGAAGAAGAAGAGGCTAACATCGAGACGGTGCCATCGTAGCCTGAGGGTCCTCTTTTTTGGTGTCCTGTCGTGTTTGACCTGGTGTCTTGTCTGTGTCACTGTAGTTTGACGCATGCTGCACGCACTGCAGAGGCGGTCAAAGCTGTTGGTGCATGATACCGCAGGATGCAAGATGCAAGATTGCAACGGGGAGGTTTAGGTGTGCGAGTGTGAGTGGGAGTCTTTTCTCCCAAGATAAACGGTCAGGTCAAAGTTGCAACGCAAGTCATTAAGCACGTAGCACGCAAGCAAGATGCCGTACCCGCTTGGCAGCATGATGCAGGAAGCACAGCAGCGGGGAAAGATGAGAAAAAAATGGTGCCCAGAGATAAAAAACCAGACCAGACAGGAAACTCAAACGAACGAAAAAAAAATCCGACTAGAGCAACATGCAAGAAAATTTTTCATGCATCTGATTGTGGGTTCGGTTATTGACTCATTTCACTTTATTCTGACAATCGCTCATTTTCCAGTGTGTTGGAAAATGAACCTGAAGGCTAATATTCCGCTGCTGTGGTTCGTGTGTTGGGCGTTGGAAGAGAATGAGGAGTAACAGACAGGCGACCGGACAGTCCCTCTCGGAAGAAAGAGAGAAAAAAAAGCCTACGCAAAAAAAAAAAAATTGCAATTGTCAGCCGTTCACTGAGTTGGCACTGTCGGCACTGTAGTGGTTGCCAACGGGCAGCGTTACGGCAGCTTTACCTAAGGGTAGGTACGTTGACAACAGTAGAGGTGAGGGGAGTGCTCATGCGCTGTCGAGTCGGCTGTCGCCATTAGGTACCGCTATAGGTGTGCGATGCGCTGCAATGCCATGCGCCATGCACTGTACTGCACTGCAGTGTTGTCGCTGCAACTGCATGTATATCTCGCAGTCACATTCACCTTCCAACTGACTCACCAAATTGCTGTGTTGTCGCTGCTGTAGATTAAAAACGACGTCACTGCACATGATCGGTAGTTGAAGACATCGGGAAGATACGGCTGCATTTAATAATTTTTTTCTTCGCTCTTGATTATCGCATCGCTTGTCGTGATTTGTGTGCATTATTTTTTTTCTCACTCGGTGACGATGTCGCGGGTATTTCGGGTTCGGAATATGGCGTTGAAGGAATTCGGTACAGTTTTGCGAAGTGGCGGAGTGAATTTCGTGTCTAACAATAGATAACGCCCTCTCGTAACAACCTGTTTTGTTGGATGAGATTGCTGTGGGAGAAGAAAAAAATAGTATGTAGGCGGACGTAATACGGCATTTGTCCAACAATAACAACAATGGTAATGATGACACTGTTGCTGAGCCTTGCTGATGAAGAGAAACCTGCCTTTTTCTTGTTGGATTTGAAACCCTTCGTAGGCATCTTACGGTTGGTTGGCTCCGTTGTCACATAGCCATAGGGTAGGCTAATCCACACACCTCTACACCTTAACCCGTCTTGGTTCGATTACCGATACGAAAAATAATACACCAGTGATTCTCGTCATTCCCCCAGAATAGCAACTCCATGCCAAATGTAAGCGCCGCCACCTCCGCCGCTTCCCCGCGAAGATAGGCGAGTAGAAATGACGGGCGTCAACGTTGCTTGCCTGTCAACCTACCAAAGGAATGGCGGTGCACGAAGCCTGACCGTAACCCTTCCTGACTCATGAGGGGAAATGGGGGGATGAGGGGGAAGGGCCACGCTGGCTCTGCAATTACTCCTCTCCCATGCTCACGGTGAGTGTGGTGAGTGCTGCGCTGTCGAAAATATTGCTGCCACGACAGCCTACTCGTACATTAGCAGTGTGGTTACCTTACACAAGGCTGGCTGGGCGACGCTTTTTCTGACCGCCTGGGTGGCCGTGGGCGATGATGGGATGGCTGCACCCATTCCGCCCAATAGCTGTCGGAGAGCAGCCGAAGGATGGCAGCCACGACAAACGAGGAGGGCACAGCGAAAAAAGCCCGAGCAAACAATACGCAGGCAGCAGTTTATTACCGACTCGATCCTGTTGGATGGTATCTCTCTAGGTATGTATCCATGCTGTAGTACAACGTGCGGGTGGCCGGAACAGTTAGGTACCATAGCTTTCTGCTCTCAGGCATTCCCAGGCACTCCCAGGCACTCCCAGCACGCTCGTAGGGCTCAAAATGCTCTGTCCAGATGCCCTCTATCCGCTATCCATTCACCCCCTAGGGGGAGGGGAGGGGGCAGAGGACACCTTCTGGCGCTTCTCCTCTTGTTCCTCCAGCGATTTTGCCGCATGCATCTTCCCATCGATTGACCCCCCTCCCCTACCCATCCATCCATTCATCCCCCTCACCCATGCCCCCCATTGTCCAACTGTTGACATCCATGTCACAAATCTCTCTCTTTTGACTGACAGCATGGAGGTCATCTTGATTTCCCCGTGAGCCCCTCTTATCCAACCATTTCTTACTCCTAGGGCACGGGTCCGGTCGGCTCCCACGCATCCGGACAATCTCTGATTTCGTTTGCAAGTAATGTTGCTGATTTTCATCCTGACACAATGACTCGACCCCCCCTAACAAATAACAAGGGCGTACGGACCGAACAATTTTCTTGACTCCTTCCAGACGCGGTAAAAGGCTTAGGGATTCGAATTCTCATTTCTTATTTCCTCCTAATATTATTATTTTTTGGTGGTTTGTTCCTGTTGATTCCTTTGTTCCATGTAATGTAACACTGCACCACCACACTGATTCCTGAGTAAGATGATGCTATTACCACAAGAGTCTTAGGTGGTATTGGGTGGCATCGGTTGTTTTGGTGTGCCACCAAACCGAAATCACTTAATTCGCATAAAAGAAACAAACAAAAAAAAGGGTTTCATGTTGTATGCGATCTGTCAGATATGTTGGTTTTGGGAGACTCGTATGTATGGTTCTCCCCGCTTTCGAGATAACTAAAAAAACAAACAAAGCAAAAAAACAAACAAACAAAAAAGAAATAAACAAATAAGAAACACAACCCTTTGGACGTTTACAGCTGCTACAACACGACAAAGCAAGACAGCATGCATACGGCACGGTACATACTACAAAGGGCAAACTAAGACATTGCCTGACTTTTCCCAGAGAGCCTCTGTTTTCTCATCCCTCCACCAAACGTGGTACAGTATGTGTACAAGAAATTGCGGAAAAGGGCAGGTTTTTTACATTATTGCCGGCTAAGCGTTGCCAAGGAAGGAAAAAGGGAAGCAGACACAGGAAAAGCATGAATATGATCCCGAGTAGACGGGTTATGGGTCGGGGAGACGACCCGTCGGGAAGCTGCCTGGCTCATTAACCTGGTATATTATTTTTTCTTTTTTTCTTCTTGTTTGTGGCCTCTTTGTCCTTGTCTGGCGACACCCGAATGAACCTGGCGTTTTACTGACTTGATCTCTCTGACTTCGACTCTTCAGGGCCTTTTCAGGGCTCCCAGGGCTCCCAGTACTGTTCGACTTCCGGTACCCCTGCCACCCGGAATTCTGGGGCGGTGAGCCGCGGTGCCCAACCGGCTGGTTTGCTGTGGTCGCTCAGGCTTTTAGCAGGCTTTAGTGGTCGCATCCAGCACGGTTAGGTAGTTCTTACCATCCGCTGGGAGTGGATTAGGGCAAAGCAGGGAGAGCCCTGGCGGTCCATGTCTTACTGTGCTGAGCACTGGAAGCCTCCTCTGGTTTCCCCGGAAAGGTTTCTCCATTTCCCTCAACATGAGCGAGCATGAGCACGAAAGCACGAGCATGGGGAGCCCCAAGCGTTTGCTAGCACACCTCTGGCACACCTCTTTGACGCCGCAAACACACCCATCCCAGTGTGTGGTGATACGCCCTCTAGGCTCTCTCGTTTTAGGGCCCAATCATGCCGCCAGGTGGTTCCGGGGAGGCGGTCAAACGCCCAAACACCGCCATTTTGGTAGGACAGCGACTCTGCTGTAGGGCTGTTTGTGTGCGTGTCCCAAGTTTGCAGCAAACAAGCGTGGGGGGTTGACATAAGGGAGGGGGAGTACAGATAAGGGAACGGGGGAGGGGGCGTGCAGATGAGCAACAAACGCAACCTGCTCTCGGATTTTTCTTTCCTTGAGTTTTTGCCCAAAAAACAAAAACGAGACTCCCTTGTTGTCGCACACCCCTAACTCACACACTCCCTTCAAACACACGCCCCATAAACCGCCCCCCCTTCTCTTCTCTCAGCACTGCGCTGGCCCCCAGCATGATTCACACATGTGCCGTCGAGATGGTATAAGTGCTCATCCTCCCTCGCTCTGCTCTGCGAGTTGTTCCCACGATAATCTATATCATACTAAGTTGCATCGACGACATAGCTCATTACTCTACTCGAGCCTTCATCCTACATTACAACACTCATCAAACATCTCTCACCAACATCACCATAACTTAGTTATACTAAGCTTACCACCCGAATCCTCCCTTCATCCTTCGGCGGCGCTTTTTGGCTTGTGACGGAACATACTCTAACCCGCGCACCAACTTTTGACACATACAAAACTCCGACACCCGACGGACGAAATATCGGAAACCAGCCGAGGAACACTTCCAGATCTCCGGTGGTCTTCTCTTTCATATAACGGGCATCGACGACGCATCGATCGACCCACTACTCAAACAATAACTCGATCACACTACCTCAACTACTTGCATCACACACAACCACAATCACAATGTACGGCTCATATGGTTCATACAGCTCCATGAGCTCCATGTCTTCTCCCATCGACATTACCCCTTCCAGCCTTCGAGGCCACGATGCTGCCTGCGCTTTCCCTTCATGGCCCAGGCGATCATCTCTCTCCGAGTCTGACCACGAAGAGCGTGCTACTTCTTACCTCTCAGACGATGACCTCTTCCTCTCAGACCCCTTCGATGACGACGTCCACAGCATCGCCAGCTCCAGTGCTTCTTCCTCCCCCGCTGCTATGCCATCGCCACCCAGACTCACCGATGCTGAGATCTTGGAGATGCAGCGAGAGAAGATTGCTCTTCAGCGTGAGTGCATGCGCCAAGTTATGCTTGAGAAGGAACGTCGACGACAAGCTGCCAAGAGCAAGAAGCGCAGCTCCTCTAAGAAGAGCTCCAAGACCAAGCTCACCAACATGGCTCCCATCTCTGAGGATGGCGAGTGAACGAAAACAAAAAAACACACTATCACACTTACACAGCCCGTTCGGCAACAAACAATTTTCTTTTACTTTTTTTTTTCTTCACTATTCTATTCCCGACTTTCACTTTACGGCCTAATCATCTATGATGCCCTTTGCAGGCAAATCACGGATGATTCACATTGCATATCAACAATGATGCAATACGATGATTACGCGGCGGATCATGATACCCCGATGGCGCAGGCGTGCAAAAAATAGCATGCGCGTTTGGCTGGTGTAAATTGGTCAACGAAACCATTACATCATGCACCATCAGCAGGCGTTGGAGGCTGAGGCTTTGGGATATTTGATAGGAAGAAACCGGGCGCGGACTCTAATGAGTCACAGTCACATGGCGTTTCTATTGGTTGGCGGGGTTTACGCGGGATTGGTCGGTGACCTTTCCATTTTCCCTCTTGCCGAGGCCGGATCGGATTACCGGTTATGGACCCTCGACCATTCCGGTCTTCGGTCTCTTCTCTCTATCAGCGGGTGACCGGAAGCTTGTGATAAGCCTAAACCACAAGCCTCATCCATCACATCTCTCTCTTTTCCGACATTCACTCTACCGACACTTCTTACCGACACCTCCTTTTCATCACCGCCTAGCATTAGATACCCTTTCCTTATTACTTTCAATACTCACGGCTGCCTGCATCATACTTTTCTATCAACCTATTTAATGCATCATCGGAGTTTTTTATTTTATTGGATTTTGGTCATAGCGGGCATTGGGAAACGGGCATTTTGGGAACATCATCCTCCAGCTGAGGATCAGGGACGAACAGCGATTTGATTTTTATAAGCTACCGCCTTTGCGGAGCTGGATACCATTAGTTTAGTTTAAGCTTAGATAGCTACTCTTCTCATTCTCACGAGATACCCCCTTTTGGCAAATATGAATTTTAGTCTTGATTTACCATCAATTACTTGTGCCTCTCTCTCTATCTCTATACTGTGACATGTGAATCATCTAAATTGGCCTTGACTACAATGGAATCAACCCTTCTAGAATCAAAGTTTTCGAACTTGGCAGTTTCCACTTGGCTCCAAACCCCCAACGTCTGTCAGCCTTGCTTGCATGTGGACAGTGCTGACTGATCCGATTCAAGAAAGACAGTCATGCATTTCGGATGACTCGCCAGAAAGGCTTGGCTTTTGCCTCCGGGGAAGCACGCTCCGCGGCCGCGATGGGCGGGAAGTGCGGCGCGGTGTGTGTTTCTTTGACGTGGAGCATAGAGAGAGACAGCAGAGGGGGGGAGGGAGAGAGACTTTTTGGGGGGACGGGCGGAGAGGGTGTTCGTCCCGCAAGCCATGCTGCCAAGAAGAGTGTTGCTGGGTTGGACAGGTTGGCTGGGCTTGTCAACATCACACACGAGAGATTGGTCTATTTCGGGCGTGAAGAAGCCGCCCCATCAGCAGTCTTATTTCCCTTGGCCCCCCCCCAGCTCACCCATCCCTCCTCCTTTGGGTGTTGACATGCAACGTTTCAAGGTTTCGCTGTGTGCGAATCCAACGGTCTGTCTAGTTGGGGAGTTGAGTGGGCGACGACTCGGTTTCGCTTCCCCGGATTGTGGCCCGTGAGCGAGAAGTCAGTAAGTATGTGAGGAGGAGTGAGGATTCTGTGGGGATGCCCTGCTTCGCCCTGTATCCCCCTTCGCTTCCTTCTAATACGGGGGATGGCGGATCTGTGCACATGGTCAATATTTTTTCCCTCATCTCAACACTGCCACTCTCTTTTTGGAGGGGGAAGGGGGGGTTTCAACCATTCGGATCATCAATTAAGAACGTTGGACAATGATACGCGCTGAGTGTTCCCAGAGTTTGTGTGTCAACGGCACTAGCGGTGATGAAGGTAACCTTGGCTTGCATGCTCCCTAGTCCCCGGTGTGCCATGCCCGCTGTTTAGAAAAACGTGTCCAACCAACACGTACATGATGGAGGGGGCGCCGTATTTCTTTCCCTTCTGAATCAAGAACCGTTTTGGACCAATTCTGGCGCGTTGAGGTGTGATATTAAGAATAGATAAGCCGGGGGGGGGGGGGCTTGTCTGTGATTGTGATTGGGAGAATGGGGGGACAACGTGATGGTCACGTTTCTGTCACCTTGGCGCGGAGGACCCGGGTGACTGGATTGGACTGGTCGACGGTTGAGAGAGAGAGAGAGAAGGGAAAAGCAAGATATTTCGAATGTCTTATCACCAAATCATAGTCCGTTTTCTGCTTCGATATACCGCTTTAGGAACTCCTCATGATCCCGCTTTTTATCCTATCACACGTTTTGATATGCTCTGAACCGAGATATCCGCCATTTTCAAGCGGCGATTTGAAACAAAATGACCAGGGGGGGTTCGAATATATAGCCAATGAATCTGCGAGCGTGTAGCTTTACGTTCCCATTTGTCGATATCTGTGCCAAATCGGAGTCAAGGAGATGCCCTATTGGCCAGAAAAAGTGTCTGCGTGATCTCTCTTTTTTCTTCTTAACACTTTCAGCTCATAAACGGCGGACTTGTTGCTCCATTGGATGAAACATGGTGTTCTTCGAGCGGTGTTTCGTATATCCCAATACGAGAGAGGGTGCCTTAATACCGCTGCGCCAAGGTAGGGCTGAGACTTGCCTCGAATAGTGCCCGATATTCTACATGGATCAGATATAAACCGCCTGAACTTGTAAGTTGGAATCTGTGATAGGAACGACTTCAACCAATACATGTCTGGTTGTTGGGAGAGAGGAGGGGAGGAGAGAGGGGGGTGTCTTGATATGTTGATCGGCGTGTGATGTGTGCGACGCGTAGGAGAGGAACATAGACGCCCCAGGCTTCTCTGGAACAGGAAGGCAGCATATACAAAAGTTATGCACTGTTGAATCTATGTACTTGTCTACTTGATGCCTCACCGGGCGTGTGTGTGTGTGTGTGTGTGTGTGTGTGTGTGTGTGTGCGTGTGTGTGTGTTTGATATCCGATTCGCCTGACGACCCCATCTGCGACCTGGGTGGATCAGATGGACTGGAGATACAACGACACCGAGACAGCTGCTTGATGAGATTTGGTACAAGTCATGGTGAAGACATATTACTAATATCATTGGTGCTGATGTTTGGGAATTAGTCCTTGGGGGCAAGAGTAGAGTTTGATGACGGCATGTCACTCGGTGTCATCGGTCACTAAGCATGGAGGAAGTTGCCAATCCCATTCCAAAACCTGGTTTCAGATATTTGATGGCACTTCTGCATCTTTACACCTCGGCTTGGCAGCGACTGGGGACAAGAGTCGTTCCGTCATATGAGACTACGTGTGTGTAGAAGAGTGGGCGAAAAAAAAAGAAAGTGTATGTTCCAAGATGATCTTGCTCCACGATCTCCCCCCCCCCCCCATCGAGATGCTCTGACGATGGACTCATCATCAACATCAACCCTTCCGAACAAAACAAGATTTGAGAGAGACAACGTGTCTAATTGGAAGTGTTTCTACGTGTGGGCCTTGCATGAAGTTGAGTCAGATGGGCTTTCTCACTCTCTATGTCTCTGCATGCCGGAGTGGAGAGCGGAGACAAGAACCCCCATCTGGCAACAACACTAAGCTGCAGTTCTTGGCGATGGAATGATCAGAAAACAGGATTTGGCAGAGATGACTGACATGCTGATTTGAAGTGCTTCTACCCTCCACACCCCCCCCGTAATCTCCGTACGAATCCGAGTCAGAATCGGTTTATCCTAATCCATCCTGCTACAAGTATGTAGGGAGGGAATGAGAGAGGAGGAGGAGTGGAGAGAAGGACATTGTCTTGTACGATGAGAGACCTTGTGTTGGAGAAAATGAGATTTGACACAATATGACAATTCGATTTTTCAGTGTTTCACCATGTAATGTAGATATGACGTCGAGACAGAGGTTTGCTTCGTCCGCCCATTTCTGCATATGTAGGGCATAATGCATGACTGTTCCCAAGGGCGGCGGGGGAGTAGTTCTACCGCAACTTTACTTACCGACTGATTGATTGATTGATTTGATCCAAAAAAAAACAGATGACAAGGCGATCTGGGCTGCTCCACGTGTAAAGCTCCACGTGAATATGATAATATTTGACAGCTGTCCCCCCCATATGAACCTTGCTTTCGGTTCAAATCCCAGCCGGGCGTCTGGGGTCCATCATGTCGTCGTTTCCTCCAAAAAAGAACAAGGGAGCTGGAATCGAGATTGGTTTTCTCTCCCCTTGTTCGCTTTCGGGGAGACGAGAAGGGACTGCTCTTTTGGTAACATAATAACCTCATGCAGTTCAGCTTGTATGGGGGCTTTGTATTTGAGCCCTTCACCGGTTCATCTATCGGATTGTCGAGCCCGCATCCGTCGAGTTACACATGCGTTCGCCGGGTCCTTCTTCTATGATATCATCCCGCCTCGTTTTCATCTTAGACAGTATTCACGGCATATGAGGAAAAAAGCAAGAAAAAAAAGCAAAAGACAACTTGTTGGGACCGTGGAACCTGAAGTTGTGATGAGTACAAGAACTCGAGAGGACATGCAATCTCTCAGCTGTTCGTGGCAAGGGAGGGGAGGGAGGGAGGGAGGGTAGGAAACATGTTATCGGCTGTCTGAAACAAACGCAAGGCGTCACACGGGCATGTGGCTGTTGGGACCAGGGCGATGGAGACATCGAGATATCGAGAGACAAAAAATTGTGTAATGTGAGCAAGGTGGAAACCCAAACGTATTCCCTCGTGCTGGCACCCACCGCAACCTCACCGTAAGTTTTGCCATGCTGTACAACAGAGGCAGCTTTCTCTCTTTCGTCACCAACAAAAACAGTACTTGTACGTAAAATGTCGGGACCGAGAACCTGGCCATTCACCAAAAAAGGGCGAGCATGTACATGTAGCACAGCGTTTACGTGGTGATGAAGCACGTCAAGTTGCAGTGACAGCCTGTCTGATCATGTGCTGAATGAAGCAGATCACATCTTCGACCCTTGCCTGGTCTCAGGTTCGGACTAATACATTGAAATCAGGAACCTGTTTTTTCTTTGCAACGAGGCATACGGACCGAACCTCATTGGCCTTTAAAGTGCTGCCTACCGGGAAGGGGAGGAAGAAGCGGAGCGATACCTGGGTTTGCTCTGGAATGTTGAAACAGTCGCGACGGAGATCAAATCAGAGACAAGACGACTGACCCCAAGGGATAGGGCCAAATGTTCAGCTCATCCCGATAAGGGACAGTGAATGTGAGAACTACGGAGAAGACGGAGTCATATGAGCCAATTGTGCTGCTGTTGGACGCCCAATATTGATGTTGGTCGTTGAAGTGCCCGAAATAAAAAATAAAAATAAAAATAAAAACCAGCCGACGTTTTTGATGGATTGTGATCCACGCTGATGCTACCATGGGCTGCCGAGAGGTATGGAGCATATGTTGGTCCATATTGGGGGCTGCTACGCAACGCTTCAGCTCTCCCATCTCCGCAAAAAAGCATTGTACATACGAGGTCGATGGAAACGCCTTGCCGGGTCGGAGGCGAGAGGAGGGAGAGGTAAAAAAAAAAAAAAAGGGTCGCCTGGTCATTTCTGGGCTCTGATTTGCGAGACCAAGTTTGCTTGAATGCCACTTTGGCAGCTCGGTGGGCCCCCAATCCGGGAGAAGAGATCCACTGGTGGGGAAGAGATAGCCCAGAAAGGGACGGTGATGAAGATGGAGGTGAGCGGACTGAAGTTTATGTTGCATCTAGGGATGCGCGTATGTACATAATTTGCAAGTATGTACACGACTCTGGGTACATCGAGGAGGTTGGCACAGCATTTATGTAAACGGCAGAGATTGCAACGTAAGGGGGGGAGGGGGTTTGCGGGATGCTGTTCCAAGGGGGGGTTGTAATAGTAGTAGCAGTAGGAATGAGAAGAAGTGAGGGGGAATGAATTGATTTGATCAAGTTTGCGCAGTCGAAGCGAAGCCGCCACGCAGAGGACAGTGTCAATCAACGTTGTGGCGGTTGTATTTAGAGTGAGGGACTCGTTTCGAGTGTTTGCGTTCCATTCAACGAGTTTGCATCTGGAGCCGAAGCGCAGGTTCTCGCCACACCCATTTCTCTCTCCCCGAAAAAGCAAGCAAATAAAAGTATGTAAAGTAGTAGTACCGTAATAATGGGGAAATGTGTGTGTGCGTGTGTGTGTGCGTGCTATAATTGATTTTTCTCCCCAATGGCCATTGCATCAGTAACAAAAGGAACGGTTCCATTCGAGATTGATTAAGACAAATGAATGTAAGCCGTTGATTCGACCTCGATGGAGTTGATGGTTTACCAAGTACCCAAAAAACAAGCGGGCGAGGTTGGAGACAGAGGTGGTCGGTTGGAGGTGAGACGACTGAGTGGAGGAGGAGGATGGAAAGCTTGAATCCCTGATCCCTGAAACGAGTTTAGCGGCCGGGACTGAGCGATTAGATCCTTGCCTGCAGACGTGATCGGGCCGCCGATTGGTTCCTTCCCGGTACACACTTGCATTTGGCGTCTCCAATGTCTCCAATCAGTGGACTCGAGGCAGGTCGGCGCTACCAGAGCTCTTTCCATTGAACGGTTTTGTCGAAGAAGTCCCACTCTTGACTGCAGCCCCAAAAACCCCCTCCCTCTTTCGAGCTCTTGGAGAACCCAACCAGGCGCTTGGCTCTGCTTGGGAATGATTGCACTAACACGAGAGAGAGGGAGAAAAAAAAAGGAACGGTTGATGACGGTACAAGCAACTGAGTGATGGTTTATTATTAGAATTGATGAGAGGGGGACTGGATTAATTGGTTCGAAGCCATTGATTGATTGATTGATTGATTGATCTGCGGTGGAGAAAGGCAAACATACAAGTGGAAGTAAGTAGGAGAATCGGAAATAGGAAAGAGCGCGAGAGACCGCCGCTTCGAATGGGAGGAAGGAGGAAGGAGAGCACGCAACTGGGGATAACACGTTGTTGCCGTTGCTCTTGCACACCTCTTTTTTTTTTGCTCGTTTTTTTTTGCGTTGTACTTTGTAGGTGCCGCCCTCCCTGTAAGGTACCGTCCCACCACCCATTCATTTCGTCACATCATGGCAGCGGTACCTCGAAAAAAAAAGGTACAACCAACGTGTGTGTGTCCTTGTATGTATGAATATAGATCGCCTGTGGTGGAACGGTTTTCCATGCAACGGTGAGACCCCGCAAGTCAGGACGAGCAGCCCAGCCCAGTCCCGTTTACCGTTTCATTCATCCATTCATCCATTCATTCATTCCTCCCTTGATCAACGGGAATCCTTTCATTGTATGTATGTATGTATGTATGCCTCCCTCTCTCTCCCCCCTTCTCTTTGGCTACAATGCTCAAGATCAAGAAGACAGAATGCAAATATGTATGCACTATGTCGTATGATTTGATGCACAAACCAGCTCAGTGCCATGATAGGTTGATATTACAAGTCCAGGCCAGGGCACGCGGGCAATCCACAAGGCTAAACAGGGGACCATACAGGGGGCCATGCGCCAACGATGGTACATGGACAGCCAGCGTGTGTACCATGTGTGGACTTCAATTCGTCCGTTTGATTCCGTTTTGGAAACCATCGCCTCGTTTGTACAGGCGGGAAGGGGAGGTGGAAGGCAGAGAGAATAAAAAAAATAAAAGAGAATCAATCGACTTTGACTGTCACTGTTGCATTTGGTACCCTTCTTTTTTCAACTCTTCGCTTCGCCGTCCTCTCGTGTGTTCTCCAGTCAGGGGATCCACAAACGCCATGACCCTTTCGAAACATGGTCTGCGTTTCAATGTACTTACAATGTCGTGGCATGCCTTAAGCTGTTGGGTGAGATGAGCCGTGTGAAGTGAGGTACCCGTTTCCTAGTGACAAGGTACTTTGGTACCTACCTACCCTTTGCCTTCTGTTCCTCGCTCTCTCTCTTGTCACTGACTGACTGTCGGCTCCCTCTTCTTCTTCTTCTTCTTCTTCTGCTTCTTCTTCTTGATACGACACTGCAACCACGAAAAAAGAGCAGGTGTCTCAGTCATTGTTTGCCCAGCCTATCCATCTGCTGCAGATACTTGCAGAAGCAAACAAAGCAAACATCCAGATTCATTCCCGGGTGCATATGCGTTATGTATGTATGTATGTATCTTGTTTAGTTGCCGGTCCGTATCCGCTTCCTTCAGAGGAGACGAAGAACCCGAGAGACAGAGAGAGAGTGTGTGTGGAAAAGAAAAGAAGAAAAAAACCGACCGCGCCGCCGCCGTTTGTTAGCAAAACGAAAGCGCAGAGCTCTAATTTTATATGGGCAGCCAACCCCATCCATTGACGGGCCTAGTTCACGGCCGCATAGGCGCCATGCTCCTCTGGCTCCTCTCATCGGACCCATCACACTCACGACCCCAGCCAGCTCTTATTGACTGACCGTCCATCCATCCCCATCCTATCCCATCCCATCCTTCTGTCTCCTTCCCCCCGGTCAGTCACAGTCAGGTCAAGTCCCAAGTCAGGTTTGAACTGTGTCGTCGCCGTATCATACTAGTACGTACATAGCAGTAGGTGGTTTTTAAACTGCTACTGTTTGTACTACTTGTTGCTACCTTGCTGTGCGTGTGCGTCGTCTACCTATCTTACATGCACTTCCACTATTCTTTTCTTCCTCTTCCTTCTTTTTTTTCTTCTTCTTTTCTTTTTTAGCTCTTGCTCTCCTCCTTTCTACTCTTTTCTTTCTTTCTTTTCGCCCTTCGATTCGGATTTGAAAGAAGAAGAAGAAAAGGCATTGGAAAGGTAAGCAGACAAGCGAGAAACGAAGACGAACGAGACCCATCCGAACAAGCAACACACACGTACACTACACACCTCTTTTTTCCCCCTTCTGCTGCTGCTGCTGCTACTTCGGCCTCACCCCTCCAGCAGCCCCCAAAACAACCTCCTGCATCGTCCTGCATCATTTGTACTCCCCCAATATACTAACGAAGCTCTAAAAGGCTGGTACAAACAAGCGCTGGGCCCCCCCTCTCCATTCCTCCTCGGCATATCGCAGCAGTTGTGTTTCCACCCATTTGCGTAAAGGACGCCTTTCGTGCAAAACCGGTTGATTCCCAAACGAGAAGAGACGAAAATCTATATTGGTTCTTTTTTTTTGCTCTGCTCTCACCGCAACGCATTGAATCTTCACAATACGGGCGACTGAAGTGAGACATTTGGCATTGGGCGTCCACTGATGAACTGAAGCTTTTCGCCCAACCGACAAATCAGCCAGCATAGACGATTTGCTGCTTTTTTTTTTCTTTTTTTCCCTTCTTTCTTGCATACATACCCGATTCAGCATTACGAAAGACTCATATTTCCTCTCTCCATCTCTTTGACGACCGACGACTTCGATAATCCCGGCGCTCTGGTTGATTTGTGGTGCTTTTGGGTTCCCGTGTCCGGGAGTGGACAGTAGTTGTGTTCCATGTGATGGTTGACATTTGAAAAACCGCAACTTGCCGCAAAACTTTGTGGGTCTTCGCCAGAGTGCAAAAGCCCGGAGAGTTGGTGTTGGTCCTTGCCCTATCGACAATACCGTGGTGCGGTGCGTGTGCCGTTCCACGGGGTTGTCGTACTTCCAGCGCCCCGGAAAACGGGTTCTTGTAAGCGCTGCGGCAGTGTGTCGCTCAACTGTGAACGACCGACTGATCTGCGGCTTGGGACGATCCATCGAATAGAGAGCTTGGGCGACACGGATACGTATCGAGAAAGGAAACAAGGGAAGAAAAAGAAGAAGAAAAGCCGGACCGCATCATGTCTGCCTCGTCGAGAAACTACACGGTTTCCAACCGCTCTGGGATGTCGTCCACCGCGAGAGGCGGTGCTCCTCCGATGCAAGACTTTCCCGCTGTTCCTACTGCAAAGGATCTCAAGTACTTCACACCATGCGCTGCCACGGCATCCATGTTTCTTTACGCCCAAGGGGCTTCTATAGTCTGCTGCCACCATGACAGCCTCACCATTGACCGGAGATTTTCACGCCATGCCGATGAGATTCAACTGCTCGCCGTGGATACCGTTAGTGAGCATGGCGCTGGCCGTCTCGCCGTGAGCTACGACGCGGGCCAGACGGCAATTGTGTGGGACCTGATGACGGGCGATGAGATGGCTCGGTTCTCATCGTATGAACATCTCACAACTGCCGCTTGGATGCGAAACGGGAACGTTGCATTTGGTGAGAATTGAATTACTGCTTTCAAGCACCTTTCCTTGTCTGCAATACTTACACAGACTAACACAACTCGTACAGGTAACACTCAGGGAAACATTATCCTCTTTGAGCCATCCACTTCCGAGCACATCTCATCTAGAACAATAGACCAAATCGCTGTCACAGCATTGGCGCCTTCATCCGACTGTAGGACGTTTGCCATTGGGTTAGTATGAATGCACGCAAGGTGGCTCGGCGAAGGATGCTAACTCCCCTTTTAGATATTCAAATGGTTCTCTCCTGATCGCCACGCTCCAGCCCCGCTTCACAATTCTTCATAACTTGACAACTTCCCGGGGGCCATCCCCCATTGTCACTCTGTCATGGCATGCGTCATCCTCAAGGCAAAAGTCAGACATGATAGCGGTGCAAACTCACGATGGTGACCTTAGGGTTTGGAGTGTGACCAAGTCGTACAACGCAGACGACCCCGCCAAGGTTGTTAGGATACTCCGCCGAAACGAAAATTACTTGAATGGTCCCAATTGGATGGGCTGGTCCAAGAACGGCCGTATTATTCAGTACTCTGACTCGTATGTCTTCCCCTACGATCACAACCTATGCGCGCGGTTGCCTACTCAAAACCTGAACCATGTACTGATAATTCGAACAGGGAAACCCTTTCGTGGGACGTGAGGACAAAACATGTAACTCATGACTCTATCCCAACTCTCGAACATGTAAAAGGCGTAGCCGTCTATGGACCCGGAGCCAGTCTCTTCACGCTGGGCCCAAACAACACTGTGCAGCAATTCGATCTCAACTCGCCAGCCATCATGGTGGCCAACGTTCAGCACCCGGCGGCTCTTCTGCCACCTTCGCCCCCAACTTCCGAGGAAACGGGAGGAAGGTCGGTTCATTCCGTAACCACGATCCACACTTCCGAATCGGAGAGCAGTTCAGTTCCGATCGAGATGGGCATTTCTGAAAGCGACGATGATCACATGTCCCCTTTTGCCAGATTCGCAAAGCGCGGCGGCCCGGAACCTGTCAATGAGGTATATGAGTCTGGTAGTCCGGTCTCGAGTAGAAGCGGCATGTCATCGGTGTCCAAATCATCTACAGGCTCGCGGACACCTGGGCGGCAAGCTGCCTCTCTACGATCGCGAGGAATGACTGAAAACACATACATCTCAGCCGGGTCGTCAATGAAAACAACTACCGTGGGCAAGAAGGAGCCAGACAACTACTCAATGGGATATTCTCTCCCCTCTACAAGCGCCCCGTCTCTAGCATCGTCAAAGTCGAGACATCGACCATCAAAGTTGAGACATGAAGTACCACGCAGCCCCGAAGAGAACACCAAGGTCCATGACCTATTCCAGTATACTCGTTCTCGCCTGAGCGATATTCCTTACAAGCAACCCATGATGGCTAATAACTCGCGTCTTACAAACGATGATTTGCGTAGACAAATGCTGACCACCATCTTTGGATGGCATAGGGAGATGGACGACTTGGTTCGTGATGAGATGAGCAGGCATCCCGCAGGATCAGCGAACCGTATCTTGCTGGCAAAGTGGTTAGGCGATATGGAATCCGACATCATGGCTGCCAGCTCTCAGAATATGACGTCCTCGGATTGGATGCTTCTCGCGCTAAGTGGCATTGGTGGACAAGCTTCTCAGCACAAACTTGGTCAAGCATATGTCCAGCGTCTTTTGGAGAATGGTGACTTGCATGTTGCCGTGACAATTATGTTGGGAATGGGAGACCACAATGATGCTATTGAAATCTACGTCTCTCATAAGCAGTATATGGAGGCTTTGATTTTGACCTGCATTTCATTCCCTAGCGTTTGGGAACGACAAGCTGCCATTATCCGGAAATGGGGCGAATGGGCTGTACAGCACGGCCAACAACAACTGGCCATTCGATGTTTCGCTTGTACGGGACAAGAATCTACTGAGCCGTGGACTTCCCCTTCGGCGACTCAGTTGAACTTTCAGAGCATCACTCCGAGCATCCCCGAGGTTTTGAGCCCCCCGCTTTCGCCACCGGGCATCCAGCGTGGCCCTCAGCGCAGTATTGCCAAGACATCGGCCTTGAAGCTCATCACTTCCTTTGGAGACCAGAACCAAAAAGCCAAATTCTACTCACAGGACGGTGGCCAGACCCCCATTGCTGCGGGTGTGACGCCAATTGCCGAGTCGGCCCTCTCTCCTGGTGGTGGCTATGAGACTGCGACGGCTTTCCTCCGGCCATCGAATAACAGCAGATTCAACACACCAACATCAGCTCGCCCCGGTGGTCAGAATTTCGGTCGGAATCGCCTCCCCTCCATTGGAGAAATGCCGGCTGATTTGAGTCGCGATGTCGTCAAAGCGCGTGAGCGAACTACTCCAACAATTGAGCGGGCAACCCACTCTCGCAAAGCCTCTGCCGCGCAGGATAACATGAGCATGGGAACTGCCTTGCAACGAGCAGCCACCGCAAGCCCCATGATGATGAGAGATCGTTACCAGCGTGCTACCCAAGACTTGGATGACGGACGGCCCCCTTCTCCTGACCACGGTATCATCGCCAAAATGCAGCAAGTTCAAGCCAGTCACAGAACCGGCTCCCGCGATCGAAACCCCCGTGGTCTACACCTACAGTTGCAGACCTTTGAGCAGCCGTCGTTGCCAGAAGTCGCATCTCCAGAGCAGTCACTGAACTCCAAGTATCATTGGCCTTCAAGGCGTCGCGGCCCTGGGTCTGTGGCCAGTTCCATCACCTCGGCATCAAGCGCTGGTAGAAACCTAAGGAGTAACACCAAGACCAAGGATGACTATATCCACAGCCTGGACGCTGCTCAGTATTATTCAAAGAAGAGCAACAGCAGGCCTGGAAGCAAGGAACGAACCAGAGAACCCTCGACTGGCCGTCATGCAAGCCGTGAAAGGCGAGGCAAGTCTCGTGACCCATCCGAGGAGCGTGGCCGATCGTCAGCTCGGGGATGGAACAAGCCCAAGAGATCCCCTACTTCCCCTGTCCCGATGTCGCCTGAGGATTTAGCAATTCTTAGCACTCAAAAATACTTTGAGGCTGCTCCCGAACCCCTCGCAATCCGGAAGGCCAACAGCGTCAAAGGAAAGCCAGCCAGTCGTACATCCAGTCGTGGGAGGAGCAAGGGCCGAAATGGCTCCAGGAACCGGTCTCCAACATCGCCTGTGCCCCTGTCTGCAACCGCGTTGCATTATCAAGGCTCAGAAGATGAAGAAGATTACCAGAGAGCCATGCAGGCTCATGAAGAATTCCGGGCCAAGCATAGCCGCAGTGTTAGCCGTGGACTCAACTCTCCTGCAGTGAGCCGACGTGAGCTTTCCGAGAGTCGCCGCAAGGATACGACTGAGGCTCTTGATATCCTGGCACCGTTGGTACACAATCCTTCATCACGAGCTGCCTCGACAGAACATGTGGGTGATTTGCGACGGATGAAGGATGAACGACAACGGAAGAAGGAGCAGGCTGCTCGAGAGCTTGAAGAGCGCAGAAGGTCACTGGCAAAGCGACAGCCGGTTACCCCAATTCCACACCCAAGTCAAATCTCGCCGGCCAAACTTCCGGTTGCGGTCGAAGCCGAAGAAGAAATTCTGCCCGAAGGCATTCCGCCCCGGTGTGCCACGGAGCCTCCTCGGAGCATGTACGCAAGAAGCGGTCCACACATTGGATTACCGGCCACCCCCAAGGCTATGAGACTCATTATCCACTCGGATGACGAGTCACCGGATGTACCACCAATTCCGGCCACATTTGTTCAGCGACAGTCGCCGAATTCACCCCCAAAGAAGGAGGAAAACGAGGGACCTCTTCTGACTCTGTTGCCATCCACTGTATACCAGCCACCTTCCAGACCAACAATCCCTCGAAGCATGTCGGCGCCGATCCCTGAGGAGCCATCTAACCCGCGCCATCATCGCAGAAAGGGCAGCGCAGGTGAGACAAGGGGGCTTGACAACATCATGGAAAGGCAACGGGATGAAGAACAGCACTTGCCGCCACCGCCGCCCCCTCCGCCTTTTTTGAAGGAGCTGCAGCACCTGGCGATTCCTCCTCCTCCACCTCCTGCGCCACTACCTCACATGCCGCGAGCAGCCCACAACGGAGGTGCAATTGGTTCCGGCATGATTGAGATTGTCATGGATGATGATGAACCCGAACATGTTGTCGTGGCAGCGCCAAATGATGGCATGGTTCCAGTACTTTCTCCACCAGCACCTCCCGTTAGGGGACATAACCGTGGACGCAGTAATGGGGAGGGGAGTGTTTCTGGTAGTGTTTCCGGCCGTGGTTCCAGAACCGCAGAGCGCAAGCGTTCTGCCAGCCGCACTCGCAAAAACAGCGTCAAAGGACACCACTTGGAGGGCCCGCTTGATATCAACCTTTTGAATCAGCTCCGTTCGCCAACTTCGAGCGTCCCACCGCCAGTGATGTACGACCCGGATCTGGTCCGGTCTCCAGTTGAGGCTCATCGCAGACATAATTCAACAGGACTGCACAGAAGCGAGATGTTCTAGATTTGTGCGTAATTGGTTCAATCATTGCTCAAAAAGCTGTGGAAGCCCCCGCTCCAACATCCCCCTTGTTCAATTTGGTACATGATCTGGCGTTTACGAACTGTTTATGGGGGCTTTCTTTTTCTTTTTTCTTTTCATATCGTCTTGCTTGAAGCAAACGAGGGGCATGGGATATTATTTCCACATATTGATTCTTTTCTTTTTTCCACCTCTTCACCTTTTGGGTGATTTCTTTTTTCTTATCCTAAAGAGGGGGGCGGCTTATATCTTTTTGTTTTCCTACTAAAATTCTTGTTTTGGATGAAGGGGTTTGTATGCATATACTCTAGCACTGGCCTCTGCATCTGGCTTGGGGAAGAACTTGTTCTTTTTATTTTATTTTCACTGTTACGATTGATGACCATTGAACGGGCTGATGAGGGAAGAGAGAGGTATATATATAACATAGTCGGGCAACCCCCTCGTGGTTCAACGAGATGAGAAACAAAAAACAAGTGCAAATAATAGGATAAGGGAGCAAACCAAGGGCGGCAGAAATTGGCCGGGGGGGAAAGCTTTATTTTATACAATGCTGCTGCCTCACGGCAACTTGTTCGAGGTCGATGTTTAGCGGATAGTGGTATTATTTTCCAGCTTCTTAGTGGTATCAATTATTATTTCTTTTTTTTTTGTTGATCAAATACTGAGTTTTGCAAAAATTCTGATGCTTTGTGATGATATATGATGATAATGTGTGGTTGTTGGGATGTGGTCTATGGAGTTGTGATGGCTTCATTTGGTGACCAAGGGTGCCATGCGACTGACACCAAGGGTTCGAACTCTACGATATTGCCACAACGGGTAATTTTGGGACAATGTATGATGTCTTGATCTAATCTTTGATCAATTATGAAGCTTGTTGATATTTTTTCATGAACATGAAATTTCAAAAAATGGTAAAAAATGGCAAAAAGATAGTGTTGACTTCTCCATCTCGCTCAACCAACCCAAGCCCTTCGCGGTCGTAATCCAGCCCGCCACGCGACGGGGGAGAGTCCTCTGCAGAGTGAAACCTCCCTCAAGTGTCATCTCCATTGCTTAGGGCCGACAACCGACGTCGCAAGTTTCCTGTGCGAGCGGGCGGCCACCGCAGCGTTCGGGCTGGGCGCCAGCGAAGGGGATCTGACGGGGATGGGTCTGGAAGGGCGAGATAAACGAGAGTCTTCACCGTTGGACCATTACAGTCGAGATTTGGTGCGTTTATTTTGGTATATATAGGTAGTGCTAGTCACTGGTCACTGGTCACCACTACTACTACCAGGTAGTATTAGCTTGCGGCTCGGAGAAAGCTCGGGTGTGGAGTGTTACAATGGGGGACTTGGCAGTGACAGTGTGTAGCTTGAATCTTGAGCTTATTCAACAACAACACCACACATCATATCATGGCTCCGTAGCGACGACGAAATCCTGGTCAATTGGTCTAGGAAAACAAGAGAATCCTTGTTCTGGTATAGACGCGATTCAAAGACACTTTTGTATTCGCAGCGCGGCATACTGTAACGTCCAGCGGGAACAGAAAAGGAGACGGAAATGATGCCCCTCTAACACGAATCGTTGAACCAAGAAATTTAGAGATGGATAGGACGACACGACGATATATACACACACACATACACATATACTATAAAAACCAAAACCCTGCGCCTCTCACATGCTTGATACCCCGATCTAATAGCAACCGCCCATCATGCTCACGACCGCACCCCGCCTCCGCGTCCGCCGTCCCTCGCCCACAACCGCCGAAT
The DNA here is from genome assembly GCA_004303015.1 of Cladobotryum protrusum. Lineage (NCBI taxonomy): Eukaryota > Fungi > Ascomycota > Sordariomycetes > Hypocreales > Hypocreaceae > Cladobotryum > Cladobotryum protrusum. Next base: position 110,096 of record RZGP01000009.1, read on the forward strand.
TCACCGTCACCACCCTCCCGCCCGAGACTCTCCCCCTGCGGCTCCTCTGGATTCTCCTCCTCCTCATACGGCTCCTCTTCTCCCTGACCGCCGTCCTCATCCTCTACGCCCGCTGGGTACAGGAGCGGAGCCGCTTCACTGCCGGCCCGCAGCCTGCTTTTCTCTGTCCGCCTCCGTCGCCCTTGTCGCTCGACCAAGCCCTCTGTTCTCTCGAATCCTTCCAGGCGACGCCCGCGGGCGTTTTCCTCGCCCGGATAGCTTCCTCCGTGCCTATCCCCGTGCTCCTACCCGCCGCGCTGGTCGTTATCTACGGCCTCAGCCTGCGCGTCCACAAGGAGGAGAGCCTGCTCGTGCTTCGCGGCCTGGGCGTCCAGACGAGCGAGAGCCCCGCCACGTACCTCGCCAAGACGGCGACGCGGTTCATACCGACGGAGAAGATCCAGGACATCTTTGTGAACGAGGCGTTTAGGGGCTTCGAGGTGAGGTACTACCTCGTCGTTGTGGTGGAGGGGGAGGATGACGTCGTGGTCGTGTTTCCGGGGCTGTTGCCCAGGAAGAGGATTGTTGAGACGGTGTGGAGGGGCGCGAGAGAGTGTCTTTACGAGGGGCGGGGGGAGGATAAAACACAGGGGATGGATAAATCATGATAATACCGTCAACTATAGAAATAATGCGTTGAATGAACAAGATAGCGGACTGTGCCGTCGGGAGTACACACAAAACATGATCATCAAGGGGGGGGGGAGGTTTGAATTTCCAGATCTATCCAGAGTCTATATCCCCGCTTCATTCCTCAGCCACGGCGGCCTCATCGCCCTTCTTCTTGTTAAACCCCTTCTTTTCTCTCATATCCTCCGCGTCAGCATAGCCCTTCCGCTTCGCATACTTTTCATTCTGCTCGTCCGGCGACTCCAGCAGCTTCATCTTCATCACGCCTACGTACTTGCCGCCCATCCTCCCGCTGTTGCCTCCCTCAAACACCTTGGTGCTGGGCTTGGCCGCCTGTTTGGCCGCGGGCCTGTTGCCCCGCGAGTCCTGCTGTGCAATGTGCTGGAGTAGCTGGCCGGCCAGGACCTCGTCCATCTTCTTCTCGCGCCAGGTCTGCCACGCGTCGTCCATGACGCCGAACTGGCCGAAGCGGCCTGTTGGGCCGTCGTCGCCGACGTACACCCATTGCAGGGAGTCCTTGTGTGCCGATGTTGTCGCATCGTTCAGGTCGGCGGGGAAGATGCAGTCCCAGAGAACGAGGGGCACTTCATCCGCCATGACGTAGTTTGGCCGGCGAGGGTTCTTTTGTACGTCCAACAGCCCCGATACGAGGGAAGGCGGTTCGAGACCCTGGCCGACGAGGAATAGAATGGCTACCATGTGTCGAATCTGATGCCACAGGAAAGCCGAGCCGCGGACGTGGAAGTAATAGACCTTGGGATACGTACCGTCCGTGGTGTCAAGGCCCTCGTGGGAGAAGCCGGCAGCCCTAAGATACGGCAGCGCGGAGGCGGCATCCTTAACCTCGACAATGTCCGACTCGAAAATTCTCCTGTGAAAGTTTGTGATTTGCTTGGCCGGGTCAATCTTGCAGAGGTTGCGGAAGTCATGCTCTCCCTCGTAGCGCTTGGCGGCGTCGCGCATGGCCTCGATGTTTAGCCATCCCGGCTTCGTCGTGCTCCCCTGAGGAGCATCGAGGAGGGATGGAGAAGGCGCAAAGGCGGGCTGCGTGAAGAAGTACCGGTACTGACGCTCTCGGCATGAGAACCTGGCTGAGAAGTCCGGGGGCGGGGAGGGACACCATGCGAGGATGCGGATGTCCTTGGGGAGGAGGCGGTTGAGGATGTGGGGGTAAGGGATCTCGTCGAGGATGGGGTCGAATGACGGGCCGTCTTCTACCTCGTCGACTTCCATAGCGTCTGGTCTCTCTGCCAGAGGAGCCGCAGCATCTCCTGCTGTTTCGCTCTCATCAAGCTTTATTCGTTTCTTCGGCAGCGGACGATTACTCCGCACCCTCAGTCCAACGACCTGTCCAAAGGCACTCACGCCGCGATCCGTTCGTCCGCATTTTGAGTACTCGCAGCAGTCATAGTCGACAATCTTCTCATCCTCCGGAAAGATAAGGCAGGCCTTGGTGAGGGCATTCCACAGCTCTTCCTCAATGGACGGCTGGTTGCCCATGGCCTGGAACTCGAACCCACCGTAATTCTTCCCCAGATAGGCAAACTTCAGGGCAATATATCTTGTGGAATACCTCGAGGGATCCATCTTCCGCTTCCCTTTTGGTTTCTTGGCGCCCTCTGCCGGCGCATCCAAAGGTTTGTCCTCCCCGGGCTGTTCAGCAGCAACAACAGCCCCTGGAATGTCCTTTGACCCGCATTGTTGAGTAGCGGATGATGTCGTAGATGAGGCTGCCTTCAACTCATTTTCCAGTTCTCTCACCCTCTGAATGAGACCGAGTTTGGTCCAGTTATTATAATTGATGTGATCCGCCATGTGTAGCGACCGTCCTTGCGCTCTCCTCCTCCGGATCTGATCCAAGTTCCTCGCAGACGAAAAACAGCAGCAGAAGTGATACTGTAACCTGCTGCAATAACGGCTTAACGTATCGTGTTTCACAGGAGCGCTTCGGCAAAAGCCAATGCGCAAAGACTGCATGTAAATCTTCCTCGATGTAAGCCTTCAAGTGAACTTTCTCACACAAACCTTTTTTCATAAACTCACTCGCTCACAAGCGAAAATGGTTCGTGAGTCTGCCAAAACTGGGTTGTGGCTTGTCGAGTGAGCTACTGTGGCGAGTGTGATAAGCGCCACACCACTTTATAGATGTAGATACTCTGTGCCAATCTCAACTCATCCATTCGTTGACAACACAGAAACTCATATTGTTCCCAACTTCAGTCAAAGGGGGAAAAAAATGAACAACGAGGAAGTCGTCAAATTACTACTAGTAGGAGATGAAAAATGCGGCAAAACAACCTTTTTATCGTCTGTAGCCCTCTTGATGATGCTTCAACCAACCACCTCCCGCCCCTCTCAACTGTGCTAACCATGGGGTTTCCTTCATTCAATGTAGGAGAGTCAGTGCTGGTGAGAATACGAATCCAATTCCATTACTCCGCGACATTGATCAGCCATACATATTCTCCATCAACCTATCTTCTAAATCGTATCGCTTCGAGTTTTACGATACGTCATCTCCCGATAATTGGCGTACATTGGATCCAGATGTCATAGTCATATGCTACGACATTAGCCAGCGGCTAAGTCTCATTAACATGAAGAGATATGTCAGTCCTACTATCTATCCTTTATCCATTTACCCCCAATTCCGAAAGTATGCGTATATGTATTTACAAAGCCGAGTAGTGGATGAACGAGGTAAAGACGTCGTTTGTGCGGATCGACGGCTTGCCAATCATTGTGCTTGGGCTGAAGAGAGATTTGCGGTCTGAAGAGGATCCAAACGGCATCATTTATCCGCAGGATGCGTATCGCATGGCGCAAGAAATCAGAGCTGATCGATATGTTGAGTGTTCGGCGATGACAGGGGAGCTTGTGAAGTTGGCTTTTGAGGATATATGTAAGACGGCGGTGAACACGACGACTGCTCAGGGAGGACAGAGCGAGGGTGGTTGCACAATTATGTGAGCAAGCCGGGCTGTATGGCGGCGCTTCGGCATATTGGTCGAGTGTCATTGATAATGAAGCTGAAGGGGTTGGAAGGGTAAAGCATCTCAGGCACCATCCGCCTCGCCGGCCTCTCCCTCGCCATTCGCATGAGCCTCTGCAACTGGAAACTGGCCAAGAACTTCAGCAATGATATTCACCATTTCCTCCTGCTGCTCGTCACCGAAACGCTCTCCCATTTCCTCAATGACCGTGTTGAGCGCCGCGACAGAGGCAGGGCGTAGATTGAGGATCATGATAACCTCGCCCTTGGAGAGATCATACGGACTCAGTTTCTCCAGGAGCTGTGAGATGCACTCCGGGGTGTATGCGGCGGGCTGCTGACTCAAAGGGCTGGGATGTGTGCGTAGATATTGAAGCAGCTACAGAGAAATAAGATGAGAGAGCTTTTCGGATGGAGCTGCCAGGCTTCAACTCACCTCTCTGACTACAGTCTCCAGGTTGGGCGGACCTCTTCTCTTCTTCTGTTTGTATCGTTCCTTTTGTTGAGATAGGTGTTGTAGGACCTCATAGTTGGTCAGGACGGCGGACTGAGCCTCGATGACCTTCATCGCTGGTGAGGAAGTTGGTGTATGAGGAATCAAATGAAGTAGCAGAAGAAAAATCCAAGCTCTATGAGACTAAAATGCTTACTCTGGGATAAATATGAAGAGAATATCAATTATGTCGTGTCTCTAATAAAAAGAGAATCCTCAATCGACGTCTTTTTGTCATGTCAGTTTACGAAGCCCTCGAGCCCAGCAATATTTTTTGCCTTGCAGCGATAGAGCCAATCAGGGGGGCAGAAACGAACCCCACATATGCTCCAAAACTTTCAGTGCATTTCGGTACAGACACCCACTATAACTGAAGCCTTCACCACTAAAGCTTCAGTGGATGGTCATCCAAGTGAGCAAAATACGACCAGATGTAGGATTCCTCCATGGTCCGTGATATAGACGCCCTTTGTTACTCTTACTTGCAGCTTCTATCACCTGTAATTTTCTATAGATTGTACTATCCCTTGCCTTGATCATCATGTCTCGTACAGATGATGACGACCTTGGAAGTGACCCTTGCTGAGCCGTACGGAAGGTCTCGGGTTCTTTTTCCACAAACAGGGAGTGACACGACGAGGAGGAAATGGCGGTGATGGCAGGTTGGGTGTTGTGTCACTCCTAGGATTGATATGTGAGGCTTTATTATATTACTTCATCACTCTCTTTGTGGCACTGTATCCTGGTAAGTGGTCGACTGGTTAAACATGTCCCACCCAAACCGTTCATCATAAATTGACTGCAACCATGTTCTGATGGAGACGAAGGCGGGAGGTCATAATGAGGAATGAGGCTAATCCTCTTCGACACAAGCACCATCACCACTTGGGGTAGCATTGAGAAAGAAAAAAATTCAGGGACCAGTATGACCAAAAATATTTTGATTGCGCTACAGAAAATGCTCACGAGACATTATGCCTCCTAGTTCGAGATGAGATTGAAAAGAAAAAGGTTACATAGTCCTCCGTATGGTTTACACTGAAATGAAACTTGGGTCTGATTGTAAATTAATAGTTGCTATATGATTTTTACTTTTCTCACCATGCCAAATGCTAGATGCCACCAACATCCAAGTAAACGTACAGTATCCCAGTACCCTTTCTCCCCCCCTCCCTCTTTTGCTTCAGGTTTTGTGGAGCACAGCACAGGGAGAAGGGGTACAATCCTCCAAGTACTCCGTATGGATGACGCGCAGTGAGACAGTGTTCTGCAGGGCAATTAATTTGCTGTGTGGATGGTGGCGGTGGTGGTGGTGGTGGTTGGAGAGACAGTGGGTGAGTAACTAGAAGTGCCAGTGCCAGTGACAGTGAGGCTCCTTGGGTGGTGTTGCACATAACCTAACCCATTGCATTGCATGGCATGACAGCAACAGATAAAAAAAAAAACTCATTTGCCGATAGAGCGGCCAGTGTCAACAAAGGGCAAGACTGCCTAGTTTCAGTTCCTTTCGTCCAGTGGAAGTGTTGAATTGACTCCCATGGCCATGCCGGTGGCGTGCATTTCCATCCAGTCGCCATCGTTAGATGCCGCAGTCAGACGCCTCGCAGCTCTTTCGCTCCAGGCTGCCTGTTCCTTGGTCTAGAGGGAGGACGTCTGTAGGTTCTGCTCCGTAGGTAGGTTGGTAGGTAGGTTGCGTTGCATTCATGTTGCACAGTGCATGTTGGTTTGAGTGGAAACGTACTCCGTACAAGACCATTCAAGGTATCCATGAAAGGCGGGGGAGCAGGCTTTAGCAGGCTTTAACTGGTCTCCTACAGGGCTTGAGGCTCCCTATAGTTTGCCCTGCCATAGTGCGTGTAGGTACCTACCTGCCTATGTACCCGGACAGTATGTACATACATGCCTTTGTGGCACGGGCTTTGACCCCCCCACCACACACATACACACATACTACATGCACATACCCCACTATACTTGCTGCTGCAAACCAGACAGACATGTGCAAATGGCTCCAAGTGGGCCAGTACGGTACAAGTTTTTTTTTTTTTTTTTTTTTTTTTTTTTTTTACTCAAGCTTGTTACTTGTTGCAGCAGGTACCGCCTTTGCTGTGTGCTCTTGCCGGCATCCTGACTCAGAACCACCACCAGGAACCTACTGCCTACCCTCTCTCTCGTCTTTCCTTGCACCTCTTGCTCTTCTTCTCTCTCTCTCTCCCTCTCTCCTCCTTTTTGTCTCCCCTCTGTTTGAAGCTCCGTCAACATGCTGATCCATTAATTACTCTATTTGCATCCTCTGTGTTGCCGTCGTGCTGCCGTCGCTGCCCTTGACGCTGCAGTTGTCGCTGATCCGCCGTCTTCCATTTACGTCCCTCGATCGGCCGCAATCGGTTGTCTCGTTCTCCAAACGCTCGGCCCACGAATTGCCTCTGACGTCGCTTATTCCTTTTCTCCCCACCTCACACAGGCTGCGGGTCATCAAGGGAAAGAAAGAAAAAAAAAGGACATTATAGTCTGGTTCCTTCACGCGACCCCTCTATAGTCATCTTCCAGGTCGCATCATTGACTTGGATTTGTCCATCTTGATACCGATCGATATCTTCCCTATACAGAAGGATAATCATAATCACCAGCCGCTACCATGGTTCGGAACATTGTCATCCTTGGTGGCAATTCCCATCCGTCACTCACAGAGAGCATCTGCTCATTTCTCTGTATCCCATCATGCGATCGCATTCTCACCAAATTCTCCGGTGGCGAGAGCCGCTGTGAGATCAAGGACTCTGTCCGTGGCAAGGACGTCTACATTGTTCAGTCCGGCTCTGGCAATGTCAATGACCATCTTATTGATCTTTGTATCATGATATCAGCATGCAAGATCGGTTCCGCCAAGCGTGTCACTGCTGTTGTGCCTCTCTTCCCATACTCGAGACAACCTGACTGGCCTTACAACAAGGCTGGAGCGCCATTGTCCAAATCATCCGATAATGCCAAAAAGGACTACACATTCGAGAGTGTGCCGGCCACACCTCGCCCCGGCGGCCCCCGAAGCGCCGGTCTGTTAGCCAACGGCGTCAATGGTCTTGCCGAAAGGCTTATTAAGAGCTCCATTACCGAGAATGGCTCCAGCGATGTCAACGGATTCCACCGCCCTCCTCCTAAAAGATCTGACACTCTCTCCAGCATTGGCTCTAATGGCGCCAATGCTCATCATGGCGAGCCACGAAGCTTCACGACTCACGATTTCGAAAACCAATCCAACATTAATGCCTTCCAACCCAAGCCTGGTTACAAGCAATGGGTTGCTCAGGCCGGTAACCTTGTTGCCGACCTACTCACATGCGCCGGCGCTGATCACATTATAACCATGGATCTCCACGACCCCCAATACCAAGGCTTCTTTGATATTCCAGTTGACAACCTATACGGAAAGTTCCTCATCCAGAACTATATCCAGGTCCACATCCCGGAGTACAGGGAGGCCGTCATTGTCTCTCCCGATGCAGGTGGTGCAAAGCGTGCAACGGCTATTGCTGACAGCCTCAACATGGATTTTGCACTTATTCACAAGGTAATGCGGCTCCACCATCCTTCTTGATCGAAACTCATTTATACTTCACAGGAACGTCGTCCCATCAAGTTCACAAATCAGCGCAATGCTAGCATGATGCTTGTTGGTGACATTGCTAACCGGGTTTGTATCTTGGTTGATGATCTTGCTGATACAGCAAATACCATCACCCGTGCCGCCAAGCTACTCAAGCGTGAAGGCGCTTTGAAAGTCTACGCTCTGATCACTCACGGAGTTTTCAGTGGCGATGCCATTGCCCGCGTCAATGCATCAGCCATTGACAAAATCATCGTGACCAATTCCGTACCGCAGGAAGAACACCGCCAGCAATGCCCTAAGTTGGAGGTGCTTGACATTTCTTCCGTATTTGCCGAGGCTATCAGACGCGTTCATCATGGCGAGTCCATCAGTGTGCTTTTCCAGTACACATAAAATCAAATGGAACTGATACCTTGGCCCTTCACTCGAAGGACACAAGGTTTTACCTCCAACGCCTAGTCGGGTCGGATGGACGCAATTTCCTTTCAAGGCTTTCCTTGATTTCTTTTTACTGGTCGTTTCATGACCATTGCGGCCCTCCAAGTCTACTGTATTTGCCTTGCAGGTTGGGTCATCATTCTCAGGAGTTGAATGGTGTTGTCATTTTCTGTTTGCGAATTCACTACCCCTCAAGGGTATCCCTGGCACTTGGAGGTTTTGGTGCGAAGCAAGGGAGAAGAAGGGGCAAGCTTTGCTTGACTTGTTTGTTGGCTGGCTGGCTGGCTGGGCATACAGATACTAGGCTGCTTGCTTATATATCTGTTTTTTTTTGCTACACACATGGTTATTCATACTTATTGCGCGCAGTATTGCAACAAGGCAACTGACGTGCCAAACCCCGACGCTGGGGCTGCGAATTGCTTGATTTCTTTCCCTCCTGTTATCAAAAAAAATGTATAGAAAGTAAAATGGATCGTAGACTTGGAAATTTGTGGATTTTGGTCTGGGATTTTCATATCATGTGCTTGCATTCGTGCTGGCTCCGTGTATAGGCGCAAAGGAAAGGTGACCTGTTGAGTGGCGAGGTCCTGATATGTGGTACTGGCGTTGGGCGGGTCATGCCAAAATTGAGAGGCAGTTTATAGTATACACTTTGCATAGGATAATGAGAGCGTAATGATCCCTGGTGCTAATGTGGTCTATTCGTCCTATTTGTCTTGTTGTGTTGTGTCTTAGTGTGTGGATTGTGATGTTTTAGTCCTCAAACTTTTCGTGCTTTTAAGTCAAGGTCACGACATCGGATATTAACACAACTTTTCACATGCGAACAACGCTGCGAATAGATAGTCAATGTCAAAACATCCATACAACAAATATCTATTGCCGTCTGTAATAATATCCGCGAGATTATATTCGGTCTAGTAAAATAACAAAAGGTGATCCTTGTTTTCCCAATTACCAATCTCGGATCCCTAATCTCATCGCATCCATCGTGTCATAGTCTTCGTAAGTCATTGATTTGTAATGCTATTTCTTCTCGCTGTTGCCCATAACAAAAGAAGAAGAAAAATAGAAAAAGAAAGATAAAAGACAATCTACCTCCTGGTTAGAGTCTATCATATGCTAAGAAGGTTCTGCCTGGTGGCCCTCCTTCCACCACTCAAAAATATTTGCCCCGCGTACGCTCGTTCTCTTTCCACACGGATTTGCGTTAACTATCCCCAGTGAATAGTCCCGACTGCTTTCATGTCTTCTGGGATCCGCCAACCGTGGGCGTTTGCAGCCCGTGTGTATGCGTTGATTGCCTCGCCGATGTTGTAATCCTGGTTGGCCAAAAATCCCGTCTCCAGTCTTGCCGGAGGATGCAAGTCACAGAGACCCAAGCGCACTTGCAACAGGATCTTTTCGACGGTCATGGCAGGAGACCATCCTGAGTTAGTGAGCATTTCAGAACAGATGGCCCCCCCACCCGTGACATGTCCCCCACCACCGGCCATGAATGTCCTGAATCGAGGGCGGACAACGCGAACGAATGGGGGGGAGAATGGATAGTTTGCTCCAAAGCGAAGTTCTAGAACAACGCTGGTACGGCCCGCTTGCTTCATGTCCTGTGCCAAAGGAAGTTCTTGATCAAATGTATGAAGCTCGACAATCCAGTGGTACATGTTGGTCAGTTTATCAAAATCGATATACCAACCCAGAGAGCCAATGTCGCTAGTTGATTGGATTTGTTGAAGTTCCTTAATATTACGGGCGAGATTCTGAAGTGCAGCGGAAGCTGAGGAAGCCCAAGTAGGCTCCGGAAGTTTGGGGATAGAATCGAGAGCCAGAGAACCAGGTCGAAAGTCTGTAGTGACTGTAATAGCTATAGGTAGAGATGCATCTTCAGCCCCAATCTTGAGGTTGTGAGCTGTGTTGCTCAGCTTGGATGAAGCCTGGCTTAAAATATCCTGGGACGGACTTCGACGCCTCTTCCGTATCTCAGTGGAGATGTCAAACTCATCATCCGAGTCCATGAGAAAGGCATAGTCAGTTTCGTCGTCCCCGACCTCAAGCAATCCTGGAGGGTTCTCTTCTGAATCTCCAGTTGTAGAGGGCTCTGTGTCTGTTACGGTTGGATCTCCCGCTTCTAGCAGGTTCATGTGACGCTGCTGCGTAATTGAGAGTGCCGACATGGGAATCTCCACTCGTTGCCCGTTCAGCCCAGTAATTTGGAAGGCCATACATTGTGGTATGTAACCAGCGCATTTTCTCGTCGGCCGCGCTGGGAATGAATGATTTACTGCTTCAATGGTTGGTCTCACCATAACCATCAAATATCGACATTGAATCCATTCAAGCTTGTTCACCACATAATGCGGTTTTGTAGAGACGAACTCCCCGGTGCGGTTGATAAGTTCGCATATGCTAATGGCGCTTCGTGGTTTTAATTCGGAGTTGGGCCAAGTTATTCCGGAAAGGTCGACCCAAGAGCTTCGTTCACTGTAGGAGCTACTGGTTGATAGCAAAGGACTAAAATAAACGCCATTACCGAATGACCGACCATTCGTAAGGGCTTGGAAGTCCAGGCCCGTACGAATTATGCTATGCCAGTTGCGGAGAGGACTGCCATGCCAGGCGAATATGGTTGGTGGCTGTTGGGTAGAATACAAGGCCTGGGCGGTCGAACGCAACTCATTAACAAAAAGTCGTTCTCGGTCTGGGGTTCCCTGTAGGAAACGAAATTGCATATATTCTGGTGGGATTCCCTGTACCCTGTTGAAGTTGCCGGCCGATGTTTGATCCTCTTCTGACGGCTCAGGGTTGAAGGCCGGAACCGGCTCATCCTGAAGAATAAGCGACCGGTTTGAAGCGATGATCCAATGAAGGAGCAGCAGTCCATTCTTGTCTATGCGTTCCCAAGACGACAGGTGTCTCCCTGGGTTCTGGAGTAAGAACTCTTTCATTTTGAGTACTGAAGGTATTCCACGCATTATGTAGGTTAAGGAGAGACGGCGCTCCTCTTCCTCAAAGTCATCAAGATCATGGTTGAACTGGAATACGAAAACCCTTTTCCAATCATCTGTCGGATTTGAAGCCTGTGTAGGGGTGCCATCTGGCACTACATTCAGTGGCGTGGTCTCTGTGGATATGATTTCGAAGGTACACGAGCTAGCCCGCATAGATATGACTCTGCAGAGATGTCTTTCCAAGAAACCGTTGGCCATGGATTTAATCCGAGTTCTTTCTCTACCATCTATAACAAGCAACAACGGGGTTCCCTCTTTAATATGCCTAGTTAATATGTATTCTGCGGGGTTGAATCTGATCTCTCTGCGTGCAAAGCAGGCCTCTGCAAGGATATTATCCTCGGGATCTGTCCTAGACCCAGTCAAGACACCTTTGAGGTTGAGGCCTGTTGGATACTCTCGAACTGAATGCTCGTTTGACAAAGCAGCGTAGAAGAAGCAGACCAGAAGGTCGACAACGAATGGATTCTTGATAATTTCATGCTCAATGCTTGAACCAAGGCCGAGGTTGATATACTGGTAAAGACAAAGATTATTTGTGCAGACATAGGGTTTCAATGCCTCAAACTCAAGTTCCATCCGTTGGTGGCATACCATGCAGTATTGTGTACACCGCGCCAGTCGCCGAAGGGCAAATTGCAAAGAAGCCATGGAAATGTTGAATTCTTGATTCTCGTCTAGGGAATAATCACGGTGCAATGATGTGTGTGCGTTTGAACATACTGGGGGGTCCTGGTCACCCTCCGGTATGTCATGGTCTTGAGGTTGTGGTGTGTTTGAGAAATAATCGCCTCGAGATAACTGAAACAAGCGCGTCTGTGCCGCGTCCCACGAGAGCTGCGAGTTTCGGCGAAGTTTGAGTAGTTGAAGAAACTCGTTGTTAAGTAATAGATTGATAGAATTAGAGACATAGAGGGGCACAAAATCGTCTATATCGTATTCCGATTGTTCATTGTCAATCCTTGATTCTTCACTTACAGCCCCGTCGTGATTGATGGAGAGATCAAAGGCACCCTTTGCTGTGATGAGCGATGGTTTAAACTTGGCACATTTTCCAAATCGAAACTGTGCATTAAGCTGGTCCGGTGAAAATTCTAATAAGTCTGAAATGCTCGGGTACCCGCTAGGAAACCGACACAAGAGGACAAGATAGTCGCTTGGTTTGATATCCCAAGCTTCAAGAGCATCTTCGGGTATGCCGAGTTTGGCCGCACGAAGAGATAATGAGATGACGTCTGCTTGCTGGATTTGGCCTTCAGGAAAGATGCCCACTGACACGCCAACCAACTGGGCGGCACGCAAATCTTTCTTCAGTCGCTTGGCAGAAGATGGATCGAAAGAAAGAGGAAATGACTCTTTTTGTGCTATCTCCCCTTTCCGCTCGTTGTAGAGATAGTTATCTGGCTCATCACCTAAAAATGAGTCCTCGTCCTCTTCAGAATAGGAATCATCGGGTGCATCAGCGATATCGCTCAATTCAGAGTTTTGTCCCGTGCTATCGAGACATCCAGCCTCCAGTTTAGCTGTGAGTTTTTCCGATACGGTTGATATAAGGGACTGGACGTTCTGCCTCGAGATGGAAGATGGAAGACGCTCTAGGCATGACAGAATGTCCTCGCGACCACAATCCGATAACGTGAAGATGATAAAACTCGAGCTCTTGGGATAAGAGTCAACATCTGGATAGTATTAGTCTTCTATATTTGCTACAGGAAGAGACCAGTGAGGTGAGTGTCTTACCTTGATTGAGCACTTGTATATCGAGAGCACTCGGGAGATTCTCGTGGGAATACGTGAAAACAAGTTCTCCATCAGAATCGCCGCGTCGAATGTTGGATGCCCTCTCGATTGTTATGTCCTTGGCATGGGCCACATCTTGATTGAATTGTTTTAAACCCATAGCTTCCCAAACGGAACAAGTCAAATATGGGACAATCTAATGGCCAGGCAACCCCTCGCTATAATTCAAACAGCAGCCCTATCGCCTCTCGGGTGCTATTCAAGCCAGTGTGATAGATTCGGAGTCGTATTTAGGAAGAACGATTGAAGTGAACGAGTGATAACTGCGAACAGAAGAACTCCAAGGTCTATTTTATTACAATAGTGGGAACACCAGCTCTGTCATGTCCTGAAAATACGCGCTCTCTGGTAGCTGTCAGTCGTAGGGTTCAGGAATGGAGAACAGCAATCGAAGGGACCCCGTTCTGCTTAAGGATGACTGACTGCTATAGTTAACTAACCTCGTCAATAAAGTTTCCAATAGCTCCTCCTGGTCTTCTTCTTCTGAAGGGTTGCCTTTAGTGGAACCGATTTTGCGACAGCTGTCGTTGGGAGGTTGTCGTGGATGGCAGGCAGAAAGTCACTGACAGGCGTGGAGTAGAGGCTGTGGAACAGGAGTCGAGTCCTGGTAGCAATATCCCTGGCGTCTAAAATACAACTGAATACAATTCAGGACCAAGGGTCGCCAAAGAGCCAAACGAGACCCAGATAATATAGTCAAAAAGAAGCACCCAGGGGGAATGAATGATTGACGAGAGGAGGTTTGTGTGAATGCGGCGAGCGTGAGTACTGGAAGCAGCAGGTGGGGCGCAGCTGTTGCCTGCAGAGCAAACTCAGAGAATTGGCTCTGTTGTTGCGTCACAGACGGGCAGGTAGGCAATTGTGAGGCTCGGAAGGTGGGATGCTCATGGTAACTTTTTGGGGCGGTTGGGAGGGTCCAACAAAGTCACGAGTACCAATCACAATTGTATGGAACCGAACGCTCCTTTGGGTATTGGTGTCCATTGTGTCAATAATTTAGCGATAAACTCATCTTAGAATCGGATCTCTCTCTCTCTCTTTTTTTTTTTAGACATTTAGATGGCCAAGTATTATTTCTTCAACCAGTAATCCAAAGAGAGAACTGATAAAAAGTTCAGGTACAAGTACCTGCGATTAGCGCCGCGATACGAACTAAGCCTGATAAGGTTACCCGGCAGCGCTCTAAGAGGTCGCCTCGCAAAGAGCCTCGTGTTCCCCAGTCAGGCTAGACTATATCTGGTAAAGTGCCCGGCATTCTCATGATGCCTCCTTTGTCCCGCAAGAGCCTATGTTATTGTATGGAGTTTACCCCTGGTAATTCCCGAAAGTCAAACGTGCACCCAACATGTAGAGCCAAACCTTCGATTGTGGATGTGCCCTGCGGGGTTATTATATGAGTCTTAGCATTAGCATGTTGTTTGTGGGTTCCAAATTTATTCAGCTACCCTATATGCTTTCCCTGGAAGCTCGCGATGCCCTCTCTCGATGTCGATGTTATGTGCCATTTTATAATGAACTAATAAAGAGTGCGTGGTAGGTATTTAGAAGATATTTCTGAAAATTCTTATCCAAAAAGAAGAAATATTTCAGTACCATCCAATTTTCCGAAGATACAAATAGGCAAACGCACAAGAATGAGAACTGACATTAGCCCCTTGCTACCGACCCTTCTTGCATCTTAAGAGAGAGACAGCAAAGATATTTATGCCTTAGGCCTTATAAATCTTCGATATATTCTTCTCTACTGCATCCCCTATAACTATATCATATGCAGCTCATAAGGCACATCGTTTGTTACTGGCTGAGCGACAACTAGAGCTGTGATTCCCCCATGCTAAGCTAGCCATGTATGCTTGCTCCAACTATATCACTACACGGTAAAGCTGCTACGAAATATTCTTGAGGGTTACTAGATAGCCAATGATCACTATAGTATAGCTTCTAGGATACTATCGGAAATACACATGAAAGTTCATATAAATGCATCTGGACAGGATGCATGATGGATGAGCACGAGGATAGGAATACATATGTAATCTTCTACCATGTTAACTAATATGGTCTGAATAATTATCTGTTTTACTTAGATAGAGTGGATTTTGCGAGGTTAACGAGTTAATTCTTTAGATCTTAATAGTTAAATTCTGGCACAGTTCGAAATTCAAGATTTGCAATAGAGATGTTGAATCATAACCAGGAAAAGAACCCCCTTTTAAATCGACAACGAGACGGTTGAGCGTCTTCCAAAGTGGTTGAGCACTTTTGGATTGAGTGGTTGAATACCCCCCTCCTGACCACCCCTCCACCTACACAACCTCCTCCTTAAACTTGGATGATAGTGTCACCTCCCATCTCGCCGCTCATCTCTCGCGAAGTCACACCACGACGCTCCAAACCGCTACCATCAATGCCACAGGGAACGTTGGTTCCGCTGAACATGGCTGAACCGCTTCCAAAATAGGGGTTGTCAGTGTACCTTTGCAGCGCCTGTCGTGCAGCCTCCGCAGTTTTCTCAGCGAGATTCAATGCGTTCTTCAGCGCTTGAGCGGTCGAATCGGTTTCATTCTCGGACAGGGCTTCCTTGTTGGAGTTATTCTTGGAATTGGCCTGCTCCTGGAGCAATTCGTGAATGTGGCCACTCAGCCAATAGCCCTCGAGCTGTTCCGAAGTCATGTTCTTAGCCCCATCAATAACCTTTCTGCATGCAGGCTTGCCACATAGGCAGTCGAATGGCTGGGCCATCTCCCATTCGGTCGATGGATAGAAAAACTAAAGAACGGATACGAAATATGTTAGGTTATGCTGAATACTATAGGCAGAGGGAGAGAGTTGAAAGGGCCAGGTCCAACCAACCGTGAGTTCATCCCCGAACTTGAGACCCTTAGGTCCCGCAATTATGTTCATGTTACCCGTATCAAAGATCTGCTCATAAACTGGGTTATTTAACTGGACTTTTGATTGTGATCTGGTACTTGGGACAACCGAACCAGACATCCAGTACTTTTTGGTGGGTATTAACTAACAAGGCTGGGTTCACAAGAGTGGTTGATGTAGACCAAGTCACTGTTGAGATGTAAATGTTTGTCCCTGCCCATCTGTACGCTGGCATACGTTGCCTGCGGGACAGTTGAGCAAGGAGGGAACGCCATCTTGGCGAAGAATGCGAATGGTGGAAGGGTGACCTTAGAGGCGCTCTTGGTCATGAAATCGGCTTCGTTGACAATGACGTCTTGGATATCAGGATGAGACGGCTGGTCCCAGTGAGGCTTGATAGGTGCCATGATGATTGTGTTTAATAGAGCTTGAATTGAGTAGTTTAAAGCCAGGTAATAGACTTCAAGATGAAATATGATGAGAGCACCAAAGATTATGATATGCCGTCGATTCCGTAAGAGTAGAGGGGTTGAGGATGGAGAATGGGAGCTTGGGAATGGTGAGACTAGTGGTGGTTTTAAGTCTTTTTGGAAAGCAAGGATGGACGAATAAGGATACAAGGGAGGGATCACGCATGATGGAAGATAGCCGGATGGATGCAGGGCTTGATTTCTAGCATTTCTCTCATTTGTTCTCTTTTCATCTTTTATTGGTCGTCATGTCTCTTGATATTCCCCCAAACTTCCGTTTTCTCTATTGCTCTAATCTTTCCCTGTTTGTAGATTTTTGGTCCATCATCGAATCTCATCCTCGGCTATATTTTGTATGGTCTGCATGACAGCCCACCCTCCAGTATGCCCCGCGTGGGATTGTCTTCTCGATTCGGATACGCTTCCTCTAACACATCTCTATGCGTGTAACCCTTATTGCCGAGGCCAGTGCAGACGCTCAGATACAACCTGTTCGGTGCGTTGGTGCGCTCAAATCTCTGTCCCGCACTTGGGTGTTGGCTCGTGAGGGGTGACAGTGGGGTAACATCGTGCCCTGCGGGGTTGAACACTTTCGATCAGACAGACCTTGGGACGAGATCCTGGATGTCAAGGTCTATGAGAGATCATGGAGTAACTAAAAGCGGTTAAGGTACGCCTCTCACGTAATTGTTACTATGTTCCCACATGTCATGGTCAGCATGTGCCTGTGCCCTTCGGCCGACTGGTGTAGGAAACATGTTGCGGGAGACGAAGAAAGGCCCCTAATTGGAAAACTCCGAATGCCCGATCCAGCTATCCAAGCAGCCAACAGAAAACACTGTCGCCGTAATTTTAAGCTCGATCCAAGTTTTCCTCGTGAGTTGATTTGCAGCCTTGGAATAGGAATGAGGGGGGTTGAAGTAATAGTATTGAAGGGATCTTTAGTACTATTGCTTCAATGTGAGCTGCAAAAGCATGACATTTAGATCAAAACAACATTTGCGGCTCGTTGCCGTTGATAAGCGCATGTCCACGTTGCCATGCAAGTCAGACGCTAGGACTGGCTCACATTGGACAGCAAACAATGAGTTTTTGTAGTTTTGTAGACGGTTCGATGCCAGGAACTTGAGGATATCGGGCCATTGGTGCGGCGATGAAGTTATACATCTGGATCAGCAAACAGACGGGTAATCCTATATAGAAGACGATGATACCAAACAAGACCTCGGTAAGTGGGTATCTTTGTCATGCTACTAACTGTAATGAGATGAAGAAGCATCATCCAGTTTTATATGTCGTAAAGGAGCAAAGTCTTCTATAATGGGAAGATACAGTGTCCATATGAATACTCATGTAGACAAGTGGTAGCAGTAAGCATTGTGTGCTATACAGCAGAGATTATCGATCGCTTCTTAGGATCAAAAGTATCTAGGTGTTCGGTAACATCCTGGAACTTCCAGGCCGTTCATACACCTCTCAAGGTAGTAGGGGCTTTTATGGAAAAACTCGAACTGCGGCCCGTTGGCCGAGAATATCGTGAGAGGTCATCGAGACTTGAATCAGGGAGCTATAATACTGGAGTGAGTCTCAAGGCGAGCTTAGGAAACAGTTGCAAACTTACTTGTGGACTCCAGGTACCTGGCCTCTGCCTCATAGAGCTTTCAAAGAAGAGCAATAAAGTCTAAGAGATTTTTTGCATGCCTAGACGTTGATAGTATAATATACCAGACAAGTATAGGGATACTGCTACAAGGCCTTTGAGTGAGATCACTTCATAAGTATTGACACAGAGAGGCCAGAAATGGGTTCACAGATTATTCTAGAGCCAATCAACATTAAAGGGAGCTCGTAGCTTGCAATTGGTCAGGGTTGGTTGCCAGCTGCGGGTTATTGCAACACCGAGATGACAGTTTCTGCATGACTACTGGCCCTAATTATTCTGTTTACTCCCCCAACAGAATTTACCAAGTTTCCAAGGTATTATTCCTGCTCCACCTTTCCAACTTACCGCCTCGCTCTAATATCTGTGTCACGTAGTCCCCTTATCCCAACGCGATTCAATACAGACTTTTACAACCCAGAGATCACATTTCGATTACCCCTCGTCCAAGCATATACGCGGCTACTCGGCCACAAGGTACTCCTTTTGTACTACCCAGTTCAAAGAGCAATGGACGGGACTGAGAAAGACATACTCGAGAATACTGGGAATGGAGATACACAAACGATCATGGAAAGTTGTCATGACTATATTTTTCTTTAAATCGAATGCTTTACGCACAAAGTAGTTTATATACTAGGTCAAGTAGCTTAGTGGCCCTTGGATCTTCGTGTAGGAATAGCTATGAAGCATAGTGAGGAGGATAGGAGCCCCCAGTCTGCCTCAGACTGAGTTTCTCATTATACAACTTGGGCTTCATCACTGGCTTTTAGCCTCATGGAACCTTTTCTACTCTGAATATAATGTTATCTGTAGCTTTCTGGTAGTCATGCTCCTGGTCACACAGCTGGTAGCGCAAAATACTCAAGCAGAAAGTGAAATAGCCGGTCAACTTCATTATTTCTGTCAAGTACTCGTAGGATTCTTCTCACTGGTATCTGACAATTACATAGCATAGCTTGATATAGATACTGAGTTTCGTGCTGCCAAGACCCTACTACCTGACAGTAGCTTCACATTGACCTTACATGTTTCTTTGAAGTCACAGGGGCACCAGTTTACGCTCCATTGGTAGGGTGAAAATTCCAATCAGTAAGTGCCTCCGATATTGTAGTGGCAAGCAAACGGAATCTTTAGAGCACTTGAACAATGCACCCGATTACTTGAATCCCAGTCGTTATAATATGACAGTAGACTTGGTAGCCTGAGTGGAAACTGTTTATCACTGAGTTGGGATGTGACCTCGACGCTAAGATGACCCAGGTTTTGAAAAAGCACTTGTAACGTATCTCCAGATCTTTAGCATACTGAGCCTGACTCCAAGAGCGAACACTCAGATGCAAGTCTACGTATAGTTATTCTGCACTGTTCCCGATGGAAAACTGCGTTATCGAGAAAGTTGTACGGCTATTGCCAAGATTTCAACAGTCCTGGTTGATCAATGGCCAAAATAAAAGCATCACCAAGGCAATATATGTGACGGAATAACAATACGTTGACTCCTGAAATTGACCAGATACACATATCCGTAAGTGAATCTCCTGTTTCGTTCACTCCGTAGGGCTTTTGGCCTGGCCCCTTGTGTCGGGGGACTGGGAAGAAACTCATTAAGGGTTAAAGCAACAGTTTAGGAAGGCACTCCCCTGTCGTTGCCACCTTGATGGTTCCTTCTATTGTGGTAGTCCACGATACCTTCATTTTGAAAGCGGTGAAAGCCCTTTTGTTAATCACCAACGGCAGTACGGCAGTAAAAAAAAAAATAACAATACTAATAATAATAAAGGGGATGCACGATTTTCTCTCGGTGGCGATTTTACTGATTGTGTCGTGGAGTGCTTCAAGCCCAACTATAAAGATTCTTCGCACTTGCCTCCTCAACTTGATCCCTTTCTCCTTCCTCACCCACATACCTTCCACCATCCCTTCCACCTATGTCTCTCGCCTAAACAGCTTCGATTTCATCAATCTCCATCAAGAACCTGTTCGAGATTACATACACCTTCCTCATACCTCTATCTGGTATTCATCAGTACCTACCAATACCTTCAGTACCTACCCGTACCCTCAACACCTCTATCCCAACGGTTGTTGGCTGCTACCCGCAACGAAGATACTTGAGGATCGTCATCGTCAAGGAGGCTCCAGGGTCGCCTCGTGGCATCAAGTCTACTTTCCTTCAAGCACTTCGAGAACTGACTCTCGGCTACAGCAGCATCGCAGCTATTTTCACTCCGTTCCTCGATTCTTCCCTTCTTCCCTTCTTCCCTTCTCCCCCTACAGATTTCTTCCTTCTTTGTTGTTGTTCTGCTTCTTCTTCTTCTTCCATCTCCCTTCATCAACGGGGACAACGTACTTGCTTCTTCGTCTTTTCAGTTCGTCCAGTTACCTTCGATCGATCCCGAACCGCTCGAGACAACACTTAATCCAACTTTGCACGCGTCTTTTGTCGTCCCTCATACGGTTCGAGCCGTAGCTCTCTCGATCATCAACAAACTGTCAGAATCACCATACCTGTTTTCTTCGTCATCAGTTGTCCAAAATACTCCTCCTTGTTGGAAGCCTGTTGTGGGCTTTGTATGCATACCAGTCACTGATTGCTCTCGCTTGCAGCCGTTGGGTAAGTCGATCTCTCTTCTTGAAAGTCATCTTCTTCGTTTTACTTTCACCCTTCTTCTTGACATCCAAGAATCCCAAATTACACCACTCAAGTCTTCCCTCTCCCTCACCTTGCTCTCACGTTTAAACGTAGTACCTTTTCCTTACTACTGTCCCTTCTTCATCTGTTCATCAACTTTACCCTTGATCCATTTGTCTGCTGGTGATCATTTCAGCAATTCCTCAACACAATCTCTTGATTCATTTCAACCCCACGGGTGGTCTCTCGACTGCTCCTTTGCTACTGAAATCCCCTGTCCTTTCTTATCTTTTCGAGCCACACATTGCAAACTTGTTCAATATGGTCATGACACGGTCGAAACGTGCAAAGCGGGTTCTCCGGTGCTTGTCTCTCTCGCAGCACGAGGACGAGATACTTGGTCCTTCAATTACACCCCTCATCAGATATAATTTGCTACACAACTACAGTCGCTGTTTACAGGTCTCGATTGATCTTGCTGATGCTGTCGATCCATTTCCCCATACCACATCCTACAATCAGTTGCCCAAGTTTCTTAGATCGCAATTGGAGGCACAAAAGATTACTGACGGAAGTAGACTTTGGTCACAGATTGTACCCCTCTTGGCCTTTATTCAAGGCAACCTACGGAAGCTCGACAAATCAACTGGTTTCCCAACCTTGTTTTTCTGGTACTCGAGAGAGAATCATCGGTCATATTTTTTCTTCGCCTTTGTTGAAAACAAAATGACTTCGAAAACCTACAACTCTCGCGAGCTCTTACGCTTGAGAAACGTACCGGTCGGAAAAGACCTGTACGACCAATTGCACCGAAGACTTCGAAAGGACGCAGAACTGGGTATGATGATTCTCTCTCAAAACTCCTTCTCCAGTTCAGAATAACCGGCTAACTCTTTCTTTCCAGGTGAGATATTCCGGATGCCAGTTGAGCGCTCTCTTCCCCTTATTAAGGAGGAACCTCCAAGCAAGTACGGAGGCTCGGATGATTACGAGCCCCTCAAGAAGAGAGTATCCCGCCAACTAGATGGCACCGACTCTGAATGGAAATATCGCGGTCGAACCGAGTCTGAACAGGCTGAAACACAGCCAATTCCAGCTCCAACTGGTCTAGCAGCTCAAAAGGACGAAGGCTTCCAGAGATTCTATAAGGCTGTTGTTTCGCCTACTCATGTTCGTGTTACTGCCGGCGGTCGCATCGTTCCCAACACCCGAGGTTCTTCATCTCCCACAGCCAAATGGGTCAAGGACAAGGCTTCGGGTGACACTGGTTCAAACGCTCAGACACCCAGTCGCGATCCCCCAGAACAAGCCAGCGCCACGCAATCCCCAGGCTTGACAAACCCGCCACATTTGCATCCAGGTTTCGTTCCAGGTTTAATAAACCCAATGGGACCCCATCTTCCAAGTGCATTCCCAATGATGCCCTGGCAAATGGGTTTCACTCTTGGCACCGCCTTTGGGATATCACCCCATGTTCTAAGCCAAGCCACTGCCACCGCAGCCGCGCAAAACTCCGCAAGGGGCGACGCACAGGGTGATGGAGGTGCTTCAGAAAACCAGGTGCCCGTTCGCATCTCACCTCCCGATCAGTTTGATCCAAATCGGCCATTCTATGTCAATAACCAATGGCTATGGCCTTCCGCAATCCACCCCTACGGTATGCCAGGGGCGCCCGGGGTCCAGCCTTCACCCATGATGGGACACCCAATGATCCATCACAGACTTGGCATAAACCAATTGATGCTTCCTCCACCCATACGACCTATTCATTCTGAACAACCTCTACCACCAAACGTTCCGGTGGCAGCGCCTATTGCCCCAAATCACATGGCTCCTGCCCGACCACCTATCTCTTCCATCCGCCCAAGCGAGATAACTCGAAGACAAATGGAGCTGCTTCGAGTATCCCTCAGATATTATGAGGATCAGCTTCAGTACAACAAGCATCAGATTGACGAGAAGGATATGGAGAATCGGGCGCAGATAGTTCGCCAACAGTTGCAACTATTTGAGAGGAATCTCGAAATGCAGTTGGCCTTTGAAGAGACGCATTATCCCAGGCCCGATGCGAATGAAGATTCAGACAGCTCCACATCCTCCGAGGACAGCGATGAGTCAACTGACGAAGAGGTTGAAGATGTCGAAACACCACATGCCGGCAATGTCGCCTCCAGCTCTAGGGACGATACTTCCGTTGTGCGAACCGTCAATCCCCAGCCCCACCAAGGGCGAAGTGGTGATAGCTTGAACAATAGCAGTGACTCCAATGTTTCAGCTCCTGTGTTCAGCACGGTAGGAGCTTCTGCCAACTCGCCAAGTACAGTACGTACTTTACGAAAGGTATCGTCATTGCCTGTCACTGCTGCCCTTGCTCCCCCATTTCAACCACGTGTTGATGCAGCAACCTCTCTGGCAGCTATGGACAGGTCAGGACAAGGAAGCGATGAAAAGCTTCTCAGCAGTACCAGCTCTACTAGTGCCTCCAATGAAGACAACGTCGAAAGCGAGCCTTATCTGGTTGGCCAACTTCCCTCCAGCATTCGCCCAGAGGATGCAAAGGATACCGATTATCTCTATCCCCGGCAGCTGACTGAAGACGAACTCCGCGCTCGTCACATGTATTGGGGCAAGGCACCACGCAACCTTCAGAGCGGTCTCCCCAAGTTTGACGGCAAAGACTTTTACCCGCCATCGCCGGTCAGAGGCAGCTCTTCAGGAACCTCATTGACTTTTGGCAACAAAATTGAGAATGGCCGCACGGCCGACACCCGCGGAGTCACAGCCAGAGAGTCAGATCCTTTCCGAGCTCCGGCTCAGCAAGGACCAAAAGGAGCATCAACATCCGGGCATCAGACACAACTTGAGCATGGTAATGGAGAAAGAGCTCTTGGATTCGGACACGCAGAACCATCTAGACCCAGAACCCTTCGACCGTCTGCAAAATCTGCTGGCAACATCCGCATTCTTGTTTCTTCCTCAGAAGGTCCCAGCACAGCTTCAACCTCAGGAAGCAGCCCGCAAAGCCATGACAACGACGTGGATGATGATGACAAGAACTTAATTTTCAAAGGCCGCAACTCTCTGACTCGAAATGGGTATGTAATAACCTTGGTAATTATTGTGAATAAATTCTGACCTAATTATTCAGGACTAAAACCCATAACGAGATTTGGCAAAGCATGTTGAGACGAGGAACGTCGAGCGCAAATGCCATCCAGGGAACGGTCTCCTCCATGACGGCTCAAGGGGTTCTCCCGCAATATTCTGGTCATGCAACTGCTTCTCTCACACCTGCAATCACCAATGCTTCCGTATCTCCTCGAGGTTCCGCAAGCAGATCTGGGAACAATCGCGAATCTGGACTAACAATGCCAGCGGCGGAAAAGCAGGTAGAGAATCGACCACCGGGAGAGAACAAGCTCAACGTTCATCGTGGCAACCCATCCCGCACACGGGTTACCCCGGCAATTTAATGGTCAAATGAAGCGTTACATCTGTGTTCACGATTATCAGGCACCGCAAAGCCATGAAGATGAGCATTCATAATGCCAGCATCACTACGAATCGCATGAGTAACGTCACATTATGGCTACATCATACATTTACCCTGCTACAAGTTATTAACGAGCTATACGAGCATCGCATTCATTCAGCATCAACATTTCTCAATCAGCAGGTTTGCTGTTAGAAGTTGCTCCCTGAAGACTTGCCAGATGCCATTGTTAGAGTACAGAATGTTTTACCTTATTGTAATGCGTGGATTTTTGAGAAGGTTATGCTCTTTGCTGAAGACGGCATGTGCCATCTTGCAAAATGGTGGAATAGGTTACTAGGGATCAAGGGAATCAATAGGAATTGATAATGGTTGATGGACTTGACCATCATATGAATTGTAGTTAGATACCTTAATACTGGACATAGATAGAAATAATTAGACTGGCTGTGCTTTGCTACCCATAATGCCTCACTCAGCAGTGCCTTGATTCCAATCAGATCAGATCACACCAAGCTCAGGCTACGGAGTACAAGCATACAAACGATGGATAATGAGCAAGGGAACTGCCTCGGGATGGTGTAGAGGTATTGCCCCAGGCTGGTAAATGGAAGTATTCTATGGAACACAAGCACTCGTCTCTGAATACGAGTGGCATGTTCCTCACCATCAAATTTCCCACTTCATTGAGGTAAAGTCTAAGTGAAAATCTTCGGGCAAGCAGAAGGGATACGTAATTAGTATCCCAGCTGGGTTTACTCTTCGCCAGTCGTATACCTCGAAAACCATCGATCTTGGTGGTTGACGCGGAGATTTCCTAGCGGGTGTCACGAACTACGAGATGAAAGAGACAAAAAAACCACCTACCTTTTGTCTTGCCAATGTTCACTCAATTCGAGCGACAGCGGCGAAGACGGTTGGGTCTACGAAGACTGCAAGGCAGCCCCTCGACAAATCAGTCGAGATCACGTCTCATAGAAAGAGAACAGAAAAGGCTTCGGGAAACACCTCCCATGGAGCATTTCACGCAACAAGTTGGTGAAATGGCCATTGAGAACTCAAAAGTCTCGATTCATCTACCCTGCTGAAAACCGGACCTGCAGGGGTCGCGGGTATCGCAATAAAAACGCCGGATATATGCCCATTCCTTGCCTACCCTTGTGCCTTGAATGCCTCCCATGGAATTATAAAAATCGTCTCCTCGTGCTATTTTTTCTTGCTTCCATTCTCACTCGCTTAAGCGGTGATCTTGGTGGTGGCACGGAGCTCACGACCAGTCTTGGAGCGGGCCAGGATGTCCTCACGGTCCTTGTCGAGCTTCAGCTTGGTGATGACGACGTTGGAGGGGTGGAGACCGAGGGGAACGCTCTGGCCGCTGGCCTTGTCGCGGGTGATACGCTCAACGTGGATAACGTATTTGAGACGGTAGACGGAGGTGACCTTGCCCTCACGACCCTTGTTGGAGCCACGGACAATGGTGACCTCGTCATCCTTGCGAATGGGGATGGAGCGAACCTATTCAGGGCATGTCAGATGGAGGAACATCAAGTGATGATTGGGGGGAATCTACTCACGTTGTACTTCTCGCGGAGCTCCTTGCTAAGGGGAGCGCTCATGATAACACGGCGCTGGCCAGAGGTGGCCTTGAAGTGAGCCGCACGGCTCTTCCGGCGGGAGGAGGAAACGTCTGAATTAATACATTAGACGTTGCGCAAAATAGATTGAGTGACTCCTTTGCAGAATATACTCACTGTTGCTGACCTTGGCCATTTTGAAGACGAGTTTGACACTGGCGGGGAGGAATTTGTCGGCGTTGGGTGATGAAGAAGGAAGAGAGGGAGAAAAAAAACGAAAATTTGACGAGAAAAGTTTCGGTGGTTGAACTTGTGGGCGGGAAATTGCGAGGGCGGTGTGCTGCACGTGATTTCTTTTTTTTTTTTGCCCTACCTTTTCTGGCGAGCTCTTTTACCTTGATGGTTTAGCCTCATTGAATCTGGTGGATGCCGAGTCCCAATGTGGTAATGAGCCGAAGCTTGGTTTGAAAGGTGTGGGTTTCCTGAAAAGGCGACAGAGAATATAGACTGCTATGCATCATGCGGCTATGTGGAGGGTTGATGTATTAGGTGAAAGCAATGCCTCAGAAAATAGAAATTTGTTTCTCATTGTTGTCTCTACCATCAAGATACAAGATACTGTGTTCTAGATACACTCCCTGACTATACTTGTTTTGTTAGCATAGTGTGATTTACTTCGGGAAATGGAGGCATACGACTCCGATCATTAAAGTAAGCATCAAGGTGTTATACGAACTCCTAATCGGATAATATATTGCTGGTAGTTCAACTGATCGATTAAAATATTGTATAAGTGCACTTTTACACTCGTATAAATGTCACCAATATAATTCAAGGGTTTAGGTTAGGCTATCATGAACGTAATGAGATTTAGTTATTGTACAACATCACCACTGGAGCTTCCCTGCAGCCTGTTTTTGATCATACATGAACCTCCATGCTATTTATACGCCCTGATTATATAGATCATGAGTATAGAAATCGCTCTCTATGCCGAAGCCGGTGGCTGAAATCTACCATTGTTGTCATATCTTGCTTCTATTTCATTGTCAGCGGCGAGTTGGCATTGGCAAGCGTTGCAACTTACTAAAGAAGGTGTAGTTCAAGGTCACAGTCTCAATTCCCTTCATGTTCAAATCGTTTAACAGATCCGGGTCCAGGTAGAAGAAGACGGGCATGTCCACCTCCTCGCCCGCATTCAGCCTCTGCTCCTCAAAGCAGAAGCACTGGATCTTGCTAAAGTATGGCGCACACTGCGCGGGCGTCACGCTATATGTTGCCACACCGATAATGTCTTGGTCGCCCTGATTGACCGCCTTGTAGAAGGCCAATGCTGTCTCGCCGGGTAGGACTCGGACTTCGCGCTGCTGGGGGACAAACTTCCAGGGAAGGGTGTCGGATATGGAGGCATTGAATGTGACTTTGATGCGGTTCGCAGAGGTAACGGGTATGACTCGACTCGAGATGTCTTCGCTGCCAGAGGTGCCGTGTGCGCGGACGGGTTGACCACCCCAGCCAGTTGTTTGGCAAATCTACAGCCTTAATTAGTTAATCTTGTCATATGATTGTAGTTGATTGGGATGTATACCATCTTATAGAGGGGAACAGAGCCGTATGATAAAGCTACCGTTCCCAGTATCATGCTCATGGTGTAGTACCTGCATAGACAATGAGCTCAATTCGCATCAACTCAAGTCCAACTGGGATATCCATACGCGATTGTCCTATTCTTCCTGCTGTATTCCTGGCGCATCCTCTCCATCGATGGTGCATACGCATATTGCTGCTGTGGTCGCTGCTGTTGCACCTGTTCTCGCCGAGGTGCTGAGCTCGAGATCTTCCTGCGAAAGTTTGCGATGCCGTTCCGTCTGGCTTGCGGTCGCGCATACCGGCAAAAGAAGCAAGCCCATTGTGATGCGCTCGCAACGCCGACGGAACTATTGCGCACCAGGCGCTGTGTGGTGTTCATTTTTGAGGCGAATTGTTGTCAAATTGGAGGATCAGGGTCCATCAAGTTTCGATGGTATGACATCCCGCAATGGTGGGGCGAGAAGTTTAAAGCGGCGCCTTAAGGCTCCAAGGCTCTCAGAAGCTTGTGACAATCAACCACGCAGATATGAGATCTTTATCCAACGTCTAAGCCGAAATGAAAACGAAAGCCCATATTTGATCATTTCTTACGTTAATCCACGACAATCAAGGCGCATAACTAATTACAAATCAGTGAGGCGATGCGTAAACACGCCGTTGATAAAGTTCCTTTTGGCTAGGTCAGGTAAAGACATAATATACTACATTCATTTAAATCTCCCTGATAATCCAACCTTTTTGCTTTTAAAGAAGACAAAATAAATCGATAAAAATCGCCCAGACGCTATCATAATATCATTTCTCCACGAGTATCTTCCGTTCCATTTCGAGAAAAAAAAAACGCCGTATGCATGTATATAACCACTTCAATCTTTTATGCCAACTTTCTGCGGGGTCGCTTTCCATGAATGCCGTTGATGATGGGCTTCACCACCTGTCGTCGTCCAGCACCGACCAGTCTCTCCAAAACCTGGATAAGGAAAACTTGAATAAGCAAAACAAAGAATCGCAGTAGATGATCAATGAGGCCCAGTCTCGGTATCCGTCCACGACTATACGTAGAGTCGCGGAATTCAAAAGGCAGCTTAGCGCCGAGGTGATCCTGAGCTACTTCCAAGCCGCTGCTGAATCCATCTTCGTGGAAGCCATACTTAGTCCAGGCTCCGGCATAGCTAATGCCTCGCTTGTTCTGAATCTTGCGGAGTAGCTTTTGCGCACGAACCGAAGATGATGTGAAGAGAGCATGCGTGTAATAGAATCGCCCTTGGGTCTTGCTGGGGCTTGGCCGTTGAATTGGGTTCAAGGTGACAAGAACATCGCCAAATGGGTATCGGGGAATGCGTTGGAGAATATTCATATTATAAGTCAGGCAAACTTTGTCCATGTTTGCTTTGCCGATTGAGGGTGATGACAGAGTGAGGAAGTTCCAGCTTGACCAAGCCTTCTTGTTTTGTGGCATCAAAGAGGTGTCCGAATGCAAGAAAACTTCATTCTGCGATGTTTGAAAGCAAGACAGAATTGACCGTTCGTGTTCTGTAGCTTGGGGCCCGAGCATCGACAAAGCCTGATCTCCCTGGGTGGCGACAATGACATGATCGTATACATCCTTTCTGCCATTTTCGAGATGTACCAAGACGCGGCCTTGGTTATCGTTCGTAATGTATCGGACAGGAGTGTTGAGGAAAAGATGATTTGGCGGGAATCCCTTCATCACAGCATCAATATAGGATCGAGCACCGTCCTTCAATGTCAACCACTGTGGCCGATGGGCGGTAGTTGAGAGAAGATGATGGTTCCATCTGGATGTGGGTTAGCTATGTTTTGAAAACATCGGAATTGTCTTGACTTACAAAAATCGGACAAGTGTGACGGCGGGGAATTCCAATGCACATTTATCGGGGCTGGTGCTCCACACGGCTGCAGTCAGAGGTATCAGATAATCATCTCGAAAGCCGTCCGAGTACCCTTCGCGTTCCAGGTATTCTCCGATTGTCTCAAGTCTGCCGACATTGTTCATTGTGCTATGCCCTGCATGGCGGGGTTCGTACTCTTCTTCGTCGACAAGCAGATCAAGGGCGAATTGGTTGAAACGAACAATGTCAAACATTGTCCTCCACATCCGGGGAGAGAAAATGTTGCTTCGCTGGCAAAAGATGGTATTCAAGCTTCTGTTGGCCCATTCAAACATTCCCTGGTCTCGAGACACGGCCAAGCTCATATCAGTGGGTTCCGTTTCTACACCAATTTTCTTGAGAAAGTTGATGAAGTTTGCTAAAAATATGAATAAGTATCTAATTGGATAAGGATGCATGCGGGTGGCGTTAATGCCGGCGATGCTTACGATAGGTGCTGGCATTCAAGACGACAAAGCCTGTATCGACGGCTGTGGTGTACTTTCCAGACTTCCATTGGACTGTATTGGTGTGTCCACCCAAACGATCGGCAGCTTCGTAGAGGTAGACATCGTGATACGTTCGATTGAGTGCCCACAATGCAGCAATGCCGGAGCAGCCACTGCCAATAATGGCCACCTTCTTCCTAGAGAACCTGTCAATGGATCGACTCATTTGGACGACGGGCTACAAAAGTGATGGCAATTGTAGATAATGATGACAATGATGAGACAGTGATGATGGCGAGGATCAAGACGAGGGCCGGAGGGTGCGGAAGATCAGGGAATTAAAGGTTGGGAAAGATCCCAGCTGCCCAAGAAGCACACACAGGCACACATAGGCACACACACACACACGCATAGATAATGAGTGAGAAAGCATTAGCACATGTCAAAAACTTGACCTGGCTAGAGCTGTTACCTCGAGACGGCAAGTGGATGGCTGGGACGGGGAGGGGAAAGGTTCGCGGCGCCACCGATGGAACCACTGCATGGGCATCACCAATCTGATTCGATGACGATGAAATGGGAACCTGCAAGATGATAGAACAACTCACACATGCCGCGGCTCTGCCATTGCGAGAAGTACTCTGTACTCTGTGCAGATAGATAGATAGGAACAAAGAGATTTGATTTGCTTTTGTTTGGCTGCAGTGTTAGATTAGAATGTGGTCTTGATGGCTTGCCGAACGCAGGGCAAACTGATTCAGGAGCACGCGGAACCGGAGAGATGCAGGCCCTTTGGCGCAGGAACAACGCACGCGAGCTCTTGGCTAAGGATCAAAGAGGATCAAAGACCCGTTCTTCCCGGACGCATCTACCCGTACTCCGAGGTCGACGGCGAGGATAGGGAGTGCAACCTGGCAATTAATATCCACAGCTGTACTTCGTACTCCGTACTGTAGCATGCAATATGGTAAGCTCAAAACGCCACACAATGATAATGGTTGGTTATGCGTAATAGATATGAATGGAGTATGTGTTGGGGGGTACCTCTCCAACGGACCTTGTTACTGGTGCATAACCTCTTAGTAGGACCGAAGGCGAGTGAGTAATTTAACGTTGTGGATGGAACGGCCACCTCGAAAAAGGTGAGAGGCACGGTGAGGGAAAATTTTATCCCTGGACTAGGATATGATGTGATGCATATCGTCATATTTCGTAATCTTGTACGGGATAAGTCAATATTACAAGGCTTAGATGCCCAAGTCCGAATTAGGAATAGCAATGGAACGTTATGAACATGGTTTGGCCTCTGGATGTCTGACCAAGTCATCAAACACTAACTAGTCAGCCTTGTTCAACATGACAATTCATGCCAGTTGGCATTCCGTTTGCAACGCCTTATCTGCATCTAATAAATTGTGCAAACGCATAGCCTTTGCACAGTTCATCATCATCCACGGCATAAAACGGTTAAAAAAGAAAAAGAAATGGCTCAGCATGTGAAGGAGAACGGCCAAGAAGACCCAAGAAGACCCTTTTAATCAAACCTCCTCTCACATGCTTATCACACATCACTTTCGCCGTCACCGACTTTCCATTCAGATACGAGCCGAACCAACCAAGATTCAACGACTCTACACATGGGGAGTGGGCATGTCGAGCACTCAACGGGATCGGGAAACGTGGGTACGAGTCACCAATTCTTAGAAGCGCCGTGCAGTATTACCTGCGTTCGATTTGCCCGGCGATTTCAACCGAACGCTATGGACTGAAAAGTCTGAACGTGTAGCCTTTTTTCTTCATAGCCGGGGGAATCAACTTTAATGAAGAAGAAAAGAGAAAGAGAAAAAATTTCGTCTCGAGCAGCCACAAGATATTCCCCTAGCGATTTACGATGCGCACGGACCATGTTTACATAATCAGACTCTGCAAACGGAATCTTGTCCGTTTTCAGTCGTGGCTGGTGTTCCCTTTGGGTTGGTACGTACTCTTTATTGGGCACGTGAAGATTAAGGCGCTTCACACTATCGGTTGAGGAGCTACTGGACCTCTCATACCAATCCGACATCAACAAGAGGATGACGAAGACTTGCTAGGCAGGCAACTGAATCTATCCTCTCGACGCCAGCACGCATATTCACGTTCATTTTATATGATAATAATAAGCTCATTTTGTCCACCGCTCTCTTCCGCCTCAAATCTTGCAACCTAGATACCTACCGTCATTTGAACCACGTCTCGCCACACTTGGCCTTGATAACTTCTTCCCAGCCTCGGCTTCCAATATGGCAAACCCTCTCGATACCGATGCCGGCTCCGAGCTCTTCAGCTCTTATGAAGCCGAGCTCAAGCTTGTCCAGGCCGATCTGGCGCAAAAGTTGGATCAGATTCCGGAGCTGACTGGCGAGCCGCGCAAGTCTGCCGTCAGTCAGGCCGAGCGAGCTCTGGAGGAGGCGGATGAACTGGTAATTGCGATGAGCTCCATCTGCGGTTTTGTGGCTAATCAAACTTGTTAGTTGGGTCAAATGCGCCTCGAAAAGCAAAACATTCCCACCTCCTCACGAGCCAAGGCGAACCAGCGATTCCGTAATTACGAAGCCGATATCGATGCCAATCGCCGAAAGCTCACCGGCCTGTCTTCCAACCGTGCCGCTCTTTTCGGCTCTCGATATACCGATGACCCAGCTGGTTCCACGGATATTAATCTGGAACAACGCCAGCAACTGCTATCTGGGACAGAACGCCTTGATAGAAGCACCCAGCGATTACTGGCGAGTCAGAGACTTGCGAACGAGACTGAAGCTATTGGAGCAGAGACCCTAGCAGATTTGCACAGACAAGGCGAGATTATCAGGCACACACACGATACCCTCCTAGACAGTGAGGGCTATGTTGATCGAAGCGTAAAGACTTTGAGGGGGATGGCTCGGAGGTAACATGAAGCTTCCATACTGGTATCCCGGAGTGCATATACTAATGACGACTACGACAGTATGGCCACGAACCGCATGATCACTATTTCAATCATTACTGTTTTAGTCCTTCTCATTATCGCTGTTATCTTCAGCAAGTTTAGATGAGAAGATTGACTTCTATCGGAGTTCTGGTGGCAGATTGGGGTTTTTATTATTTTCATTGTTTTGAATTCGGTTTTGATCCAACCAATAATGGCTCGTGGCCAGGGCTCGACTTACCAAAAAAAAGGGATAAGTTGTGGCAACCTGTAGGCTCGCACTATAGAGGATGTTTTAACGTTTGCCCTTGAGTTCTGTTTAGGGAGAAGACTCCTCAGCTTTTCATTAGATGAAGGTGTTTTCTTTGTTTTTCTTTCTGTCCTTTTGTATGAAGATATGCGTTACCAAGAGTGAATGTAATACTGGGTAGTAAATCCATTGGCCATTATCTGGTTATCTCAAACTGAGCAGCCAGCATGATGATGAAGCTAGTTGCGACGAAATGTCTCAATAAATTCTCATAAATTCTAAGCGATTATATTCAAACGCTCAAGTGTCTCAATGGCATGGCAGTGAAAGCTACACAGTTTACCCAACATATGCACAACAAGATCAGAGACAGTTCTCCACAAACATGTCTATCTTGATTTACCTAATATGCAGAATAGATAGCTATGGCAAGTTAGGATAGCACACTTAAATAAAGAACTCCGTTTTTTCCCCCGGAGGATACATATTTTTGTAATCTCTACTTCATATTTCTTGTACCCCGAAAACCCTCTAGCTTTACCACCTTGTAAGAAAAATCACCTTTCACAAATTGATCCGATGGCTTTGCTTTTTCATTCCGAGGTGCTGAGAACTGAACTGAATGTGGATCGCAGCGAGCCATGTTACACGGTCGCTTATGCTAGCCCGAGTTGGTGCCGACATTTAACCGTCATGTGAGGAGTAGGAGGGCTGCAAAACAGCTTTCAGCCTCTTCAATTCCTTCTTTATTGGCCTCACAAAACCTTTCTTCCACACAAACACGTATACTCTTTCTACATCCCCCCCCTCCGCCATCCTCACCCACCATCCTCTCCGCTATTTGTATTATTGATTCAGTGCCTTGGGCACACCGATTTCCCTTTGTATAACTACTTTTGAAGCGCTCTAGCCACAGCTTGCTACGTGCTTAACGTGGCCAAGCGGCCCTGATGTCTGATTTTCTTGGGTATGAGCATCTCTCACTCTCTCTCACTTGCACATGCATTGCGACTAATACAGGGTAATATAGGTCTCGTATTTCGCTTATATCCAAGAGCGATATTCGGTAAGCCCTTTGCCGTACTCCATGCTTGTGACTCTTGTTAACAGCCACTGGAGCTACGTAGGCATTCTTCACGAAATCAATTCGGACGAGTCAACAGTTTCTCTTGAAAATGTCCGATCATTCGGCACAGAGGGACGGAGGGGCAGACCCGAAGAGGAAATCTCCCCATCAGACCAGGTTTACGAGTATATCGTTTTCCGTGGCAGTGATGTGAAGGATCTTCGAATTGAGGAGCATCCTGCTATCAAAGAAAATAAACCCCCCGTTATGCCAGATGACCCGGCCATCGTTGGAGTAAGTAAACTTCTTCATCCATTCCTAGCTACACTCCCTTGATGATGAAATATTTCGGATGTAAAATTTTGTCACCGCTGAAAGCGCAAAACCATGTGGATATTTCCGTTGCCTTCCTTCTGATTCTTCAGGGAACTTGCTGTCCTTTTTTTCTTGGCCCAACCTATCGTGACAGAAAGCATTTGCTAACCAGTCACAAAAGGCTCGTGCCCGACCCGGTGCTCAGGGTCCCAGTCAAAACCCTCCCGGTGCTGCTGGTTATCAACATCCCTACCCTCCGAATAACTTCTACGGTGGACCTCCTCCTCCTCCTGGTTCTTGGGGTCGGGGCGGACCTATGGCAGGCCCTGAATTTGGGAATGTGCCGTACCCTCCTCCTCCTGGCTGGTTTCCTCCTGGACAAGGCTTCCCTCATGGCGGGCCTGGGGGTCCAGCACCTTGGAACAACGCTCAATTCCCTCCTGGACCTGGTGGCCCACCCACATCAGAGGCTCAGCGTGGCGCTTCCGAAGCACCTTTATCTGGCCCGGCCCAAGATGCCAAGCCAGCACCAATTGGACCTGGGTCAGAAAAGGCGAAGGCAACAGCACCTTCTCAGGCGGCTCCTCCAACAGAGCCAAAATCTCTTGCTCAAGCTACAAGGCAACCTACTGGTGCACCAACTCCACCGGTAGATTCTAAGCCCTCGGTAGAGGAGGTCAAGGCAGCTGCCACGACCTTAGCTGCCAATGTGACTACACAGGCCAGTGATGCTTCCAAGGCAGCTCCGTCTGTCCCTAGAGGCAATCGAGTTACCCCAGTGGTGCCGCTCATTGGTTCCGTCGCCAAACCTTTCCAGCCTCCTTTTGCTGAAGGCAAGGCCGCACAAGTGACTGTAAAGACAGGTACATCAGCAGGGCCCAGCAGTGTCCAAGATGCCACCAACGCCGCCAGAGCGGCGGTGGCGGTAGCGATGGCGCAGCTCGGAAACACTGGTGGAAACGCCATGGATAACCTTACAAACAAGGTTAATGAAATGAGAATCAATGCTGTAAGAGGAGGCAACACCGCGAATCGTGGACGCGGACGAGGAGGCGCAGGTGCGGGCACAGGGGGAGGACGACCAGCTAAGGTTGAGGTCCCAGATGCTGACTTCGACTTCGCACAAGCCAATGCGAAATTTAATAAAGAGGACTTTGTTAAGGAAACCATTGCAGGGTCACCTTTGAGTGAAACTCCCAACGGGTCTGTAATCAATGGCTCCTCAACGAATGTTGTTGCCACCGCTGAACCGGTGGCGTACAACAAGTCAAAGTCGTTCTTTGACAATATCTCGAGCGAGGCCAGGGAAAGAGCTGAAAATAATGGCCAGAAGCCTGGTGGTCGCGAATGGCGCGGTGAAGAACAGCGCAAGAACATCGAGACCTTTGGTCAAGGTAGCGTTGATGGTGGATATCGCAACTACCGCGGGCGCGGTCGTGGTCGCGGCCGTGGAGGCCGAGGATATAGTCGAGGCGGACGAGGGGGCTCTCGACCCCAATTTCAGTCGACTGCTGCTTCCAATTAATCGAATCATGGAACGCAAAATGTGCTTATAGCAACAAATTCGAAGTTGCAAAGACACATTGCTGTATCATCACTGCCATGCACCCAATGCGGGACTGGGAGATGATGGGACTCGCCCCTTGGCATCCGCTTTTTTTCGCTTACGATCACACTATCCATCTCTCGCACTCTTTTATTTTTTTCAAAGCACTGTAACAAAATCTTTGGGGCTTTTGATATTTCAAAGCTGCTTCACAGCAGCCGGGGAGGGGTATCTGTTATATCTCGTTTGCTATCAGCACAGGTTAAGGGGGGCTGTGATTTTTACTGGTTACGAAACATGACGCTGACCCTGGAGTTCGGTTTACGTTGGAGAGGGAGGGTTGGGGTTTACATTACGTGAAACATGATGGTTCTGCAGAGTAGTCGGACATCGGTTGTGGTGGCCTGAAACTAAATGAGCCTTTTGAATCAAGGACATCGGCATATGGAGATGCCTGCGGGAAGATACGTGCTATGAAGTCCTTTACGGAATGACAAACAAACAAACAAACAAAGTATATAATGTGGAAATGAAGCTCAATGGATCAATGATTAGCAGTCAGAATGAGCTGCTAAGGTCAATAAAAATCCGTCAAGCAATGGTCTATTACCAATTTTCGTTGATACCTTTGACTAAAACTCTGAACGTTACACAAGATGGATGTGTGAAGGGCGAACGGCCTTTGCGAGCGTAGATTGACATGGTGGGTTGCTTAATAAAATTGCGGTTGTCAATTCTTCCATTTGTTTCCCCCACCAGGACACGGTATGACGCATACTTGAGCAAGCCGAGCCTTACTCTGTTCAACCTCTCTCTCAACAATTGCTGCCTTTGTAACACCTTCATTAACCAAATAGCCAACGTGTTTTCTGAGTGCGCACGCACAATCCCCCATCATTAAATTGAGTCAGCATTGAGATCTTTTTTTTTTTTTAAAAAAAAAATCTCTATCCAGCAGAGAAATTTGACACGCCCTAGCGCCCACTGTATCCCGACTAAAGAAGCATAGGGTAGGGCAAAGATGTCGAGCAGACAATTACGAAAGCTCCAGAAGCAAAAGGAACAGGAGGAAAAATTCGTCCAAGAGGCTGGATCAAGCGACGAGGCTGAGGAGCCCGAAGTAAAGTCATCAAGGCCCCGACCAAACTTGTTTGCTGCTCTCGGTGGCGGAGACGATGATGATGATGCTATGGATGTGGACGAAGATGTGGATGAAGACGGCCAAGATGCCCAGAAAGGAATAACTGAGGCTCCCATTCCAGTAGAGAAAAAGAAGTCAAAGAAAAAGAAGAAGAAGAACAAGGGGAAAATGACCTCCACCACTGCAGAAGGCACTGGAGTTAATGACCGGGGCGAGGAGGATGAGATTGACAAGGCAATTAAAGAACTAGGCATTAGTTCACAGCCTGGTGACAAACCTTCGACAGCAAAATCGGCAACAGAAGAAACCCGAGGAATCAACAAGCTCCTGAAGATAAACCCATACCACCTCAAAGTAGCCCATGAGATGAGAAGTCTGTTTGGCAGAGATATCATTGAATCTGCCAGCGCCGAGGAGGAGCAAGAAACCAACCGTCGAATTGCTCAAGCACCAAGCCGTGTAGACCTGGAGACATTCCTCAGAGAGCCACCCGGAGCCAAGGGATTGCCAGAAGTAACTTTGCGGCGAAATGTCTTTATTCAAGGCAGAGAGCATTGGCCACGAGCGTCGGTCGATGGTCTAACCATGGAGGAGGTTGGCCAGACTCAAGATGGGTTCAGCATCGAATACACCTATGCTTGCAGGGGGGAATACGATAAATCGCAGAATCTCTTCTTCAATCTTGTGCAGATGGGAGATCCCATGCAAATGGCCAGATACCTCAAGCAAGCTCGTAGGTAGATTGAGTCTCTTGTTTATTTCACTATACTAACCCTTGAATAGCCTACCACATAACGACATTGATTCAAGTCAGCAATGTGGCCATACAAGATCAAAACATGGCACTGTCGGCTGAGCTATTGGAGCGTGCACTTTTCACGCTTGGACGGGTAACTACCTCCTCATTCCGACAGAATATCGAGGATGGGAAAGCTCGTCTAGATTTCAGAAAACCAGAAAACCGTCAGTTATGGCTGGCGGGGTACCACTATATTCGAAGCCTGATTAGGAAGGGAACATTTCGGACGGCCCTCGAATGGGCCAAACTTTTATTCGCCCTGGATCCTCAAGACCCGTACGCGATGAGGCACTTTATACAATTTTTGGCCATCAAAGCACATGAAGACAGCTGGCTGCTCGATTTCCTGAACGAGCTGGTCAAGGCGAACAACAATGGAGACACAGCTTACCTCCAACAGACTCGTGTGCCGGCATTATTACGGACGGGTGATGTGGAACAAGCCAGAAAGGAACTGGTGGAAGGAATGCAACGACTCCCTTGGCTTTACTGCACCTTGTTCCAGAAACTCAATCTTGACGCACCCCCCTCTATCTGGGGAATCAATGTGGACTCGGACGCGAGGGCATTCTGGACGGGACTCTACTTGTCTGGGGGACAGGACTCATGGAACAACACTCAGGCAAAATCACTTTTGGAGGATGTGGCCAAGAACCTCAGCCGAGTGAATGTAGCAATTCTGCCTTCTGATGACCCTCCGATTGACAGAGGGTCAGTCAGATTTGCCATGCTAGAAGGTCAGAGGGCTCTACTAGGAGTTGCGCCACGAGAGTTCGTGAACAGCGAACCAAACTATGATTTCGATCCACTTCCACCGCCCCGCGAGGAAAATATTTTCCAGTCGCGGGGGTTTGAGCGTGCATTTCCGAAGCCAGGGGATCTGGGCCTAAGGGAACAAAGAGCTGCGAGTTTGAGGGGATTCCAGGAGGCAATTCTGCAGCGTGGCGCGGAGAGGGGCTTACAGTTGCAGGCGGAATACGAGCGAGCAGAACGTGAGCGGGCACAACACATTGCCCTAAATCCCCCTCTACCTCACCCTGAGAGGCCCGTCGGAGAAGATGAACCAGGATGGGTGGCAAACCTATTGCACATGTTGCATGTCCCAGGCCATCGGCCGGGCAGCGCAGATGATGAAACGGATGTGCGTGAGGGAGAAGCAGAGACGTTGCCTGGGGCGTGGCCAGAGGAGGAGCAGGAGGAGGAAGGTGACGACAATAGTGGTGAACAGAGGTAAGCTAATCGGAGATTTGTCAATGATTATGTCATTGCCTCAAGATCAACTGGAGGGGGTGCCATCTTGATGACTACCCGATTTGATCAACATGGCTCGGGTCTTGGCTGGGTTTCTGTAGCAAGTCGGCTGAACACCCAGGACAGGGGGTGTTGCAAGTAGACAAGAAATCACTGATGGCGATGTAACCGTCTGAACGTTGGGGGTCAAGATGCGGGAGGAATGAGACAATCCTGGGCAGACATGTGCTATGAAGCAACGTTTTGGTTTATTCCCACTGGATATGATTCAGTTTCGCGAATTCGCCGACTCGTCCACTTTGTATAGGTGTATAGATGTGTAGTCTGCCGATGGAGTAATACGGGTCATTCCGCGTCCAGGCGGGCATGGAGAGGACGATGGAGATGCAGCATCAATGCGCGCTGAGGTTAGGTAATAATAATACGAAGCTCGTTTTACAAGACGGTCGAGCGGGCGCCGGCCGAGATTCATCGGCCGACGGAGCTTGGGAATGATGCCCTGTGTCCATCTATCTTGGTTCCCGCGATATTGAATTGCGTGCTCTATGGAAACATATCCAATAGTACCCTACTACCCAGTACTCTTGAATTTTAGGTACGGGCTCTATAGATGGGGGATTTGATACTATTGGATCTCGTCCCACATAGGACCTGATGATGAATGGAGCGAATTGATTGACAGGAGCAAGATGGGAGAGCAGAGATGTTGACTTGTAGATAGGGGAATTAAAGAAGGGCAGGAAAAAGGTTAGTCTATCCGGAGCACAGGATTTAGACAGTACGCGTATTCAGCTGTCTCCCCACACCCACAAAAAAAAAAAAGAGGGACAAGACGACCGGATTATATCCAAAACTATTAAAACACCGGAGTACAACTCTGTGAGGGAGTGCTTAGGCTAGGCAACTGAATACCTGGCAATTTGATCCTTGTAAGGATGAGATTACTATATGGAGTTGTTGGGCTATTTTTACCGTGTCAGATGAGCGAAGATGAAAAATCCCGAACCGACTCGGCCGGAATAATGGCGAAGTTACATAGCATCTATCCTATGTATGGATGGAAATAGAAGGAGAGGACGAATAGAGGACGAATAGGAGATTTCTCCCTCTCCCTCTCTCTCTCTCTTGGGTAGGGTACTCGGTAAAGAGAGGGGAAAAAGGAGACCCCGCTGTCGTCGCACTTTGATACCTGAAGTAGGAAAAGACGGCCCCTGCTGCTGCTATCGGTGGGTTTTTTGTATGTCTCATAATGACAGACACCCTGCATCTGCTTCTGTGTTTGTGCGTGCTTGTGCATGCTTCTTCTGCCTTTGGGTTCCAGCTTCTGGCCGCTGCTTACGTACTAGAGACAAAACGAGACGACGAACAGCGAAGCGAAGCGAGGCGAGACGGAAGATGCCGCGGAAAAGGATGTCTTTGATAGAGGGAGAGAGCGCATGTGGGTGTGGGTGGGTGAGAGAGTCAGTGATATCTGTGGCTTGTCCCAGTAATCAGCCATACTTTTGGGCATTTTTGAAAAGAGAGGTATGTGTGTAGTAGATACGGAGTGTGGAGTGCAAAATAGTACATGAAAGACTGTTTTTTTTTGTCTTGTCTTGTCTCGTCTTGGCTCGCTTTTTGCTCGCTTGTTGCTCTCGTCATCAACCAGCCATTCATGATACGTTTTTGGTTTGGCTAGCTTTGTATTTTTATGTTGATTAATTTCATTCATCTTACCGCCATCCATGATCCATGATCCATGACCCATTTGGGCTTTTCTTATTTGGGAATGTATGGAGTAATGTCATACAAGTACCAATTAAAATATTGATATGCTGCGAATATATGAATATATGAATATATATATATACGGAGTAGGTATATATATATATATATATACCAACACATAGGTACGTACTTGTCGTCAAAGTGACTTGTTTTTACACTCACAAAGTCACACAAAGTATACTCTGTCGGCGACTTAATAGATACCCATATTGTATTAGCTCGAATAGTCCAAAATGAGTCTATTCTAGAAAGAAAAAGACTGTGGATCACGTGGCTGCAACTTCATTCCAAAATTGGGAATCGTTGTCATCGCCGCCCTTCCACCAAAGATCCTTGTAACGTGTGACGACGATCGGGTCTCTCTCAATTTTCCCCCCATCTGCTACCTACCATCTACCACTACCACCATTACCACTACCACTACCACCACTACTACTACTACATACATACTACTGCATATCCCACGGTCCCTCTCATTGCCTGCCAGGTACCCCCAAGTCTTGTGCGTCTAACGCTCTGGCAGCCAGGGAAAGTTCCCCCAAAAGGCTCCACACGCACCTCGCCCACTTGTCGCAAAGCAACCAAGTCAAAACAGCCTCACTACTACTAGCAACTAGCAAGCCCATCCCCAGTCCAGTCTGGTCCTGGTCCAGCCCTTTATTTGACCAACTGCCACACACTCAATGCTCAGAGAGAGCGTGTGAGGGGGAGGGAGTCAAAAAAAAAAGTTATTAAGCTCCGTGTGCAACCTCTGGCATAGCTGCTGTTGGAGGTATATGAACAAAAAGGTCTTGATAGCTAATCATGGGCCGGTCCGCCGATCACAAACGCAACTCCGGCAACGCATATAGCCGGCAAGACTGACGACGCACAACCCCGTTACGCTCTCCAACGAACTCCGGCGCCAGCTCCGGTCCAGCTTCAGCTCCAGCTCCTTTTTCTTCTATTCTCCTTGCAGACACAGGTCTATACCAATCGGAAGGAAGAAAAAGCGATACTAATCCTCGGGACTTGCAGCAAGCGACTGCCGAGAGCCGGGGACCTCGATCGAACCCAAACCGTGAGCATGCTCGGGACCGCCACGGCACTTCTTTTCTAAGACTCCAATTGCCGCCACAATCGAAAAGTTGTCGTCATCTTCAATTGCACTCATTTTGTGCCTGCTGATTACTATTCATTATTTTTGTTGTTGCTGCTGCTGCTATTGCTGCTGCTATTGCTGTTGCTTTCTTTGCCCGCTGCCCATCATCCGCCATGTTCGGCAGCTTGCCGGCCACAGATCAGCGACGACTTCTGACTCGATATCTTTGACAGAGCGCCGGCTCCGATTTGAGACTCGGCCCGAGCATTCAACTTCAATATCCCGTTAAATACTTATAGATTCGTTCAATCGAATGGCCTCGATAAACGCGTACCCTTC
This sequence comes from Cladobotryum protrusum, assembly GCA_004303015.1. Lineage (NCBI taxonomy): Eukaryota > Fungi > Ascomycota > Sordariomycetes > Hypocreales > Hypocreaceae > Cladobotryum > Cladobotryum protrusum. The sequence continues at coordinate 152,248 of RZGP01000009.1, forward strand.
CATCGCCGAGCCAGGGTCTGTTTCGACACCTGCCACCATGAGTACCGACGCAACCAATCTGAGTGACGTTGGCGGCTCGTACGATGCTTCATCAACGAGGTCGCAGCAAGACTCTCCCCACCAGCAATCTCAACATCAATATCCACAGGGCACAGCGCACCCACAGCAGCAGCAGCTAGTGCCGCCGCAAATAATACACCGAACCGTCAAACGACCGAGACCTGTCAAGTCCTGTACCGAATGTCGCAAGAGAAAGCTTCGATGCGATCGCCTCTGTCCGTGCTCCCAGTGCCAGAAGTCTGGTCGTCCATGCAAATATGCGCCTGATCAAGATTCGTCTAACTTATCTGATGGGTCGGATGTGGAAACTGCAGACTCGGGCCGGCCATCCAAGCGCAACTATCCCCCTGGGATCACTGCACCTCCTGGCATGATATGTACCGATGTTGCAACGACACCAGCATTGACGAAAAACACCGAATCCTCTGGCCTACCGCTGCTTGAGGAGCTCTCCTTGCGAATGGAAAGATTGGAAAAACAGGTCCTTGTTAGAAGCCCCGCAGGAACAGATCTGAGCGCAGGCAGGATAGTCGCCGCATCCCCAGAAACAGTACGAGGCCTGACAGTTAAGCGTGGAGCTTTGCGAACTCGATATTTTGGACAAAATAGTCCTCGTGTGTTAATGAATCTGGTGAGCATTGCCCTATACCTGTCTGTTTTTTTTTTCTTTTCTTCTTTTTTCTCCCTACTATGGCGCCTCCATTCGTTCTGACCCTTGGGCCCCCCAGTTTGACGATGCCAGAGCATACTCTGCCGATAATTTCCATAAGGAACCCTTTCTAAGTTTTGAGTTGCTACACAAGCACTTGCGTGGTGTATATTCAAAATGCCTGACTCCCATCACCGTCTTTGTGGACTCAATGATGCCCGTTCAGAAGAGGATGACGGATATTTTGCCCAAGAAGGCAGTTTGCGATCGCCTGGTTAGCACTTATATTGACACATCCGAGACGATTTACCGGATATTACACTTGCCGAGCTTTGCTGAACAGTACAACCTGTATTGGGAAGGCAAAGTGCAATCCGATTTCTTTCTTCCGCAGTTGCTCTCTGTTCTGTCGCTGGCCTCTCGATTCGAGACCAAGTCTAAGGGGCTGGGGCATGAGAGAGTAGAAGGTGTTCATATTCCAACGGCTTGTGCTCTCGTCCGAAGTTGGCTCGATGGCTTGAAAGGCAAGCAACTTATTGATTTGCATACACTCCAAGTCGAAGTCTTGCTTCTGCATGCACAAAGGATGATTACCCAACGGGCTCAGGATTCTTGGAACCAATTAGGATACGTTGTGCGTCTCGCGATGACTATGGGTCTCCATCGTGACCCTTCAGAGTTTGAGCCACGAATATCCGTCTTCTTGGGTGAAATTAGGAGGAGATTGTGGTTCACCATTTGTGATATGGATCTCCATATGTCTATCGCTTCCAATATGCCGTGCCTTGTCAGGGAAGGGGACTACTCTTGCCGTCCGCCACGGAATATAGACGATGTCGAGATTTTTCCAGATATAATGGAGCTACCCCCATCCAAGCCTATCGACCAAATGACGGATAATCAGGTGCAAGTCTACGGTGCTATGACACTCCCCTGTCGGATGAGGGTGTCGCATATGATCAATCGGATAGACACTATCCGTGACTACCAGGAGGTCTTGGATATCGGGGCAAAGCTAGACCGCTATATCGAGGACATCAACTACATATTTCCTCGGCATGTGCAGCTAAGCGACGAGCAGCGCAGCAAGATGTGGAGATCTAGGGCGGTCCTCGATATGCACGTTCGACGACCGTTGCTGGCCTTGTATCGACCCTTTGCCATGGGGGCGCCCGATACTCCAATCCAAATCTCGCGGGCATATTTGCGGTCATCCATGGTCATCCTAAAATATTTGGATGAGATTGATCCGACGCTGCCACATTTTTCGGACATTTCGGAAATGTACCTTCAGATGCTGAAGCGTGATATTATCCAGGCGTCACTGAGTGTGTGCTATTTTATCAAGCCCGTTGTCCGACCGGGTTCTGATAGCGCCGCCTTGGCTCAACAAGGACTTCGACTGTCACCCGTTGCGTCGGATGATTACCCATCGTATATACCAGATGATATAATGCTGTGGTCACCATCACGTCTGATTAGCACCGTGCAGAAGACTCTTGATCTGCTGATTGGGGGCATGGTTGGAGGCGACTTAAAGGACATTGTGTGTCTTTCGGTTGTCCTGGAAAGCGTAAGCAGGCCGAGCGCCAGACATGATGACATTACGCGCGGTCTCTACGTGCTACTGGAGAACTGCCTGAGATCTGCGGGCGTGACCATGGACAAACTCCGCGAGGTTACTCCGGGAGGCGCAGATGGGTTCCGGGCTGATTCGTACATGCACGGAATGATGCCATATATGCAGCATGGCTACAACATGGGCGGAATTTCCGATAGCACGAGCGACTTTGGCGGTTGGATTATGTGGGATGGATGGGACTGAAGCTGGTTTTCTGGCTTACAATCCTCATCCCTCTTGGATCAATACGTCGATGTTTTATATCGCCTGATAGGTGAAGAAACTTGTGGTTCAATTTTTTTTCGGTTCTTTTACTTCGTCTTTGTCTAGCGAACGGATTCTTTGGTTATGATATATCCTTTTAGGGACTTTTTAATGAGCATCTGGAATGGATCGTAGCATATAAAAAGCCGGTGTGTGCTGGAGTTTTTGACGTCAACAAATGTTTCGTTGGAGAGGATTCTCGCGCAAGATACCCATATGATTTGTTGGCCAGTTTGGATGGTTCATAGGGATGAATAAGGTGTTGTACACGAAGGGAATTGCCGGCGTGTTGAATAGAGACTATATAAGCGAAAAGTACATAAAGTGCTACACAATGTTGCATTCAAGGATGAGGAGTTCCTTTTCCTTGCCATGCTCTACTCTGTCAAAACAGGTGACGTTCCATCCCACTCATTGCTTTCAGCTGCTTTGATCATCCACTTGCCCAGGCTTTCTCTGCTGATGGAAGGGTTCCAACCACAGCCTGCCCCATCATCCGGCTGGACTTTGACTTGTCTCGCTGCTCCCTCAGTCAACCTCGCCGGACGAGCCAGTACAAATGGCAAGCCACTCTGCCTGACCAGTGCGTCCATGTTGTCGTGGTCCCTGATGGTGAGTTTCATGGTACTGTGATGCATGACGAAGCGCAACGGGAAACTCATGTTTGCCCACGAGGAGCCGGCCCCGAAGAGGGAGTTCACCACGATCTTGGGCGGGTCGACAAAGGGGGTGTTGCGGATGGCAGAGAGGAGGGTCCTCGTGGTAGACTCGAGGAGGTCCGGAGGCGAGTCCGGGCTCAGGGGCGCAAAGGGATTCTCGCTTGTGCGGCGGGGGTTGAGGGTTGTGAGGATGGCGGAGGGGAAGGTGGGCGAGGAGAGAGCGTTTTGGATGTCGGTTTGGGAGGAAGGTGTTCCTAAAAATAAATTGCATTAGCTTTTTTGTTTTTGTTTTGTGTTATTGGAACTCTTATGATGTAGATAGAATTGATAGAGGGGGTATGTTTTGAGGAAGAAGGGAGGGGAGGGGGGGCTTACCTTTGAGGATGGTGAGGTTGGGGTGAGGAGGGAGGGAGTCTGGGTTACGGACGAGGACGGTGATGGTGTGGCCTTGGTTGAGGGCTTCTTGGAGGATGATTCGGCCGTTGCGGCCACTTGCTCCAGAGATGAAGATGTGCATTTTGGATGTGATAAAGTAGTGGTAAAAGGGGTTTGAACGGCTTTTGGTTGGGGCGATGGGGCGTATAAGTGAAGTTGTCTGTGTAGTATATCGAGACAGCTTTCAATGCTGAGAGCAGAAATAGTAAAGTGATAGTAGAATGTCTAATTAATGGTGAAGCTTGCTATGATATTACAAAAAAAAACTTGAACATAAATCGAGCACCATCCTCATCTTTATATTATTTTCGTCTTTGGCTTCAACTGGCCATCCTTTCTCGTCGAGCTTGCCCACTCGGCCGATACACTGCTGTCGGGTCCGTGTATTTCGGCCGGTCGGGGCAAATCTGGCATGAACGGAGGAGAGACTCCTTTTTTTTTTTTTTTTTTTTGTTGTTATTCAATGCGAAGGAAGAGTGTTCCAAAGGCTCAGCCACTTTACAAATCAATTTTGTTTCCGATTCCCTTTTTTTAGATATCATAGCTAAATATCATGGTCCATGATTTTGAGGCTATACTACAAGTAAGTGAAAGGCCCTATTCGGGTCGGACAGCGGCCTCGGACCAAAACACCCCCCCAAATGACACGACTCGCTGTTGTTGTCAGGTACCAGGTACATACTTCCACATCTTGTAGTCCGTATTTATGCCCTTTAAAGAAGCATTCTTTTTTTTTAGTCCATATTATCTCACACTCACACCCAGCCTTGGCTTACATACTAGGACATACATACATACATACGGAACCTCGGTGTCCACCGCATCCTGACCCACCCTTTTTTGCCTCGTCCCTTGAAATGCAAAACGGTTCCATGGAGAAGCTCTCCGTCTTCCCGTCCCTTTCTGCTCTCCCCCGCATTTCGCTCCAAACAGCCGATTTACCGTGAAGCAGCTTATAAGAATGCAAAGTTTTGGAGAGGGCCGTCACTTTTAGAGCTTCAAGTCCCATATTGCAAACAAAGTCTACACGTATTTTCACCCACCGACCTTTGATCGTGTAACACGTCCAAGTTAGATCACCACCTCTCTCTGTATTAACATCATTGCCAATTGCTTCCATCTCTTTTTTATTTTTTATTTTTTATTTTATTCCAGTCTCATAAAGCCGTTTTATTTTATTTCAATTCTTTGTTGTTTCTCATCTTCTTCTCATTCTTCGCCTTTGATCAGTCAATTGTAGCATTGCAATCCCTCCCAAACTCACCTTGTACTCATCGTCACCACATCACCGTCATCATGCCTCGCAAGCAGAAATCCCCCGTCTACGTCCTCGGCGTGGGCATGACCAAATTCATCAAGCCCCGTGGCAAAGTCGACTACACGGAGCTCGGCTTCGAGGCCGGCGTAAAGGCCCTCCTGGATGCCAAGATCAACTACGACGACGTCGACCAGGGCGTCGCGTGCTACTGTTATGGTGACAGCACCTGCGGCCAGCGCGTCTTCTACCAGTTCGGCATGACCAAGATTCCCGTCTACAATGTGAACAATAACTGCTCCACGGGCAGCACGGGCCTGGCCATGGCGAGGACCTTCATCGCCAGCGGGGCGGCTGACTGCGTCATGGTGGTTGGCTTCGAGAAGATGATGTCGGGGAGCTTGCAGAGCTTCTGGAAGGACAGGGAGAACCCCACGGGCACGACTGTCGATATGATGGCGGCGACGAGGGGCATCACCAACTCGCCCGGGGCCGCCCAGATGTTTGGCAACGCCGGCAGGGAGTACATGGAAAAGTACGGCGCGAAGCCAGAGGACTTTGCCGAGATTGCTAGGATCAACCACGCGCACTCGCCCAACAACCCCTATTCGCAGTTCCAGCAGGTGTACACCCTCGAGGAGATTATGAAGTCGCCCTCCATTCACGACCCCCTGACCAAGCTGCAGTGCTGCCCCACGTCCGACGGCGGCGCGGCTGCCATTCTCGTGTCGCAGGACTTCCTCGACGCGAGGCCGCATCTCAAGGGCCATGCTATCGAGGTTGCGGGACAGTGTCTTGCCACCGATGCGCCGAGCTTGTTCTCGCGCAGCTCCATTGACCTGATGGGCTACGAAATGACGCAGCATGCTGTCAAGACGGCCATGGGGGAAGCTGGCATCACACCCAAGGACGTGCAGGTCGTGGAGCTGCACGACTGCTTCAGCGCCAACGAGATGATTGTCATCGATTCCCTTGGCCTCAGCGAGAAGGGCAAGGCCCACGAACTGGTGCGCAACGGCGATATTACCTACGGCGGCAAGTACGTCATCAACCCATCCGGCGGACTCATCTCCAAGGGCCACCCCCTCGGTGCCACGGGTATCGCCCAGTGCGCCGAGTTGGTCTGGCATCTCCGAGGCTGGGCAAACAACCGCGCTGTTCCCAACACGCGATACTGCCTGCAGCACAACCTCGGCCTGGGCGGCGCCGTGGTGGTGACGGTGTTGAAGCGTCCCGACGGACAGGTGGCCCCCAAGGTGGACTCGGCGACGGTCGGAAAGGAGAACGGGCTGGGGTACAACCCCGCAGTGGAGGCCAAGGGGTTCACGTTGGAGCAGGCTGAAAAGGTGAGGAGCAAGACGGCCAAGAGTGAGTGGGCGTTGCAGGATACGGAGAAGAAGGTGGTTGCGAGGTTCTAAGCTGCAGTCGTTTTTTTTCCCTTTCTTTCTTTTAATGAGCACGCTGGGAGGATTGATCGATGCCATGGATGGACGAGAAAATTGTAATTCTAGTAGAGACTCTATGTACTCTGCCTGTATAAAGAAAAAGGCATATGGTTCGCTAATAAGAATGCCTGTTCATCATCCCCAGGTTCAGTTGTGGGTTCAGACATAGGATAATCCTGCATTGCTATCCCTGGCATTGTCTCCCATTCGTGTAGGAATAGGTGGTGGTCCTCTGGTCTCCGATGACGGATACAGTCTATGGCTGCCACTGTATATCTCTTTTAGTTAACTGGAATAGAACGTCCGAGGAGCCGGAAAGGGGGGAGAGAGGTGGGGGGGGGGGGGGGCTCACACTCCAGAGGTGATAGAGATTCGTATGTTTCATCCTCTGTTTGAGTAGTCTCCACGGCCTGCCCTCCAATAGCTCGATCGGCAGCCCATGTCGGGGAATGCCTAGATAAACCAAGTAAATGATGATGGTACCAGATGGGCAGATACGAATCAAAGACTTACAATTCTCCAGATTGCCCAAACTGTCTTTGCGAGTCGCTCAGAGACGTCTCGGCGTTCCTCAAGTCCGTCTGCATTCTCCCCAGGGACGCCTGAATGTCCCTCAATATCGTCTGAATGTCCTTCATCATTGTTTCGATACGTAGCATCGACTGCTCTACACCCTGAACCTGGGGACGAATGGTGTTTGTACCTTGGGGCGGCGGGTTTGTGTTTCCATGCTGCTGGGCCTTGTCCGGGTTGCGGGTGCGAATAGGCAGCCTGATGTCCATTCTGCGCGATGACATTGTGACGAGGATGGGAGGGCTCAATGGATGGCGATGGAGGATAAAAGAGGAGGAGGGATGCATGGTGTTTATAGATGTATTAAACTATTCGCTAACAGCTAGTAAGAAACTCTATGGATAGCCCAGGCACGTGAATGAAATAAACAAAGTCCATCATTGACGAATAGATGATGAATTTGAGATTTTTACTCTCCAGAATGACTCTTGTTCCAGCCGATTCCCCTCGTCGCCCATGATACCTTCACATCACCCGCGATCCTTTCCGTCGCCCATTCTTCATCTTGTCCCGTGCTCCCGCCTGCTGCATTCACTTTTCCTTTTCTTCTTCTTCTTGTTCTTTACCCTCATTAAGGACGGTGCGTTTTTGTTTCGTCGTTGAGTACTTTGAAGATGACGACAATTATTCTTAGTTGTCGCTTTTTTGTTGGCTGGGTAATGCCGAGATAGGGGCATCAAGTCATTTTGGCATTAGAGCTTGTTGGTTGAATGACGACAACCCTAAATTTCTTCAGGTCAACGCACGTGATAATTCTTTTTGCTTTTCGAGAGAACCACAACAATTCATCACATGATTGAATTATCGCATCGAAATGCATCTATAGGTGTATAGATACAATTTTCGCACTGTTGCATTCTCCCCTTGACTCATTTTTTTCTTTCTTGTCCAGTGAACCCTTCACAATAGGTGGGATGGAGCCCGACTCTACAGCCCAGGCAGCCCCCGAGGCCTCCTTTGCACGGTTTAGTCGCCTCCCAATCGAGCTGCGCAAGCAAATCTGGGAGGCCACGACCATTGAACAGGACGCCCCGGCCGTGTTCTTCTTCAGCTGGAGATGGCCACCTTCGTTCCGCAACAACGGGGACGGTGCGAGGACGCTTCACTATGTCCAAGTCCCCATGCCGGCGACCATGTGGGCGTGTCGTGAAGCCCGCAGCACCTTGACGCAGCAGCTTCAGAACAAGGGCTACGAGATTCGGTTCCGCGAGGAGACCCAAGGTCACATTCTCGTGCGCCAGTATAAGCCTGGGTACGACTATCTCTACGTGACGCCGCTCGTCTGGGACGAAGAGTTCTCAACATTGTTCTCCACGCTGGCGAATCTGACTACAGCAGACCCTATAGTTGTGTCAATGTGTGGCGCGGTTCAGGAACTGGCTCTGCCCGCATCCATTGTATATCATGATCTTCAGACATTGGCATACATGATAGCTGGGTTGAAGAACCTCAAGACCATTTACGTCATGTGGAACGAGCTCCCCTCGTTCCGCTATGCACGCGATGGGAGTGGCTTTGCGACGATACAGCCACGGTGGGAACTGAAGCGGCTGGAGAGGGAAAAGGAGGTGGAAGTGCGCATGACTATGGAACGTGAAGAGGCCGAGGTGAACGGACCGGAGCCGGCTGAGTACGGGGACTTGGATAACTGGATGGACGATCTTTACATGCAGTTGTCGACGGTGGAACTTGAGGAGGGGACATATGACGAAGAGACGGGTGAGATATTGATGGAGTTTGTGCCAGTTGAGGCGCGTTTGGTCTGAGTTGGACAGGGTGAGCATTGAATGGTGTTGCATTTGTGGTTTTTTTGGTGTTGTTAGATATGGTCGCATTCAAACTAGAGGCGTTGACAAATTAAGATAATGCAGCAGGGTAATATTCAGAATAGGTCATGGATGATATAAAAGACGCTCTTGATAGTTATGTAAACAGTACACCTGGCACTCATTCGGCCCGTTCCGAAGTTGTCAACTTGTGTAACGGATTGAGTCGGGTGTGTAATGAACTCGACTCCTGAATCGACTGCTGAGTCGGTTTGACACGTGGCGGTCTGTCTCAGTAAACTTGCTCACCTCGTCTGACGGTGTCTAGCGAGGGTGGGAATGCATCATGAGACGGAGAAGTCGAGTGGTGATCATGGTGTTGGGGGGTAAACATGAGAAAAGAACCATCAAAGATGTTTAAAACCATTGTCAGTTTCTATTGGGTTTGAGAATCATGAGACGGCCATATGGATATCATGAAATTCAATGTATTTGGACATGGATACTTGAAGTCCTTGTATGGAAACTCAAGCTTATAAATACAGCATAATACAGCATCATATCTAGTATGAGCAAGTTTTGCCAGGGGGGCAACATCTACTGCGCCATTTTGGCGGGGGTTTCGGCCTGTCTCTATTCCAAACGCGGCTGCTGCTCCCTTTCCGGTGTCATCAATCAATCAATCAATCAATCCATACCTAAAATAAATCCTCAGCCAAAAAGGCGCAATTCACGCTACAGCTTGCGGGTGGTGACTCTAAATGGATAAAAATAAATAACATATAAAATACGTGCTATTATCTTTTTTTTTCCCTCTCCTTACATTAATAATCCAATTCATAAGACATTTTGGTTCCCTCCGTCAGCATAAAGGCGAGGCCAACTCCTTCTTCCAAGCCAACGACACTCCCCGTTTACTTATATCAACTGCTGCTGCTAAACCATCGCCAACAAACTCACCCCCGCAATCAATCTCGTCTTCGCACCTCAACACCACACTCGCCAACATGACCCACACCTACGAGTTCAACGTCGCCATGAGCTGCGGCGGCTGCTCCGGCGCCGTCAGCCGCGCCCTCGGAAAGCTCGAAGGTTCGTTTTTTTCTTTCTCTCCTCTTATTTCCTTGACGGTACCCAGAAGCAGCAGCAGTAGCAGCAGCAGTAGCTAACGTGCTTAATCTGCGCAGGCGTCGAGAGCTACGATGTGTCCCTCGAGACCCAGACTGCAAAGGTCATCACTGACCTCCCCTACGAGACCGTCCTCGAGAAGATTGCCAAGACGGGCAAGAAGATCAACTCGGCGACCGCCGATGGCGTCGAGAAGCCCGTTGCTGTATCCGCCGCTGCTTAAAAACGTTTTTTGCGTCCTGCGACCTTTTGACGACAGAGCGGGGTCAGCAATACGGGAATCGTAGAGACAAACAGAGAGAGAGAGAGGAAAGAACATTGTCTGAGGACAAAGGCGTCGCGGAATCATATGGGGGGGTTTTTTTTTTCATAATGGGCTTGGAACAGAGCGGATTTCGTTTCTGACGAGGTTATGAACATGTGTTGCTTTGAGCAAAGAATTGAAGTTCGATGCACACATCATGATCGGTTCTCCGGTGTCTATCTGATGACAACGTAAGCTGTGAACCCAGAATGTCAGTGTTACTTGAGGTATGATGGTATTGCAGACATGCGCATGGGTAACCGCATGAGTAGCCGCTGTATCCAAGTTTTCGATCAACATGTTTCCATCCATCACCCTAATCATGTCGCTGCGCAGAATTGACGGCGCAGTCGCAGTTTGGAGTTGTGCCCATCCGGGTATCAAGTCAAAGCCAGGCCAAGAATGCATGCTTTCGTTGAAAGTCATGAGTTCCAGATGCGGAATTTAGACATTTAGGGAAGCCTTGAGCTCAGAATCTAGAATCAGATGGTCCGAGACCTTTTTTTTTTTTTCCTTGTTGCAAGGGGGGGGGGAAACTGATGGGCTTGAAGCTCTTTGCTTTGATCCCCTGGTCCGGAGGAGGGACAGAATCTTGTACATAACATGCATTACCACCCACTATCTGTGACTGCAAGGTTGAGAACATACTATTGTTGCCCTACGGTGGAGCTCCCTCTTTTTTTCTCTCACCTTGACTCCTTGCATTGACCATGGCAGAACGAGCTCGAGTCATAGAAGATCCATTTGTACGCAGATGTCAGTGTGCTAATGCTGTTTGGGAGAAAGCGTCCGCTCTTGGTGATCTCGTGGGAGAGACTTCCGGCATCAACCCCCCCCCCCCCCATGTCTTCTTCCCCGCATTCCCCAACAAATAGAGCACGTAATAAGTTGTTATGCTAAGACAAGTAGGACTACTAGCAGGCATGTATGTCTCTCCGTCGAGCCGGAGCTCCAGGGGCACAGAAGGACAGGAAGCTTGCATCTAGTTTGTATCCATCTACGCCTCATTTTCCATCTCTGGGATCAACCATTATTAGCCTGGGGCTTTTTCTTCTTCTCTTAAACCCACCCATTTCCAGACCTCTAGGGTAGGAGGCAGCCTGGGAAAAGCAAGAAGCCACTGCGTCCAACATGCACCCCAGATTACGCGGTAAGCTATTTTAGTAGACCTATGGAGGCAAGGGAGCGCCTTAGCCCGTAAGCAACCCAATATTTTAAGAAGCGGGAGGACAGAAGCGGAACTCATCCGTTCGAGCGAAGTGATGATGGACAGTGCCCCAGATCCATCCGGGGAAATGGGAGATATCCAAGTTTGTGCTACAAGTTATCTGCCCATCTACTCCGTATATCGTGGCCTTTTTGGGGGCTGTGGAACCCCCTTCTTCTCTCCACCTTTCTCTCCCCTCCCTCCCCCGGACGCAGGCAACACTGACTGACCGACCGACCAAGAAGAAGAAGAAAAGCAGGGAAAGCACGGTGAAAGGGGACTTTTCATGATATAGACACACGCCCTGGCGGATGGAACAGCCGTACTGTTGCATTGAGAAAACGATATTTTGTCCAGGCTAATGCGGATGATTCCGTAGTGTAGTACTAGGTATATGTGTGTGTGTGTCTTGGACTAAAACAAACAAAAACTTGGGGTAAATATACTAAACTTCTGTCCGTGTCTTTGTTAATTACTTGTAGAATACTCTCTCCCTCTACACGAGTAAAGAAATATAATGGTTTTGCCAACTCTGATACTTGGTTGATGCTGGTGATATACATACTACGAGTAAGTAGCAGGAAGCATTGGGGACCTTGGTAATCGAAAACTCTTCACCCCGCATGACCGTTTGAACCTTCCCGTCCCACTTGAAGCTCAACCGTACCATCTCTTTCGTCTTGACCTGCATCCCACCCGCGTACATGTTTTTATCCTTGCTCACCTCATCCGTCCATTGACTTCAACCACTGGTTAATTGGCTCTCTGTCATGGACCCAATTCGGCCCAACAGCATCTTGTGGAGATCGGTAAACGAATCCTCGGTCTCACCATTTTTTCTTCTGAATAACTAATACTCGGATCCATCCTAAAGATTGAGGAGGGGGAGGGAATGGGGGGCGTGGGCGTGTCTCCAACATGATCCCCTCCCGCGTTCCGGAGCCGGACTCTGGACACGACCCATACTGTGCATCTTGGCTTTCCATTGTGCCTAGCGCCGCGCCTCCGACGTAGCCGCACGATCACAGACAACTTGGAAACTATCTGATAGTATTGGCCCCAAGGACGAGAGGAGGAGGAGGACGAGGAATAGGAGGACGATGTCGAGGAGGATGCGGGCATGGGCATGCAAAGAGTGGGATGCATACTAGCAGCTATCTCATCGCATGACATGACGTGGGGATGGTACTATACAACCATGTACTCTCACACCCACTCTCACCCAGAACCAGCCCCAGATGCTCCCTGTGGGCCGACGACGAAGCTTCGCACCACCGATACAGCTCGAATAGGCCCCAAAGCTATTCGGAATGTTGGCTCTCCTCGAAGCCTTTTTGCCTGGGATAGTTCCTAATCGACCTTGCCCCTCCCCGGGCTCGGCTTCGATCCACTCTAGCCGGCAGCCCAGCATCCTTGTCTGTACAACTGTTGAAGTTTATTATCTTGCATCTTAAGAGAGGGGGTCATCATCTATAAAAGCTGCGGTTCCTTTCTCTGTCTTCCAAACCCTCTCTCTCACCAGGCTCTTGTCTCCAAGCATCCAATCATCTCTTATTCTTAACTGCAGGACTCAGTTCAAACATTACTCTCATCCCCAGCTTTAACACCCTTACAACCTCGTCTTATAACCTATAACCAACCCTCTTCCTATCATCAAAATGGGCAGCTTCGAGATCCCCACCGAACAATGGGCGCAGGTCGTCGAGAAGACTGGTGGTCGTATGTATTACCCTTTTCGAATTTTCTTCATGCTATAAAAGTCCAATGCTAATGTTGATTCTCTGCCCAGCCGTCGTCTACAAGAAGATCCCCGTTCAGAAACCTGGCCCCGATGAGGTTCTTGTCAACATCAAGTACTCTGGTGTCTGCCACACTGATCTGCACGCCATGCTCGGTGACTGGCCAATTCCCACCAAGCTTCCTCTAGTTGGTGGCCACGAAGGTGCTGGTGTTGTTGTTGCTCGCGGCGAGCTTGTTCAGGATGTTGAGATTGGCGATCATGCCGGTGTCAAGTGGCTCAACGGCTCGTGCCTTAGCTGCTCCTACTGCCAGCTCAGCGATGAGCCCCTCTGCAGCAAGGCTCTCCTCTCTGGTTACACCGTCGATGGTTCCTTCCAGCAGTATGCCATTGCTAAGGCTGCTCACGTGGCACGTATTCCCAAGGAATGCGACCTCGAGGCCGTCTCACCCATTCTATGCGCTGGCATCACTGTCTACAAGGGTCTGAAGGAGTCTGGAGCTCGCCCTGGTCAGTTCGTGGCCATTGTCGGTGCCGGTGGTGGTCTCGGCAGTATTGCTCTCCAGTACGCCAAGGCTATGGGTCTGCACACCATTGCCATTGACGGTGGCAGTGAGAAGCGCGATCTCTGCCTTAGCCTCGGCGCCTCTGCCTTTGTCGACTTCCAGACTTCCAAGGACGTTGTCGCCGACGTCAAGGCCGCCACCCCCGACGGCCATGGACCTCATGCCGCCCTCCTTGTTGCCGTTCAGGAGAAGCCCTTCCAGCAAGCTACTCAATACCTCCGCCCCCGCGGTACCGTTGTCTGCATCGGTTTGCCCGCCAATGCTTACATTTCTGCTCCCGTCTTCGACACCGTCCTTCGCATGATCAACATCAAGGGCAGCTACGTTGGCAACCGAGCTGACACCGCTGAGGCTCTGGAGTTCTACCGAAGAGGCCTCATCACAGTCCCCTACAAGACTGTCGGTCTCAGTGAGCTCGACAGCGTCTACAAGCTGATGCATGAAGGCAAGATCGTGGGTCGCTATGTCGTCGATACTAGCCGATAAACGGGGACATATGGGTGGCAAAGGGGAAATGTATGAACGGTCTATGGGGGTACTGGCTATGGAACTTTTCTGGCGCGTGGGTAACGGGTAGTGAAATTAGGTTGAGAAACTTGTCTTTGCATTCTGGACAATGCATGATGAAACGGGAATTATATGATTAGGGCTGCGTTATAAGGCTTTCCAGCTTGCAGTATTTACTTCAATGAACGATGAGATGATTTTTTACTCGATCTGCTTAATGCCTTGCCGTTTGTGATGCAGTTATGGACCAATCAAGCTACACTCTTAATTTATGACTTTGTACAAAGTGATACAAAAGACATCAGAGGATGAATTTCATCAATATCAACACCATAATGCTTGACACGCCTACTGTGCAAATTCAACTTGCAAATATTCTCTCCTTGATATCTTAACATCTCTAGCAATAATTGTTTTTCAAAATTCATCAAAACATCGTCTACTCTTCGCCTTCACATGTTTTCCTCAATGCACCTGGGCTTGGCAAAATTGGACCGCTTGTCTGGGATGTAGTACATATAAATATATATTTGAAATAAGTTGTTGCGCAACGCTCTCTACGCCGTCGGATTTTATCGCGCCCTGTCCAATGCAATCCCGCCTAAGAGCCACCAGGTCCACCAAGAAGAGCAAATCTCCGCACGATGCTTGGCCCATACTCTTGGTACTATAACCAACATTAGCTACAAATCTACTTGTACGAGTAAAGGCGCCATGGCTGTTACATACCTCTGCCTTGGTGTGGCAATAAGATCGGAATTCGGGAGTTTGACCGAGCAGACTGCCACCGAACCAAGGGCCATGTCGTTGTCTCTTGTGGGTAATAACCTGAACGTCAACGCCGCCGCTTCGTGCTCCACCGCTGCGCTGCTCACTGGCCTGGATTCTGGCATCTACCAACAACTTAATGTCTCGCTGTAATCGTCGTCCAAAGTCCTTGTAAAGTGTGCTTCCTCCAGAGAGAACAATGTTCTTGTATAGGCCACGTCGAACATCGATGGGAGACTGCTGAATTACACCGTCTACAACAACGGGCAGAGGAGTTAGGAAATCAGAGGTGTAGATTTCGGGATTGAAAAAGATTTCTGGGGCCAAGAAACGCTCGTATCCAACATCAACAGTGACCTGGCGACCATTGGGCTGTGTGACGACGTGTTTGGCGAAACGGCTTCGATCACGATCGTAACGGGCGAACTCCTTGACGATATCAGGACTGACGTAACAGTACTCCTCCTTGATCTCCTGTGCAGTCTTGAGGGACGAATCGGGCTCTCCACGGTCTCGGAGCAAAGATTGAACGAAATAGGTAATATCTCGTCCGGCTACGGGAATCGACTTGATGGAGGATCCAATGACATATCCTTCGGCGACAGGAATAACGTGCGTGACACCATCACCAGAGTCAATGACGGTTCCGGTCAGGGATCGATCGGAAACCTTTGAGGATGTCCACGAGGCGGCCAAAGCAAGGACGGCCTGAACGGCGATATACATGCCGGCACAGTTGAAAGATTCGAAGAAAATTTCGGCAGTGTTTTCTCGGTTTTCGGGGGGATTCAAAGGCTATGTATGGTTAGTATATAGTAGTTATAAGTATCCAGTCGTTCGATAAGACTTACGGGCTCGGTGAGAAGGAAGTAGTGGTCTTCGGGCTCGACTCTAAGGTACTTGAAGATTGAGTTGGACCAGAAGCGTTCCATGTGATCCTAGACTCGTGTTAGATGATGCAATCGGACGTATACCAGTACTATCCACCTACCCAGTTCTCAATCTGACCGTGGCGGATGGGGTAATGAAGGCCATATCCTGCGCTACTTAGTATGAATCTCCCATGCATGATGATGCCTATTCCCACGAACCTGGACCGCCAGCAGCGCTGATAGCTTCGTCACCAATAAAGAAATCCAAATCCTCGGTTCCTCGCTTCGCACTCAGGTGACCGCCAGGGCCGGCACCTCCGGTGAGATATGACGGTTTGTTTGCAACAGCAGGGCGTCCTGAACCCGAACCTCCGCTGCCACCAGCACCAGACTTTGTCGCAATGGCGGTAGGGAAGACGAACGATGGGGAGTCATTTCCGGCGAATCCTTGTGAGACGTTAGCGGATGGAGTTTGCGAGGAACACGTGGGTAGAAGGTCGAATAAACCGTACCTAGCTTGGAGAAGCCGGTGCCGCTGGAGATGTGTGGTTAGCTTCGAGCCCGAGGATTAGGGATGAAGATGGCGGAACGGAAGGGGATTGAGATGGGGGTTGTGCTTGGGATGGATGTACTTGTCCATGACAACGGCGGGAGTTTGGTTGGCCATGATTGAGGATGCGGCCGTCGACACACGCAGGATCAATCAGTATGACAGGCGTGAAGCTTCAGGTTGAGGAGGTTGAGAGCAATGGACGTGCGCTGCCCCCAAAGCTGTCGACTTGGACAACTGGAAGTACAAGTGGGGGGGAGATGCGATACGTACGTGCCTGAAGTGGTGAGTGAGCATGAGCTCTCCATTTCCGACGAAGCCCCGCCACAGTGTAGCTTGGAGTGGGCTGTGCACTTAACGGGGCGGCGACTATCTATACATACTTGTATGGCTTGTGGCTGTAGACGTCATGTCAATTGAGAGAGGTACTATATATTACCACTCATTATTTTTATTTAACACCCAAGCGATGATGATTGTCAATATTGGACATGGATAAATACTCGTTCAAATAGTATTCCATTTTCTGGTTCATGAAATATTTCGAGTGATTGATGCAGCTATATGGAGTTCCTTATTCACAGTGGGCGTGCGTATAAGTACTAGATAGATACTTGATCGTAGTCATCACGATAAACTTGTCACCAACCCAACTCATTCATCCCCTATCTCAAACCACCTCCAACTTGCGGCAGGAGCTGCTTAATAGGCATTGAACTGGGAGTCACAAGCAGTTCAAGGCCATTGCCTACCAATTACTGGGTAATAGTACCATAAACGTACTTACCAGGTACTAGTAACTTTCATTGACTTTTTTCCTTTGAATGGCCTGACTCAAGCTTCTAGAAGCTGCCCGTGCTCCTCCTCCTAGCCCTTCTTCCTACTTACACCTGCCACGCAGCTGGCAGTCCCTGTGAATGCTTCTTCTTCTTCTTCTTCTTCGTCGCCTGTCGGCTAAGCCATTCAAACAGGCGACTGCATTTCTATCTATGGCAGAACCAGAGCGGTGAAGCTAGACGGTCTCTTTTTAACAAATGATATATCGTGTTTTGTCAGGATACATTCTCATCAATCCTTCACCTTGAGTCTCCTAAGGTCTTCCTCGCTCTTCTCTACGGCTAGTTCCAACTCCTTCTGACCTCACCCACCACCCAGCACTCATCATTTATGATTTTATGAGAATCTTTATATCCCACTCTCGCTCTCTCTACCCTGGACTCTCATTTACTGTATTCTTGGTATTTCTTATGGATTTATTCTATTCATTCCTCACCAAAGCATGAGCCACAGTTTCTGCCATGACCATGAGGCTTCCTCCATGATGACCAAGGAAAACTATGGCACCGATGGTGCACTCGACCGTGTCCTTCGCCTCGGTCATAAGCAAAAAAGCGTTCCAGCCATATTCATCCATGCTGGTGCCGGCTTTCATAGTCACCAGAATGAGCGGGTGCATCTCGAAGCTTGTGTTGCGTATGCCTACCTCTCATAGCCCCCCCAGGGTATCCTCACCCCAACTGACCATCTGCTGTGCTTAGGGCCTGCGAGATGGGCATGAGATTCCTGAAAGCTGGCGCTACTGCGACCGAAGCCATTGAGGCCTCCCTACGCATCCTCGAGGACAAGGAAATCACAAACGCGGGCTATGGCTCCAATCTTGCCATTGACGGTACCGTCGAATGCGATGCTACAATCGTTGACCATCTCGGACGGAGTGGTGCCTGCGGAGCCGTTCCAAGTTGGTCAACCCTAATACTTGTGTCTCTTTTCTCTCTGGGGTTGAATTGCTGACTGTTCTCCTTAATAGACATTCGAAACCCCATTTCCCTCGCAAAGCTCATTTTGGACACAAGCAACAAACCACTGAGTCTTCGTCGAGTTCCACCAAATGCTCTGGTTGGCGATGGTGCAAGAATCTTTGCCGAAGAACATGGCATGACTACTTTTGCCAACGAATTCCTTGTATCCAAAAACTCCAGAGACCGTTTCTTGAGATGGCAAGAGGATCTGAAGCGCGCCGAGGTCAAGACAAAAGATGCCAAAGCCAGTTCAGCCCCAACTCAGATCAACTTAGGATATGCTCCCTCTCAGTATGATACTACATCATCAGCAGATACCCACCGGCCATTCCCCCGAGACCATACAGCCGCAATTATGGCTGGTACATGGAACGAAGGACAGCCAGACTCTCCCTACGCCGGCACACCAAGTCCAGATGTTTTTAATTCACCCGAACCGCCGATTTTCCCTAGTCCCTCTCGCACCGCCAGCTCTACATCTACACATCCGACTCGACCCCTCAGCCGGACAGCGGCACCCGGGCAGTTTGCGCCTGTCGTTCCTTTGTCGCCAACAGGAGAGGCAAATCGCACGTTCTCGGCTTCTCGGCTGAAATATGCTGCAAAAAAGTCAACACAGTCAATCAGAGGTACTGGCATGAGTGCCGATGCAGCTAAAGACGAAGGAAAGATAACCACGGAGCAGAAGACGTCCGTGGAGGGGTCAAAGTCCTTCCAGACTGAAATTGGGGATGACACAAATAACAAAGATGACGATCATGATAGTGCCACTGAGAATACCCGCGGACTTAAGCGCCCGCTTAATACATCTAATGAGAATGAGATTTTGGATCCTCAAACCGCAAAGCGGCCCTTTCAGTTGTTAGGTGATAGAGAGGATTCGGTCACTGACACTATTGGTGCCATTGCGATTGACGACAAGGGTCATATTGCTGCTGGATCTTCATCTGGGGGCATTGGGATGAAACACCGCGGTCGACTGGGTCCTGCAGCTCTTGTTGGTATCGGCACCGCTGTTGTCCCTTGTGCTGAAGATGATGAAGATGGTGTAACGGTTGCTGCTGTCACAAGTGGCACAGGAGAGCATATGGCTACTACGATGGCATCTCAGCGATGTGCTGAGCGCATATATCGCGGCACAAGACGTGGCCCCGGGGGTACTGATCTTCACGACGACGACGAGGATGCCATTATGGAGTCATTCATTGCTGATGATTTCATGGACCATCCTGGCGTCAAGAATTGCCACTCAGCAGGAGCCATTGGAATCATGACCGTCAAAAAGGGCCGCAATGGATACTACCTTTACTTTGCGCATAATACCGATTCATTTGCGCTGGCATCTATGGGTGGTCTGGAGAAGGAGCCTCGTTGCGTCATGTCTCGACTTCCAGAGGGTGCTAAGATTGCCAAAGGCGGCCGCAAGGTTCGAATAGAATAACAAACTATTACTGAAGGGAGTTTCACCCTTGGTGATATCTTTTTTCCTTAAGCGAAGATCTTTCAGACAAGATTGATGGGAATGTCTCTGCTGAGCTGGACGTTGAGGTGTTTTAAACCTGTTGTGGCCATTGTAGATTCAGTTCTGCGTCAAGGGGAGCTCGGGGGGGGGGGGGGGGGGGGGGCGGGTTTGACATGGTTCATGGCATGATTTGGCGGATTGTTTTCTGCTTTTTCTTTGTTCTGTATGATAATGCTATATCGATACCCCTTTATCCCTACATGCACCCTCATTCTCTCTCTCCCTCAAAAAAAAAAAAAAAAAAAAAAGTCCCCCGGTTTTCTCTAAAAAGCAGACCTTCAGCTATGTTGCTTACCCCTTAGTTCCCGCTTCCTGTGCTGTTTTGGTATCATAGAAATCCACATGTCTCTCCAGTGATTCATTCTGCTATCCATGTTATGAGCCCAGTCACCATTCGTATATGCATGACCCAGCGTTGAGTATATCCGTCTATCTTTCCTTATCCAAGTGACTCGACTGGATCGGATTTCCTATGAGTAAACCGTCCTGTTTATAACCCAAACTTTATATGAATAATGACGATGAAGTTACGCAAAATTTAGGCGGCCGTTTAGTAATCAATCTATTATGGACGAGGTGTCCCTGTAGCGCTGCCTGTTTCTTCCCTCCCGCTACCGTTGACGACCCTCTTCTTCTTTTTCTTCTTCCGAGGCGCAACGGCGGGCTTAGCGCCATAACTGCCTAGAGCAAGCTTAGTACCGCATGTAAGGCACTCCGAGTTCTCAGGAACCTCGCAGAAGATGCTAAGGCAGATGGAGCAAACAAAGCCCGTGTCAATTACCTTGCCGTGACAAAAACAGGCGGTACGGAAGTCGACTGTGTCATGAGTTGGCGAGATAAGAGACTGGCGGGCTTCGGTATCGGGGATGAGACCAAACATGAGGTACGTTAAGAGGCCTTGGGGATTTGTGGCCTTGAGAAAAATGCCGTTTGTGTTAAAACAGGCCTGTTGAAGAAAGGTTGGGTCACCGGCCAAGGCCACAGTGTCGATGGCGACTTGAGCATGAGCTGCAGCGAAGACGGCATTCATGATAGGAATGTATTGGGAGGGTTCGGAGTCGGAGACTGATATAACAACTATGCGGCCCTTGAGAGGCGGGGCAGCGCTTGTAGTTGCGATGGCTTCTGCAAGGCCGCCGCTTGATGTGCTCAGAGCTTGCGCAGCCTTGTTGATGTGACATAGGGCCAAGGTCAACGCCCCAGAGAGCTGGGTGGTTGTCTGTGCCAAGTCCCGTTCGGTCGTCTCAGTCATAAGTTTTCGGATCGAGGATACGACAGCGGATTCGATTTGTGCAAAGGTTGGGTATTTGTTTGCCGATGAGGCTGACGTTGACTCGGCCGGGGCATCTTGCATTTGGACATCACCAGACGTATCCTTTGTGGAGGAGCTCGGCGGAGAGGGATACAACCACACGGCGCGGTTCACATGCGCACCGATAATGGTGACTTGGTTGATGTTGCTGAATGCCAGGTGAGCGTTGACGAAGACCAGGATGCTGGCAATGGCCTTGGACATGGACAGGGTGCCCTCGAGGGCGGCCCATGCTCGCGGGTTGGTGTCGATGACGATGGAGAGGAGGGAGGGAGTGTCGTCGGCGGTGGTGACCTCGTAGTGCTCCGAGACGTCGACGGCATCCATGGTTGGAGGACTGGATGGAGGGGACGGTGCTAGCGGAGACAGC
Source organism: Cladobotryum protrusum (assembly GCA_004303015.1). NCBI lineage: Eukaryota > Fungi > Ascomycota > Sordariomycetes > Hypocreales > Hypocreaceae > Cladobotryum > Cladobotryum protrusum. The sequence continues at coordinate 173,618 of RZGP01000009.1, forward strand.
TACGAGGTCCGATCCAGAGAGGGAAGCAATTAAAAGTTGGTGATGTTTATTTCGGCAGTAGAGATTAAAGATTTGCAAACTTGGGGGGTATTGAGATTCTCGAGAACCCGACGCCGTTAAGGCTAATGTCGAAAGTCTATATGTGTCGTAGCTCTGTATTAGAAGGACTGGAGATGCTCGTTTCAGACAGGCGGTTCGTGGGGTTCGTGATGTTGGAAGTTGGCAGCAGCTTGTCGCCGATCGCTGGAGCAAGCTCCTGAGGCTGGTTGAGCGTTTCTTTGGGAGATCTGATAATGCGCCATCATGATCGGTCGCAGGGCTGAAGTCGTGGCGCGGTAGAACGCCAAGCCACGTGACAAATCATGTGCTTGATATGAACTTTGTATCAACGAGCAAGAGCCTGGACTTGATCGATTTCTCATTTTCATAATTCTTATTCTGTAATGGCAAGACTATCATGAGATATAACAAAAACATTCTTTTCCAAAGATGAAAGGATATCAACTGAAAATAGTCAGTATTCAGCGGTCTCGTCATTCTTGTTAGTGGCTGGGTGCATCGAGACTCAACCTGCATACCAAGCCGCCTTTTACAGTGACGGACGATGACGCAGTGGGGTTGGTTTGTTTAGTGGGGTCACTGCGTTCTCAACTTTCGAGTTGGGATGCATTGCATGATGCTTGCAGAAGCTTCGGACCTCTCAGACCTCTCCTTGAACAACTTACCTATAGCTCATTTACCTACAAGAGCTCGGTTTTTTATTTATTCTTTGAACCTATACTTTGGCTACTGTATTGTTAACACTGTTCATTCAATCTCACGAATGATTACTCATCCCAAGGACTCGTACAGCAATTAGTTCACAATGGCGACAACGGCAGAGACGTCTCAGGCTGCTGTGCCTGCTGCCTCATTGGAGGACCAAACACTTCTCATATTCGCCCAACTGATGGAGGGCGGAAAGGAAGATGAAGAGACTTGCAGAGATTTGGATCAGCTCACCAAGATGCTCAACGATGATGCCGAAGCTCAGCAAAAGAACAAGAGCTATCAGTCAATCTGCAAGGTTATCGACGGTGACTGTGTTGATACCATTCTCGGCTACCTTGATATGAGGCAACCGGATGTCGTCCGCGGACATGCAACACTCACCACCTCCGCCTATCTCAAAGCTGCGACCGAAGAAGGCTCAAAGAAGCTGTCATCATTCTTTTTCGAGCGTGTAAGAAGAGGGACATATGATGACTACATCGTTGCCTTTTGTGTTGCCGCTGCAATCTTCCCTATTGTACCTGATCTCACCACAGAACTCTTCCTCCACGAGGGTTTTCTCTCATCCCTGGGTATCTTGATGAGAAGAAAATGGAAGAGCCGCAAAGTCGAAACAGCTTGCTTGGAGATGCTCAACGCCGCCTGTATGAGTTCAGCTTGTAGAGAGGCAATCCAAAAATACTGCATCGAGTGGCTTGAGGAAGTTGTGGATCAAGATCCCACCGCAGAGGTTCGAAGCATGGATCCCAACCCTAACCTACAGAGCGAGGGAGGTTCCATTTCCATGAGGAGGCATTCCGAACAGGTCCAGTACCTGGCTGCCGTCATCCTGGCCAAATTGAGGGTGAGAATTGACTCCGTCGCATTATCTTCCAGCGCAAAATAAAGGAGAAATGTGTATTCCTTAATGGCTGACTGACTTAGAATCAAGGCAGTCCCTTCGAAAGCACCAGCAGGTGATTCCAACACCCCCAGAATCGAGACAGCTGTTACCAGTATAGAGGATTTATCTGGTCTTTTTACAAAAATGATTTTACGTGATGAAGATCATGGAAGACAGCATTCAGTCGAGGGTCTCGCCTACGCATCACTTCAGCCGAAGATAAAGGAGAGCATTGTCGAGAATTCAGATTTGCTGAAAAAGCTTGTTAAGACCCTCAAAGAAGCACCGCCTCGATCACCTACAACCTATGGCGCCTTGAGCATCTTTCTTAATTTGACGAGATACCGGCCCGCTCTGTCTGAAGAGGAAAAGAAAATGTCACAGCTCAAAGCATATGCTGATGCAGCGGGTAAACTGGCACCACCGGATCAGTTGGACGATGACGAGCATGTTGGGAAGCGATGCAAGGCTGTTTTCGACGTCGGTCTTACACCAATTCTGGTCACACATAGCAAAAACGGCTCGGTCGCATCGTTGTCTATCATCATTTCCATCATCCACGCCTTTGCCGTGACCAAGGCACTTCGTGGCCCATTGGCCCAACAAGGTGCCCTGAAGCTACTGCTCGTGGCTTGGGTAGCACTTCCGGAGAGTGAAAATGCAGCTCGTCGTCTAGCCGCTCATGCCTTGGCTCGGATCTTGATTAGCACAAATCCCGCTCTCGTCTTCGGAGGAAACCGATCAAATCCGGCCAATGCGGCCATCAGGCCTTTGGTTTCCATCTTACCCCCTGACCCAGCAGCCGAGAGACGGGATCTGCTTCCCACGTTTGAAGCACTCATGGCTCTTACCAACTTAGCGTCCATGGAGGATGGCGATATTCCCCGTGCTATCATTACTACCTCCTGGAATCAAATTGAGGAGCAAATGCTGTCATCGAATAATCTCGTTTCCAAAGCGGCAGTCGAGCTTGTATGCAACCTCATGCAGGCACCAGAAGGAGTCGCTCTGTATGCCGATGGCAATGCTCAGGCAAAGAACCGCCTTCACATCTTGCTTGCGCTCGCAGATGCCGAGGATGATGGCACGCGAAGCGCGGCCGGTGGTGCGTTGGCTTCTCTGACTGGTTACGAATCGGTTGTTCACCTGGTACTAAAGAGGGAGCGCGGCATCAAAGTTATCCTGGGGATGTGTGTTGATGATAATGAAGGATTGCGACACAGGGGCGTGGTCACGCTGTATAACATGGTTGCGGGGGATGGCGAAGTTTGTGAGCTTGCTAGGCAGCATGTCAAAGATGAAAACGGTATAGAAGTGTTGAAGGAGTCGCTAAAGAAGAGCAGACGACCTGAAGTGGTACAACTTACAGTAGAGGTGTTGAAGGCTCTGTTGGGGGAAAAGTAGTGGGCAGTCTCTCATACAGGGGTAAACGGGGGTTCGTTTCAAGTTACGATGTACAATGCACGAAGAACGAAGAAAATATTTCAATCCAGAATTCAATCAGATTATTCTTTTATCTAAGGATTATATGTCTTTTGACATACTTTTGTATGGTTTGATCTGCCTAAATTTCTCACATCTTGAGAAATGTCATTTTAATCAGATGCCTCAACTCTGTTAAGTACGGCAAATCCTTCTACATGCCCAGTCTGAGGGAAGAAATCAAAGCCCCTGAGGCTTTCAATCTCATATCTCCTGCCCTCGCCTTCACCTCTGACCAGGACACCCACGTCTCGAGCTTGGGTGTGAACATTACAGCTCACGTAGACGACTCTCCTGGGGCCGAATCGTCTCAGCTGTCCCAGAAAACTCTCATCACAACCCTTGCGCGGGGGGTCTAATATGACGGTAGTCTCATCGGGATTGTAAGTAACATTCTTGAACAGCTCACCCGCGTCGGCGGCAATGAATTTGCAACGATCTTCGCCAAGACCATTAAGAGAAGCATTCTGTCGCGCGGAGTTGATGGAATCGGCAGCAATGTCGATGCCGGTAGAGTGCTGGAAAACGGATGCGAGGGTAATGGTGAAGAGGCCGGAGCCGGAGTAGGCATCAATGAGGTACTTGATGTTGGCGGAAGAAGGGGGCAAGACGTGTTCTTTGACATAGTTGGTGAAGACGGGGAGTATGGAGTTATTATTCTGGAAGAATGAGCCGGCGGGGTTGGTAAAGTGACTGGTTCCAATGTACTCGTGGGTCGTCGCTTTTGAATTCGTCTCGCAGGTCTTGATATCGACAAAGTTGTCAACTTCGGCTCTGACTGTATAAGGCGGCAGCTGATCTCGAGACGGCGCATCTTCTGCATCTTGGGGATAGCGCGTCGTATTCTCCCGCAATAGAATAGTGGCTCCACGCTCGTAATTGCCAAACTCGCGCTGCATCCTCTCCCTTTCGCGCTTCATGCCTAGTCTCACAACGTCTGTGCCAATGGGACAGTCCTCAATATCCATGACCTTACGCTGTCCCTTGACCATGAAGCCAATATCGGGACAGCTCTCAAATTTGGGCTTATCAGCCTTGCTCTTTTTGGCTTGACGAAACCCAACAGGGCCATCAAAGTGCGGTGTCAACTTCGTCCGGTATCCATACTGCAGAGGACTGCCAATGGTATCCTGAATGGCAGGGATTAGCTCGGCAGGGAGGTTGGAGAAGTTCTTGAACGCCTTTTCGAGAATTCGCTTCTTAAGCTTCAGCTGCTCGGAATAGTCAAGCATCTGGAACTGGCAGCCGCCGCACTTGGCAAAGTACTTGCATTGGATCCGCGAATCATCCCGCAAGGGCGAGGGCTTCGTGATGGAGATGAAGTCTGCAACGGTCTGCTTCTCGTTCCGTAGGTGGCGGTATACCTTGACCTTGGCAATATCGCCTGGTACGGTAAAAGGGACGACATAGACTTGGTCAGAGCCGGGTTTCATGGCCAATCCATCGCCTGTCGACGAAAGCTCCAAGACTTCGACATCTGTTTCTGTGCCCTGGGCGGGCAGAGCTTCTTCACTGCTTCCATCTCCGTCTTCAGCGGATTCACTCGATTGAGATTTCCTGGACTCTAGCAGAGCTTCGATATCGTATCGCAGTACCTCCTCTGAAGATCCTTCCGTGATGTTCTTTTCTCTCTTTGTCTTTTTCTTCCATGATCGACCGTTGTTGCCAGGATTGGGCCGCTTGGGTCTGTGATCGTTTGATTTCCCATTAGGTCCAGAGCTAGAAGCTGTAGGATTGGGGGAGGCCTGTGTAGCCATGACTGCGAGGGAATGGAAACACCGGAGGGGTGGTGACCTCAGTCTCGTAAGATGGAGTGCAGAGATGGTGGCTGTGAAGGGCCTCAGGACTCTCATAGGCTGCAACTGGCTCGTGACAAGAAGAAGGATGTCGAATCAACGACCACAGAAGCTACCTTTGGGCCCGAAGATGTGTCATCTGCGATTGTGCATATATGCAGGTCAATTAATGAAGCTTACGGTGTATGCTATCACAAAGTAACGCCCCAAAGGAAAGGCAGGAAAAAAAAAAAAGTTGGTGAGCCAGGAGAGGATAGACAAAACTCAGTAATCAGCAGGACATGATTGGTGAGGGTGTCTGATAAGATAAAGTGTGGGGTGTGCCCGTGTGTGACTGAGATTTTGGCGCAAGGCCCAACCATTCATTGATGGGCGACAACGGAGTATGTGTAATGGAAAGCATGACTGGTAGTTGTACATATATAGAAGCGAGGGACGGAGGGGGCATGAAACGAAAGAAAAAGAAAAAGGGAAGGAAGAAGAAAATAACTAGAAAACGATCATCATCTGGTTTTCCTAAGCAGCGATCATGTCTCTCTCTCAAACTTGGGTCCTGGACTCCCAGGCACTCGAGTACCTAGATACTCCATAGGCGGGTATGATAAGCTTTGATAAGGCTAGGACAATGGTGGGGTGAGTCTCTGTGGCGGCTGCAACTGACGCACGGCCCCAACGGTTGGACTGTCACACAAGCTGGTCACAGGGGCCGCTTTCAAGGGACCTGCGGGGGCTTGTCAGCGCTGTCACAGGGTCTCTTGGTCTCCTTCTCCAAGGGTGGTTCCCTACATACATAGATATGTACTCGTACGTTGCAGACCATCAAAAGGTCCACATGCATACTGTGACCTAAACGGTGTCCCATGATGGCAAGTTGGCAGGACGGATATGAGGGGACATGTGGAACTAAACGATATTGAGTATCTGTTTGTGATGGAATGCTACAGGCCACGATGGCTGGGCTGCTTTTTCGCTTTTGCTTTTGCTTTTTCGCTGCTGGGGAATGGACGCCTCCAATCATGCATTCAAAGCGAAGTAACGGTAGGAGTAAAAAACGATAGGTACCTCTATGGATGATAGCCCAAGTAATTCCACAATAGTAGTAGTGGTGGTTTCAGCCATAAGAGTCGGTGACCGTGACCGTCGCCGCCAACCGTGTCTGCCCGCCAGGAGACTAGCAGTTTTTGCCCTCCGTCCCGAAGTCGGCAGTTCTTCTGTCTCCTTCATATTATATTCTTCTTTATTTTATTTTTATTTTTTATTTTTATTTTTTTCTGTTTTCTATTTTCTATTTTCACTTCTGCTCCCTTCCTTTTCTCCTTTCTGTATAGTCTTCAACGGGCCAGGTGGGAGAAGTTGGATCACGGATCAATAGGTAGAGGAGACAAGCCCAACTACAGGCTCTCTCCCTTACACTCTTCCTCGTTGATGACCCCCCGTCCCCCCCGTCCCCCACAGCCGAGGACCCGAGACATTCTGCCGATTAACCGCCCATAATGAGTGAGCATATATATCTATAGCATGAGATCAAGTCTTCTTATAATAACTAACAATGCATGTAGAAACATCAAATCTTGGCCCTCAGTTTCTGAGGTCACTGCTATATGTGGCCGCTGTTCAGGCTGCAGTCATACCAGAAGTCGTCTTTCAAAAAGATGCATTCGGTAGTCTGGGTGGTGTGGCCTGTGAAAGCAGAGAATGCAGCACCATAGGAAAAGACCTTCTAGCCCGCGGTGTAAGTTGAAATCACCTTATCGTCATTGTTCTTCTCATTCATCACGCTCACACCCATTTAGGGCAACGCCATCGACGCCCTAGTAGGAACGACGTTCTGCGTAGGCGTCATTGGCATGTATCACTCTGGCATTGGGGGCGGAGGCTTCGCCGTGGTTCGAGATACCAAGGGCAACTATGAGGCCATAGATTTCAGGGAAGCAGCCCCAGCTGCTGCCTTTGAGAACATGTACAAGGACAATGTCAACGCAAGCGTCAGAGGGGGTTTAGCTGTTGGTATTCCGAGCGAGGTCAAGGGCTTAGAGTATATGCACAAGAAATATGGTGTAAGTTGCAGCTTGGTTGATCTGACCATGTTCGTGCCTGTTTGCTGACCCCGTCTCCAGGTGCTTCCATGGAAAACAATCATGCAGGGCGCTATTCATGTGGCTAGAAACGGATTCAGAGGTTTGTCGTCTACTATACCGATTTTGGAGAGAGAAAAAAGGGGCAACATCTAACAGACTCATCCAGTCTCAAGTGATACCGTCCGTTATATGAACAAGACTATCAAGACAGCGGGAAAGACATTTTTGCAAGATAACCCGATTTGGGCTCAGGATTTTGCTCCTGGTGGTGAGTCGCTGTTAACTGAAACAATGCTAGAGTTAAAGACTGACACCGTTGTAGGAAGCTTGCTCCAGGAAGGTTCTCAGTTGACAAGGAAGAGATATGCAGAGTAGGTTCCTAATCTACGCATCCTCAAAATAATGTGACGGCGTACTAACTATCGTAGTACTCTAGAAAAGATTGCAGAGCATGGGTCTGAGGTGTTTTATACTGGCGACATCGGCAAGTTCTCCCCAGTAGTCAATTGTTAGAGAGCAGACATGTTCGCTAACACAACACAGCCAAGACGATAGTCGACTACGTCCAAAAGACAGGCGGCACAATGACCATGGACGACATGAAAAACTACAAAGTCCTCCAGCGCCCAGTCAAGAACGTCACCTACCGAGGCCTCAAGCTCCACGGCATCGGCTCCCCCGCCGGCGGCGCCGTCAGCCTCCAAATCCTCAAGATCATGGAGCAATTCAATGCCAACGACTGGGCTGATTCGAATCTGTCCATCCACCGCTTCACCGAGGCCATGCGCTTCGCATACGGCTCCCGCACAAAGCTTGGCGACCCCGAATTCTTGGACAACGACTTCGAAGCATTTGAAGCCAAGATGCTCGACCCTGAGAACATCAAGTCCATCGTGGCGAAGATAACGGATGACAAGTCGCACCGCCCGTCATACTATAATCCAGAAAAGATATACGCTCCCGATAGTCACGGAACATCGCATATCGTCGCAGCAGATAACTCTGGCATGGCCGTATCCATGACAACAACAGTCAACCTCCTGTTCGGTGCAGAAATCATGGAGCCCACGACCGGCATCATTCTGTACGCCCCCTCACCCCCTTTACCTCCTTACATAGAAGATATTATTCTAACACGACAACCTATAGAAACAACGAAATGAACGACTTCTCCATCCCAGGCGTCCCCAACGAGTTCGGCTTCGCCCCCTCTGAGGCAAACTACATCCGCCCGGGTAAACGCCCCCTCTCCTCCATCACCCCCATCATTGCCGAATTCCCCAACGGCACGCTCTACGCTGTCATCGGCGCTGCGGGTGGTTCCCGCATCATCTCCGCTACTGCCCAGACTCTCTGGCATATCCTAGATCACAACATGACCGCGGCTGAGGCCCTCGCCTACCCACGCATGCACGATCAGCTAATCCCAAACAACGTTGTGCTCGAAAAGAAATTCGGCAAATCCGTGGGAGATTATCTCGAGGAGAAGGGCCACACTATCCAGTGGGTAGATCCAGGGCTCAGTGCCGTACAAGGCATCAGGAGAATCTTTGATGGGTCGTTTGAAGCAGCCAGCGAGCCAAGACAGAAGAACAGCGGAGGATACACCATCTAAATAGACTATACCATCACCTTTATATCATCTGTAAACATTGTTAAACCAATTCTTATGAATATCTTGTATCTAAATAATCCATTCGCTGTTTTCTATATCCCTCTCGCTATGTGTCTATGAATAAGGGGAAGGGGGGGTATCTCCTGGTCTATGCCATAACAGTGTACCATTCTGCTACTTTCTTTTTAGAGTCACTAGCCGGTCCATCTGTGCCAACCACTTCTTTGCAAACTCTTCTTCAGTAAACCTCTTTGCTGACTGTCTAGCCCGCAGACGAACAGCAAGCGGGTCGGCAACGGATAGCGCCTTTTCGTAGCCCGCTGCAAATTCCTCAGCTGTCGTTGCGTGGAATCCTATTTCCATGTCAGAGTCAGGGGAGGGCAATTGCAAGAGAATCATGAACTTACCAGTTGGCTCGCCATTGACATTTGTGACAATGTCCAACTTTGGGCCTCCACTGTTATGAACGACGGAAATAAGACCTGCGGCTTGATACTCGACAACCCCGATTCCAAAATGCTCGTTCCACATGCCGTTAACACCTACTGATGCCTTTCTCAGCCATTCTAGAATCTCAGGCCACGAAGCATCAAGATGGAACTCGACGCGATCCTTGATGCGAAGCTCATTGACCATGAGTCGTAGCTTGTAAACCCTCTTGGAATCAGAGTCGTCTCGGACACTGCCAATGAGTACAAGCCGTGCCGTTTTTGAAGCTTTGCTTTTTGTCTTGACAAAATCAGCAAAGGATTGGAGGATGAGTTGGTGGTTCTTTTCAGGGCGGAACTGCGCAATGTAAATGAGAACCGGTTGGCGCTTCTTCTCGCTCTGCTTGGACACCTCAACTTCTTGCTCGAGTTCCGTCACTGCAACAGGAGGGTAAACGACTGCTATGGGATTGAGCCTGTCCTTTTCTTGGCGGAAAGGGCCCCATAGGCTCTTCACATGCGCCTGAGTCCAGGTAGAATTCGTCATGACAACATCAATGGATGACCCCATCCATGAGTAAATCTGTGCAAACAGCTCCCAATACATTCTCTTGGCTGCTCCTCGGGTACCGGTTCCTTGCCCGGCATTGACTCCTTGGGAGCCGTTGACTGAGTTAGGATCGAGGGATTGGAGCATATCGGTAGAGATTGTCGGATAATGCACATAGGCTCCGGTGGATACGTTGGGGAACAGAAACTTGCAAAAGCCAAGAGCGAATGCATATCCCATAGTGTCAACGAAGATGTCGGGAACCAAAAGTGAAAAGGCGTCCCATGCCAAGACCATAGAACCTAAAGATTGGCCTAGGAGAGTGAACTGCGGCCATGAGGAAGCGAGAACCCAATGTCTCTTCGAGAGGTAGAGGAATTGAACGGTCGGGGGATGGAGATGGATGTTGAATCGGCTCTATGGAAATGTGAGCAGGCTGACAGAACCATTGAAAATTTGAGAAGTTGTTCCTACCTTGACTCTAGACAAAATGGCATCCTTGGTTACGTCGTGGTCACCTGTATAGACGATGCACTTGGCCTTGGGCCACCGAGTTTGCGTCGCTCGGATGGCGGCCCACAGGACTCTCTCCCCGCCTCCTCCGGCATTGCTGTCTACCGTTAGCCGCTTGGTCAAGCTCTTGGTTGGAGATGGTGTACCAAAACGGATGAAAGAATCCAACAATTCCATCCCAGTCATCAGTCTCTGAATCTTGTAGTGTCTTGCTCTCCTGTCCCTTGTTCTGTTCCGAATACTTGTTGTTTTCTTCGTTCATAAACGCTATCAGATGCTGTCGTCGACCTTCGGTTTTCTTTCGGAGTAGGAATCCAATGAATGACCCAACAGATGCTGCAATTCTAGGACCAACGAATAGAAGTATCAAAGGCGATGTTATTAAGAATGTCATAACAACCATCAGTTTCTGAGAGTCGAAGCCTGAGACCAGTCCATCATCACAGGCCGAACCTGTGCAAGTATCCGTCATCGTAGCGGCTCTGGCACACTCCCGGTTCGACTGGTTTACAAATGAAAATGGGAGTGATGCTTAGAAGATGTCTGGCCTGTACTGCCGCAAGCTAGAAAGAACAACAGATAGCATCGCGGGAGTTGCAGGAGGGAGGTTGAGCATGTGGGGGGTGGAGCGTTCTTCGTACAACTTGCTCTCCAAACCAAGTTACCGGACTTTTATTAAAAGCAACTTGTCAACGAACAAGGGAGGGAAATGGCTAGCCCAGGTTACTCTACAGATGGAGTCACTGCCCTCCCCCACCAGATTAAGGCTGCCTGTGGCGCCAGCTACAACACCTAATAGCACCTACAGCACCTACAGCAGTTGCAGCCCTTGAAACGTGCGCTGAAGCCTCCCCTGTTGTGGCGCATTAACTGGCCCGAACCCGGAGATCCACTCACGGGACCTCATCGTTTCTCTCGTGCGATCTCATGATTCTCGGATCATCATCTGCCATGTTCACCTGCTGGTGACGCTGCGGCTCATCCACACACTCCATCCACACGTCCAATAGTGGCGAGGCATGGCTAGACATGTCTCTTTTCCACCGGACAGTCAGGGGCTTCACAACCCACGGTAGAGGCTTGCATGCACGGCCAATTCAGGCACCTCTCACACCACCTCGCATAAAAACGATACCGGGCCGACGAAGCTTTCATCTCAATGCTATTGGTGATGCCGTCATACTCACCGCGGATAGTATCAGCTTCATTCATCATGCAGGGGTGCCTTGGTATCTCACAATTCCTCTGGTCGCCCTGGGAGTCAACTTCTCCTTCAGGCTACCAATCCAGTACTACACCAGACGCCTGGTCGTCACCAGAAACAAGTTGACTCCATTGGTCAAGGCCTGGAGCTCAAGACATGCTGCTACTGTTCCGGTACCTGCAGGCGGTGGCGAGCAGGCAGAGCGGCTGTGGAGACTACGAGTTGCAGGCCTCACAGAACGATCACGCGCCAGAATTTACAAAGTCTGGGGTGTCCAAAGATGGAAGTCTCTAGCCCCGTTTGCGAGCATGGTTCCCTTTATTGTCGTTTCAGAAGCTCTTAGAAGGCTTTGCGGTGCCCCGTTGGGATGGATCAGCCACACTCTCGGATTGGGAAGCGTTGAGGCAGTCTCTTCGGTAATTGAGACTTCTAAACGATTCCTTGACCCGTGTCTTACAGATGGCGGCTGTCTTTGGTTCACGGACCTGACTGCAATGGATCCTTACTATGCGCTCCCTGTGCTCTGTTCGGCATTGCTTGCCAAGACATCGTGGGGAAGGCTGTCAAAGGAACAGCTTCGGGCTCTCCTAACCATCAGCCCCTCCAAGTTACCCCAGACACCGATAGCCAGGATCCAAACCGCCGTGGGTCGGACATTACTTTTAATACCCCTCTTTCCCATCCTCTTCGCCGACCTGCCGAGTGCTATTTTCTTATATTGGGCATCGACTTTTGCCATGAACGAGGTCAATGAAGCTATTTTAGAAAGAGTTCTTCCGAAAGCGTCGGCGACATTAACAACCACGCAAAAAGGCAGAGTGGCATTTCCATATCTGCGAGGGACACCGTCGGCTGATACAAGTAAATGAATAGACTTGATTGAAGATGCAAGGAAATTTAGATTTGTCAAGTGCTCCGTCCGCCCTATGTACATATCCCTCATTATCATCCTCATAAACAAACCTGTAATAAACGCCATGTAAACGCCATAAACATTAGTCCTAGTTTATTATCGAACATGAACACAATACATCTCAAACGACGATGGCCAGGATGACAATGGTCAAAATCACAGCCAGGATGAGCAACAAGCAGCAGCTCTTGTTGCGAGCTGCTTTCTGATAGCGAGCTGCTTGGCGAGTCTCATGGTCGGCGCCTCGTGTGTCGTCTCGGACGTTCTCAACGTTGTCTGAGATGGTGACCAACTGTGCGCCTTGTTCGTTAACGATCTGCGCGACTTGTCGGAATAGCACGTTCAAGTCTCCAACGCCTTGCTCAATGTTTCGAATCTCTTCCTCACGCTCGATAATCAGGGCTTCCTGAAAGTCGACATCGTCTTGTGAAGCTAATTGCAAAAGTTCTTGTTGTTGAAGTAGTTGCTGCTGCTCCTGGCCATCGCCGGCGGTAACCTGAGAATCTGATGCATGTGCTTCGCGAGCCGCAGTAACGGAAGCGCGCTCCTTCTCCAAGGCTTTCCTCTGCAAGTTCTGGAATTCCTGGAGGGCGGTTTGGAAGTCGCTTGAGACCTTGGTTTGCTCGTATTTCTGTTGTTTCTAGTCGCCGAGTTAGCATGGGGTAATCTCATGATATTAGCGAACTGAACCTACGGTAAGGTCTTCCCATATTTGGAGCCGTTTAACACCGTCACCAATTTCTTTGCAAATGTCTCTTGCCTTCTCCATGGTGCTATGCACCCGCTCCCTCAAGCGAGGGGTATCTTTCCTCGTTCCCAAAACGCCGACATCGTTGGAGAGTTTTCTGTTATTGCTGAGAAGAGACTGTAGTTTGTTCTTGAGTTCATGAAGCAGATGATGAAAGTCTGGGTCGTCCGTGTAGCCACTGCCACGGCCGGCTTCGAGGCTCGAGAGTCGGTCGAATGCCATGTTTGAAAGAAGCGAAAGGAGAGTAAGGCGAGTTTATCGCTTTCTATAATTTCATGGAAAAAGAGAGCGACTGGTGCTGAATGCTTCGAAAACAGTGATGAAGCTCGCTTTCGTAGTGTTGATGGAAGAAACTCGGTGCCTTGTGACAAGGCGGGATGGCTGGAACTTGGACTTGATCGCCTACGTAACCGCCGTAGCGGATCGAAGAGAGTACTCCGTGCCTTGTACATACAAGTACAGACTCCGTAGCCTTCGCAGCAGCTTTCCAGGGTGCTTGATGAGCAGCGCGCACCAATCATTGGCCGCACTAACTCTCCCTTGCTCATTCTTATCACCACGTGAGCCGCTGCCGATAGACGCTAAGCTTGGCGCATCAGTAGCGTAGCTCCAACCTTTACAGTTACTTTTGCGGTTGCTGGTCTGGTAATTTTTGTTGTTTACTACAAGGTAGACCGCAATACAACGATAGCCTCAATTCGGTCTCGTGCTTCAACACAGAGAGCGCCGCAATCATGGCGGGCTCACAGGCACGAAGGACTCCTTACAAGGACACTCTGCAACCCGCTTTGCATAGACGGTTTTCTTCTACAGCAACTTTCTTATTAGCTGTCTCGTATCTAGTATCACTTATTCTAAGCTTTGGGGGAGAGTCTTGTGAGTAGACCTGCCTGGCCCATCCAATTGGTGGCCCAACTGACACAAGACGTGATAGATTTCTGGCTCTGGTTTCCCATCGGTCCTACGGGCATCCGTACATTATTGGTTTTTTTCTGCGGCCTTGCGATCCTTATCCTTCGAATTGCGAACTACCACGTTGGCCTAAAGACGACTGGGAACGGCTGGCACACACTCACAGCCTCCCTCCTTACTCTCAGGACGTACGAGACCGGTTTCTGGTATGGCCTTTCGAGCTTGCTGTACTCCCATATTTTCTTGAATTCGCGAGGCGAGGACTCGAACCTACAATGGATCACCTATTTCAGCGGTGACCGCGCGCGTCTGAACGAGCGACCGGTGTTCTTGGCGTGCTACATGACAACGTTCGCACTATTGCAGACCGTTGCACACTACCGAGAAGACGTTGATCATCTCAATCTTGCATTGTCGGCTAGGAAAACCTCCTCTAAACAAAGGACTGCGGGAGTGCTGCCGAGTTCGTTCCAAACTGTTCTCCTGGAGCTGCCGCAAGCATTTATGGGATGTGTCAGGCAGGCCGTTACAGCTATTCCCATGACTCTCATTCTGTACTACTTTTTCATGAGATCGTTTGCCTGGTCCTGGACCTTGATGTTCCTTCGCCCATTCTACAATCTACCCAAGACAAGCATGCTTCCACCCTCCTGGCCAACAGACATCTATCTCATGTATCAATGCGTGTTTGCGGGTGCCGGCGTTGGGTTTGTGTGGGCAACTGGAAATAGGGCATTCTCCGCGTTCATGGTCAAAAAGCCACTCAAAAACGGCAACCCCTTGACAAATGAGTCTAAGGATCCCAACGGCAGTCTCCTGAACGGCCTCAAGAGCAAGAAGCTATCCATAAAGGTATGCGTGTTTGGACAGTATTGTTATAGCTTATACTAACAGGTCAAATAGTCATTTGCAATGTGGGAACTGGCCCTCATCTCTCAAGATTTCGAAACACGTCGAAAGGCCATTTATAGCGATATTGACCGCAAGGATGGTCCCATGTGGTTGCAAGTTTTCACCATTTGCATCGAGACCTTGAAGACGATCGAAGCTCAGGTTGATTCTTACGGGCAGCCTACCAAACCCGCAGCCCCAGAACCGGCGCCAAGGGAAGACCGGCAGCGATCCTCAGCCCCCTTACGGGAGGACCCGATATTTGCGATTCATTCACAGTCGTCTTCATTGCGCACCGGAGTAGAGAAAGCGTTGGATCGACTGGCGCGAAACCCTGGAGCTTCCCCAGCATCTGAGCTGAGCCCCATCGCTAAGAAGACATGGCAAAGCGCAAAGGACCGTGTGTTGAGCAAAGAGCAACAAGAGGCGGTCTCCCCCAACAATATCATGGGGCAAGCTCAGCAATTAGCTACCAATCTTTTAACAGTTGGATGGGTTGGTGATCTATTTGGTCAAAACTTTGACGCCCATTTTACGGCCGCTGTACTGGGTACTCCATTTGCCGAGCCTAGTCTGCATACGAACGCGGTTATTGCGCTCTGCCAATTGGCAACTCACAGTCTGACCGAGGACTCTTACGGCAATGTTCACAGAGATGTGCCCAGCATTATTCGAACCCTGACATCAATCATCACGAAGGTGGAAGGACTTAGAGCGCATTTCCCCCTGCACTGGACTGATCTCAAGGGACTTAAGGAGAGCACCGAGATAGATTACCTCATGGAGACAATGAGGACTGGACTGGAGCAAGTACTGGCAAAATTTGAGCCATATAGCACTGATTTGAGGTTGACACGGACGGATCTTCGGCTAGCAAAAGAGGCTATTGCCAAGCCTCAGGAGGAACCACCAAAGTCGAAAGAAGTAGAACTGAGGAGGGAGATTAACGGCGAGAGGAGAGCGGTAGAGGATAGAGGGTTACAGAGACGACCATCGAGGAGAGAGCATCGGCGACCAGATATGGAACAGGTACGATAATAGCAAGGGAAAGAAGATGGTAGTAAGACGTACCTACACTTATCTATATCTACTTTAGTACTAAGTCTTAGAATGTGGGAATTGGCAAAGGACGCCATGTGTAACGATATCAAAAAGTTAAATATTATTGTAACATACGAAGGGGAAAATAATGAAGCTTGTGAAGCATGCAACCGAGCTTAGTCTACATACATTGATTATCCTGATAGTCTGTCTGCCTTGTACTATTTGGCATGTGCACCAGCCACCATTGCGTTGTAGTAGTTCGTCAAGCCGCATATCAGCCACACATGCTGCACTAAAACGGGTCGCCGGGTACTACAGCCGAGGTCCCGCCGCAATCATTTTAATTGTACATAAACGTGCATGGCAAATGAACCAAAACAAGGCAAGTCACAAAGCTTGAAGCTAATTAAGCTCCTGACTCGGTAATCCTCGAACGAGTCCCGGTGTTTTTTTCTTCCTCGTCATTCATCATCGTCGCCATCTCGTGATAGCTTGTGACAAAAGAGTATTTCATCATCGGAGCACCATTTTAACTTTCAGCGTCGCGCTCATGTATCGTCATAAACCTTAGCCATGAGGCCTCGAATACCATTCACCATTACCTATATAACTGGAGCGCCTGGGTCATCGCGAGGGCTCAGCTAACATCACCACTTGTTGCGCATATCTCACGTTCCACACACACGCACATATAAACACATATACCCACGCATACGAATACACAGATACACAAGTTTACAACACACATACCGAGTACGCTCGCATCCACGCGCACTCACAGACTCGCGCGCACGAAGATACATCACCAACATCATCACCATCATTCATCATGCCAGACTCAAAGGATATGTCCCGCTACATCTACGCGGGCGTCTATGGTTTACTCTACGTCTTACTGATAGGATTGCTCCTCATCACGCCGGCCGACATCATCGAACAATCCGTTAAAAACAAGCAATACTACAATGTCTGGATCCTCGCGGTGGTCTACTTCATCACCACAGTGATCGTGTGCTTTGTCTACCTCGTACGACTCTATGTCGTCAAGATGAATTTGGAGGCGATACCCAGGGATTATATACCAATCGAAAGGGAGGATGTGCCCAAGCATGTTTATAAGATGATTCAGGCGGGGCTGAGTCGCAGTGCTGCAATTGCGTATGCGGCGCGACCTCAGATCTTGACTAACGAGGAGAGAGAGAGTCGGCAACATACGCGAGACGGAGAAAGCGACGGCCCAAGAATGCGAAGACTGTCGGATGGCATTGCTGTTATTCTTCCAACGCCTGAGCCGGTCTGGGGTGTTATCGAGCACCCCGGCTGGTCATCGCCAAACGCGATGGAGCTCCCGAATTTGCAGTACGAAACCGTGATTGTAGAGGTGCCCTATTTGATAGAGGCAAAGGCACTCACACTCGCGCCACCCGACCCAACATCCCAGACCGAGCCACCAATGATAGATCCAGAGGCGGCCAATCTTCTGCAACGGAAGCATTACATGAGCTTTCGCGACTACATGATACACCTCGCAAGCCTCGGTGTTATCGACATGACGGATGAAACACAACTTTTTATAAAACACTACGAATACGCACGCTTCTCGACACGCCCAATATCCAATGCACTATTCTGCGAGCTCATGGACCTGTTTGCCGAGATTCTTCGTACCATGCGATCCTTGAACGCATCGGTCTTGGACCCGCCGACTATACAAGAGGAAAGCGACATCGACAATGATGCGCCAGCAGAGACGAACCCTTCGAGCCAGCGCAGCTATTCCCCTCGGCCCTCTACCTGCAGCTCACGGTCATCGCGATCATCAGGACGGAGACGGTTGAGAACGCGCAGCTCGTACCTCACAGCGCCTAACACGCCTGGGGGTAATCGCACGATGGAATTCGATACCATGTCGCGGAAGACTGCCAGCTTTATTAGCGTTGCGGAGTCGATCCACAGCCATCGGTCAAGCGCGAGTTTGCGATCCAAGTACTCGGATGCGTCCGGGTCTGTAATCCGGCTGGCGACACAGGAAGATGAGAGCACTCTTCCGTACGTGTTGTCGCTGAGAGATACAGGGGGTAGCAGATACTAATTCAGCTCCCAGACGTGCGCGCGCTTGGGTAGATTGGTTTTAGTCGTACCAACAAAAACCGGAGTCTCAGGAATGAAAGGGGGGGAGGGTTATCAATTGGCTTCTACGTTTATGATTAGATGACTTTATACGAGCATAGAGTGTAAGACTACGATTCGATGGATTGGAAGCATGGAGGCAGGGAAGCATGCTTATATGCCTATGGTTTGGGTATTAACAGTATAAATAGATGTTAATGTAATGAGCTTGTACAACTTGCAGTATTAGTTGAGTACGCAGTGCCTATCTTTGGAATAACAACTTTGCTGCTTTCAAAGTCAAACGCTGTATCCATGTCATGTCCATCTCACCACACTCTAGTTCCAGACATGCCGATAGGTGAAACAAGACTACCGAATCAACATTGCCGAGAGGTTTAAGATTTTGAGCGCATATTATTTACTCTTTATTAGCATTCAATCTCATAGACTTTACCAAATTGGGCTACAAGTTGAAGCAAGGGGGACGGGAGAGATGCATATATATAGTATATGTAAGAGGCTCATCGTGGGATCTTCAAAAAAAGCCGCCCCAATGCAACCAGCCAGCCCAACTGACAAGGAGCTGCCCTTGTCCACTCTAAGCCTGAAAAGAAAGAAGTGCGTCATTCTTTCTTAGTGACGCCACTTTTTTTATCCATTTTTTTTTTCTCTTTTTGGTATTATTATTATTACCTACTTCAGCAACTCTTTTTTTCCTTTGGTTTCCCACTCAAGCATTGTGAAAATCCAGAACGGAAAAAAAAGAAAAAAACACGACGGTTCAACTTGCGACAGTTGAGCTGGTCAGGTCGCATGAGCTTCAAGTCTACGGGGAATAATGGATTAGCGGTCGCAAACTGCTGTACCGCGCGATAGGAAAGAATTGACCTCGGCGGGAGCTCCGTCCCAGCACGCGACAAGGAACCTCATCTTGGAGAGTTTTTGTCCTTGACAAGCAACAACACCAACAACACCAACAACATCATCACCATGCCTCCCCAGGACAAACCAGCCCCCCTCCCCCTCGCACCCGACCGCGCCGCCCTATCCAACCGCATATCCATGCTCCTCTCCTCCCGCACCTCCCTCCTCAAATCCCTAACCGCAAACTCATCCACCCCAAGCCCGCGCGCCAACCTCAACCACAACCACAATCATGACCACAACAACGACGACGATGACGACCAGCTCTGGAAAAACGCACGGCCAAACGAAGGCGTAGGCTACGTCCCGGACCCCAAATCCACAAGCAAGGACGTCTCCAAGGAAGAAAAAATGCTCCGGGGGAAGATGCTGGGGAAGAGAAAGAACGGCGGCGGCGCCCCAGCAAAGGGGAAGAAACCCGAGAGCGAAAGCGACGAAGAGGAAGGGAGAAGCGGACTGGGCAAGAGAAAGCGGCCGAGGCGAATAGTCAAGCCAGACAGTGATGAGGAGGGGAACGGGAAAGGAGAGGAAGAACCATCAGCCCATGGTGCATCACCACCACGGGGGACCAACGCCGGAATCGAATCCGAAGAATCACAGAAAGAAAAGGTTACAGCCGAGGGGGACCTTGTCATGGCTGACGGAGCTGCAGTCAATGGAAACATAATCAATGGTCACAACGATACGGAAACAAATACAAGTCTGAAGAAAAAGAAAAAGAAGAAGAGTAAAAAGAAGGCAAACACAAATGCATCTTAATGTCACACATCTTTTTTTTTTTTTTACCTTGTAACCATTATATTCCCCAGCATAGCATAGTATCAAACACTCAAGACCTTCAAAGCTCGGTTCGAACAGTTTATTTCATTTTTTCCTCTCCTTAGTTGCGTATTACTAGATACAACGAGTTCTGCATATTACTCCTTGCCCTCGGCATCCCAATCAATGCGGGCCTTCTTTGCAGCCAATTTCCTGCCCTCGACTGAGGCGACTTTCACTTTCTTATAAATAGTAGTTGTCCATATTTCTCGGTCCATCATTTAAAGATACAAGGATTTTTTTCGCACAAGTGTTGAGGGGGAGGGGGGTTCTAATCGCAGTGGAATTGCCGTCGGGCATCATACCCAGCTTCAAGCTTCCACAGGTGTTGCTAGTTATGTCCATCCTAATTCTCTGTCTTCTTCTCGAAACTCCTCAGGGTATGTCACAACGTGTTTCGTATTACAGCATGGATAGTGGCAATGTAGTATGTCGTAGTGATGATAATATTCAAATCAGAGTCGATATTCATCCGCTTTGAATCCAAGATCGCTCCAGTAGTTATGTTCGGTATGCCCGTGCCAGAGATGATTACTCCCGGCTGTTTAGAGTTTGTATCCAAAAAAGTAGCTGTTGTTCCACGCTCAGATGCGTCGGGTGCATGCGCACCGAAATCATGTCCTGATTAACCGATTATTTCTTGTTGTCGAGTCCGAATGACAGAGAGGTGGCAATTGTCATTGCCTCCTTTTTCGCTTTCGGTCATCGTCGCCACGAGGGTCCTCATCCTCATCTGATCGTTCTGCCGTATCACTGGGGTTCAAAATATGCGCCATGCTTCCTCGCCGAGTCGGTGGTGCCGATGAATCCTTGAGTCCCATTCCCTTGCCCTCCCGGTTTGACGCCGAGTTCCATGACCAGCTTCCAAACGTATCAGACGTCGAGTTAACATGATTGGAGAAATGCGACGGCGGCGTTGTTGGCCGTGACTGGGGGTGGGCGTGTGACGCCGGTTGTAGAGAAAATTGAGAGAGCGAATCCCTAATCCGCTGATCCTCCGGCAAAACACGGCTGGGCGATGATGGCCACGCAGGCGGTGGGGGGTTGGCTGCTGAGAATGGCGAATGACTGGGCTGCCATCCATGCGCGCGAATATCAGCAGCAGTGTGTCGCCTTGCCAAGCTAGCTGGGGATGGTTCCACATTAGAGAGCGGGTGTGGTCCAGGAGGAGGCGGGGGAGCGGCGTTGCGCAGAGGTGAAGAACCGGCGCCACCGCTAATCGAGCCAAACGGTCTCCTTGAGCCAATTGATAGGTTAGATGGCACAGCAGGTCGGTAAGTTGGTTTCCCAATGCTCTGTGGAACGCCAAGGGGTGCTCGTCTTGTGTCGTCCTGGGGTAGCTGTCTAGGAGAGACTGGCGCATTGTCAACGTTGTTGAAAAACTGCTGTCTGCCAGCATATGGCGGCGATTCACGGGGCTCATCAAAAGTGCGAAGTATTTCAGCCTGTCTTTGCATTTCGCCTTGTAGTGTGAGTACTGTTTCTCAGGTCAGTTTGGTTGCCTTTTTCTGGGGGGGATTATGCGCGTGACCAACCATCTCTATGAACAGCGCTATCAGCAGGTACCAGCGACAACATTCCCTTGGATAATTCCTGGTTGAAATGAAGCAGCCGGTTTATTGTGTCCATCGCAGCCTGGTGTTTGATGCTCATGTAGTGGGCGCTATCTTCGCTGCGCTGAAGCCTTGCAGTCATATCATAAACGGCATGCTCAAGGTTGGACAGCCTTGCTTCGGTACTGTCCCCCGTCATTGGCACAGGTTCGGCTGGTGTACCCGGCTGTGAGGGTGCCTTGGTAAAGTTGGTTTCCCGATTGACAAGGGCATGTCGACTAGCACGGCGCTTAATCTCGCGTAAACCTACGAGATCGCCTCGCTTGAAGTTGCCGTTTCCATGCTTGAATTCCCATAGTGTTGTTTCGGGATTCCCAGTGTGGAATACATCGCGTTCTATGACAGTATAAGATGAGCTGCTCTTGTGGGCGTTTTGAGGATGATGCACATACCTTTATGGAACCCATACATATTAAGCTGACGAACGAAAGAGGAAATGTTTGTATGTTTGAAATACTGTCTATAAGAATGGGTAAGCGGATTGTTGTTGTTGGCTAGCTAGCTAGCTAGCTAGCTGAGCAATGGCGCATCATGAAACTTACGATAACACTTTGGAGAAGTCGGCCGAAGGGGACATGACAAAACTTTCGGCGGACGATGACCATGAAATAAGGTGTTGAATGCTGGAATCTTCCAACATACTATCAATACCATCAGTAAATTATTATCTCCTGAATGTTGCGTACCATGCGAAGGTCTCACTTGTATAGTTTATGGATAAATGCCGTTTGTACGATCTTGGGCTGGTGAATAGCCGCAGCGGCGGCTGGGGGAGGAGCCGGCATACTGGTGGTAGTAGAATTTGAGGTTGCGGAGTTTTGATCTTGCGATGATGCGTTACCGAGATGGCCAATGTTTACTTTTCCATTGGTCTCGTTATCAGCGGCTTGGGTAGAAGTAGAAGTGGATGTGTTTTCCGGAGAGTTCATCTCCATCGGATGGTCAACTGGGCTCGGTGGAGACATGCTGATAATAGGCGGCGCGGAGACGGGGACGATGCGGGCGCCTGTCGATTCGTGTTGGCCGCCAATCGCGGAAGTTGAACTCTGAGAAGTCCCAGTCCTGTCGGCCATCTGCACTGTCGGCCATTTGTGGTCAGTCCACGAGATAAAAGACGGCATGGCGGATTTTGGAAGCTCGGCTTGGGTTGCAATCTGAGGGGAAAGAAGAGAGGAGGGGGGGTTTTTTCGGGGCAGCAGCGCAAGGGAGGAAGAATGGCGCGACAGCGCGAATGGAGCTCGAAGCTACAGCAGTCGACAATCGAATCGCACCAACGGTTGGAGTGATGGATGAACGACTCACCTCAACACATGTCTACCGATGCAGGTTCGTCGCAATGAGGTGACAAAGCGGGTTTCTGTCTTTCTCTATCTCTCTCTTTCTCTTTCTCCCTTTCTCTCCCGAGCGGATTGCTTGTTGCCGTTGTAGTTTGAGTGGAGTCGAAAAGAACAGACAAGACAAGACAAGACGGACAGCTGGGAACGGGGATCTGGGCGAGCGAGTCGTTAGATATTATGTTGCAGGTCCCGCACACCCTCAAGGGTGTCAAAGATCAGCCTCGCATATGATAGCTTTGTTCGGCTTCTAGAACCCGCAAGTGGTGCTGATGCCGGCGCTGGTGCTGCTGAGCTCTTTAAGCAGGACCGCCAAAGCCAAAAGGTAAAAGCGTAGTGCGCGATAGGAGGAGTAGTGGTAGTTTGTGGGTAGTTTTTAAGTGCGTAGGTAGCTAGAGGCGTATGGTCCGTCTCTGTCTGGCTGGCTGACTGGTTGGCGTATGTGGGTATGTATGTATGTATGTACGTATGTATGTACGTCTGAAGGTATGTTCCAAAGCAAGCACGTCTCCAGCAAGCAGCGTGTGTATGCGGTATGTGGATGTAATGTACCGGGGGGCGGCGTTATATCGCGAGCCGTCAAGCGTTAAGCGTCAAGTTAAGCGTCAAGCTGGCGAGGCGGTGACGGGACGAGAGGCTTGCCAAAGCTCTGATACGATGCAACACGCAAGGTCGCAGCTTGGGATGCGTCGTCTTAGAGAGGGTGTCAGGATCGCGGAAGTGATACGTCGTGCAAAGCGGCGCAAAAGAGAGGACGGAAGCCACCGTTTTTGGGGGGTGATGTCGTGACGATGGGCGATGGAGAAGAGATGGAGGGAGATGCAAGGATCGGTATGTATAAAGTACCCAAGCCAGATGTGGTGCTTGGGGGTGCTTGAGTTGCTTGCAATTGCTACTCCAGGTAGGTACTGCTCGTTGTGCCTGCTGTGCCTAGGCTAACTCATTTAAAACTTAGCGGTAGCACAGCAGTACATACCCAGGGCACACTGAAGAAAGGCGTTGCTTTTTTAAGAGGGGGGGTGTGGGGGCAAGGAGAGAGACACAGAAAGAGAGAGAATGAGGGAGAGAGAAGCAGCCTTAGGACCTAAAGTGTGCTAAGTTTGATGTAGGTGTATGTAGGTGTGAAGGTGTAGGTGTAGATGCGAGTCGGGGGAGGGTAGGGAAAGACCAAGACCAAGACGAGACAAGACGAGACAGGCAAGGACAGAAAAGGGTGGTGGAGCGTGAGAAAGTGAGAGAGAGAGAGTGTGTGTGTGTGTGTGACCATGTGTGTGTGTGCGTGGGAAAATGAAATAAAATAGAATAGAATAGAATAAAAAACAAAAAAGAATTTAAGGCCTGTGTCCTTACCACGGTTTGCTGGAGGTATGTTTTAGGTGCGTGTGCGTGTGTGTGTGTGTGCGTGTGCAGTATGCAGTGTGCATGGCCATGGGAGCTTCTTCTTTTGGTGGCTTTTGTCTTTGGTGACTAGACGCTACTACATCGGGGTTGGCGGGAAGAACGTGGATTGGTTCTAGTACGTATCTACTACCTATGTCGTTGTCGTCGTCTGCGTTCAAAGTCGAACCGTTGCACGACAAAGATGCAAACATGTAAATTACTTGGCTGTTCTAGTGCTACTAAACAGGTATCTATGTACTTGTATAATTTCACGTCAGAGCTACCGAAAGGGAACATGATCGTACAAAGTACCTTGCCTACCCAGATGCCGTACTTGTCATGTCGTATGGCTTAGTACCTGCCTACCAACCTACCAACATATGACAATTAAACAGAGCATTTCATGGGCAAGGGATCGCTGGATGCAATAAACGTGGGGAATTTCGTTGCCCGGGTTTATCTGATACAGTCTCCATATAGCTGAGCGCTTCCCTTCCTCATCGTCTTACAGGAGTCAACGGGTACAGTAAGAAAATAAGATCAAATCAAATACCTACAGCTGGAACCCCGGACAAATCAAATCAAAATACCTGGTAATCCTACAAGCACCCATGACAGTCGGGGAATAAGATGGATGCATCTGATGGATCCATTTGCCAAGCATGGAATAAAATAAAATAAAAAAGGGCTACAGGCAGGTAGGTACCTAGCTAGGTAGGTAACGGTACATGAGGTAGGTACATTCATGCCATCCATTAATGCTACTTATTCAAGTTAGTATACAGAGTGCTGCCGAATAGATGCGCCCTTGGATGCACGTATCGTGTACCTGCTTTTTTGGCCTCCAATGTCACTCTGAGATGCTACAAGCCCTATTTTAGTACTCCGTAGAGCTTCCAGTTCCAGTTGAAGCGAATGAAATACAAGTAGTCCGTAAAATAAATAAATAAAAGAAGCCAATGGGCCAAATGACAGCCAGTAGATTAATTGAGATTAGGGTGGATGGATGATGGGGATGGCATGATGATCCACGGGGCTGGGTCAGTGGGAGTGGGGCCCGAACCCACGCTGAAGGATAGCACTGAACCTGGCAAAGCCTAAGCCTAAGCCTAAGGGCTTCTCTTCCCACTGGAGGGACGGGGCTACCTAGATACCTAACCACTGGAACCTAGATAGGGGGGGGCGGTCGACGCTGTGACGCGCTGGACCTTGCGTTTAGAATCGCGATTGCAGGGGTGTCACCTATTTCTTTTCTTTTCTTTTTTTCTTTTTTCTTTTGTTTTTCTCCCCGGAGCGTCAATGCTGCCACGGACGGATGCTATGGACGGATGATGTGCCCATTTGCCAGACCAAAATCAGGTCAGTGCTGAGGCTGATCCGAGTTTTAGTGCTACAGTCGAAAGGAAAGGGAAAGAAAAAAAAGTGACAAGCAGCAGGCAAGCAAGCAACCGTGAACTCACGCCATCCTCCCATCATTTGATCATAATCATGACTGTGATTGATCAATCTGAGAAAAGCTATCGATCCACGATCCACGGCTCAATTCCAGCTTTTCCGTAGCAACAGGACAGGGCCCTACCCAACACACGCCCCTTCCCCACGATCAGCCGCTCGTTTAAGCGAGCAATTGGACGGATCGACTGTCCTGTGAGAGTTAAACTTGTAAATTAAAGGAGTACGTACTCATTCGTATCACTAAAGACGGAATGGATTGATCCAAGATGCATGGGGATAATAGAGTTGGTTACTCCAATACCAAGTTCCCGTGTGTTACGAGGCTGAGCCCTTCATACTGCAAGTGCTAGATCTACTTGTACGCAAAAGTTGCATGGATAGCATAACATCAAGAAAGAAAAAAAATATGAGCTTTGTAGCACAGTCCCTCACAACGAAATGAGAGCGAGAAACAAGCATCATTCATCTGGTTACAAAGGTCCCATGTAACAATAGACTTTTTTTTGCTCTCTGAAATCTTCTCTGCAGATACAAGTATAATGCTCCAACTAGTTCCACCAACCCATCGTAAGAGAAACGTACCAATCGTATCTGAACCCTGACAGCTGTAATCGGATCCACAGACTTAAGCAGCAAGCCATGTTACGTAGCTGGTCGTATTTCTCTCTCTACTGCCTGGATCATGGATCATGATCTACTGTCGGGCCGCAGTGGTCAAACGACCTCCCGTCCAACAAGCCCCCAAGATGGAATCCGGCTGACCTACGGTTTAGGCATAGGCTACACCGAGAAACACGGAGACACTCCTGTCACATCATTCTCAAGGAGGAGATACTATAAAAAAAAGGCCCGTGAGAAGGAATCACAGGTTAGGAAGAGAGGGAAAGAAAGAGGCGTCGACAGCACGGTCCTCCAAAGCATACTCGGGCCAGCCGCTCAACGGTTTTTTTTTTTCCCTCCCATAACCGAGCAGACGAGAGAGGATGGGCAGCTTCCATTCATGTCTAGATGTTGGTTGTGTCGTTGTTTGACACACAATCAGACGCGCGACATTGGCAAACCCATTGATCCATGTCTCAGGAGCCCTCCAGTACGCAAGACCCAGAGACATGCGTATGAGACCCCCCGTTAACGGACCAATTGGCATCGAATACAGCTCGGCCCACAAGGAGGATCCAGAGAGAACCCAGAGAGAACCTAGAAAGACCTAGGGATCCAGAAGACCCGTCACGGCGGCTCCATGAAGTCATGGAGCAACTCCTCTCGTCAATTTGTCCATGGGGGGGGGGATGGGATTGGACTGGCCTTCCACCCCCCATCCCGTCCCTACCTGGCAGCCTTAGCTCGGGTTCTGGCTGGGGCGGCGCTAAACCTCACCTACACGTTTCGATAAAGAAGCTAAAGGGCGAGAGAGAGGGAAGAGAGGGGGAGGGCAAGGATCATAGAACGGGCAAACACGTGAAGTTGTTGCGCAGCGAATCCGTGGCTCCGGGTCCATGGGTTGGTTGTGCTTGGGTAACACGCATGGTCCTAATTAGTGGCACCTTCATCATGCCGATCAAGGCCGGGTGCAAGCCACAAAGATGGCGTAGCCGTTGAGGACGCAGAAGAAGGATCAGGAGGGAATAAGAATGGTTCAGTTGAACAGACAAAAAAGAAAACGGGAAAACATTATTGCAGCCTATAGGAGTCTGTTGATGTGTGTTGTATGCCGCCGAGAGCTCCGTGCCGGTAATTACGGGGTTGGCGGCAACGGAACCTCGTTGAACCAACAGCAAGCTTGTCTTTCCTCTCTTTTTTTTTTCCCCTTCTCTCTTTCTTTCTCTTGATAAGGGAGCTTATGAGAGCTATGTGCTTTAGAGTAGTACTGGCGGACGGAACATTGGGGATCCGTCTGCCCGTTTTAAGCAATGCCCGGGAGAATGATTGCATTACATATGTAAGTACGGAGCTTGCGCATGAAAGTGTAATACGATATACTACAACTCTAGGATGGAAGCCAGAGCGGGTGGACTCTGAAAAAAAAAATAGCTCGTCAAGGCTGGATGGGGAGGGAAGAAAAGAAAGAAGTAAAATTTGCTCTGGCACTGAGTTTGAGAGACAGATCGCGATATGATGCTATGCACCCCTCATCCCTGATATATTGTGGATTCTGGAAGTTCGAACCATTCGCTATGTGATACCATGGTGGTTTGTGGCATTCCATCGCGAGAGCGAGAGAGAGAAAGATGGAAACCAGCTAAGCCCGATATGATGCATGGGCGATTGCCAGCTCTGGACATGATCTGTGTGTTTATGCGTGTGTGTTTGTCGGTCCGAGCAAAAAGAGAAAACGAGTAGAGGGCCTGTATGAAGCTGTGATGGAAAGAAGTTGTTGATGCTCACTAAATCTACGATCCAATTGCCAATTCTTGATGCACAAACATGATGCAATCATCGATCTGCCAGTTTACACAAAGGGCAAAATTATAACAGCATCACAGCACAATGGTGAATATCAATTTTGCTTGTTTTTCCATCTTCCACCTTCCCGTCCCCTCCTTCAGTCCAACCCAGTCTCCTCTACTTCATCCCCCTCCTCTCACCACCACCACCACCACCACCACCACCACCACCACCATTAAGATCATCGTCATCATCATTCTTCGTTCATCATCCTCTCCGCCATTATCCGCACGCCTTTACCAACCTCGTGGTAGAGGAAGAAGAAAAAAAGACGTGGCAGATCAGGTTGGCAAGCCACCGGGGTCGCCGTCATGACGTCCTGACGGGGGCGTCTTGCTGCAGGGGAACCCATAGTAACATACTTGGTTTAAAAAAAAAAAAAAAAAAAAAAAAAAAAAAAAAAAAAAAACAGCCTGTATGCACAAAGTAGCAAGTAGTACACTATAGTAGTAAAGCTGCTATACTGCGGCGCTAAAGCAGGTGCCGATTCGGGCTGCTTGCTACCGGGGGGTTGTCATGCGCTGCGGCGGCGGCGGCAACCCGGACTGGCGGCTCGCCCGTGTTGGTGCGTGCTTCTAAATGTTCCAGGTTGCATTGGAAGCAGAAGAAGGGGGACAAGGAGAGACACGCACGCACGTACGCACGCACACGCACACTATGCATACACGCTTGGAAAGGAGAGAGAAAACGGTGTGGTGGTGTTGGAAACGAACGAACGATCGTCTTGCATCTTTCCGCTACCGCACCGGCTGGGTCCAGCCGAGGTGGGGTCACGCTTCGGGGACCGCGATGGGCCAGGTGGGGGTCTCTGGAGCCGCTGGAACCAGGCACCAGTTGAATATCGATAGTCTATAGGTGGGATTTGTTTTTTCTTTCCTTAGAAGGGGGTGTGGGTGGAGAGAGAGAGAGGGAGAGATAGTAGGAGAGGGAGGGGGTCTCCATTTTCGGCATGTCCTTTGTTGCAAGCAAAAAAAAAAAAAATGAAAATGAAAAGAAACGGCTTGCTGCAGAGCCCACTCCTGCGCATCATCATTATCATCGTCGTTATAATGGAACAAGAACGAACATTCTTTTGCGCATATTGTACTCCGTATTAGGTAGTGTTACACGTAGTTTTCTAGGCAAGACTTCTTCTTCTTCTTTTTTATTTCCCTTCTGTTTTGGAACTCTCTCATTCTGCTTGTCTCTGATTTTGATGCACTTGTAGTTGATTCATTTCCCTTTTACCCTTTACCCTCTATCCTCATCACCCACCCACTCACACACATATACACACCACACTTTGTAGATTAAGAGGCCAGAAATACCCGATTTAGTGTTGCTTGCCAATGTCGTCACATGCACTATTGTTTTTAAAAGCGGTGGACATAGGTAATGATCTGATTTATTTTTGTGTACATACACGACAGTACTATGAACTGCGGTGAGGTAGGTAGTCACCACATTTCCGCCCTTTGATTCCCACACAGATGGCGCACATCATACACTTGTGCGTCTTTTTTTTTTTGACACTTGGAGCCATGACGATGACAACAGCGTCTGTAAGAGAGGGGGGGGGGGCATCCATCTTGTGACACTGCAACTAAAAACTCCACAACGGTCTGCCGTGTTACATCTCCAAGCCTGTATATCTTAGCAATCGCAAGTCCCGCCTTACCCTATAAATTCTAGCCGCGCTTGCCCTCGACGATTGTTCTCCTACAGTCTACCTAAGCAAGTCCAGAACGAGGACCCTGCAGCTGCTAGTTCACGGATGAGATCAGAGTACATACATACATGCATACATGGAACAGGAGCCAAAAAAAACAAAGAAGGAGAAGAAGAAGAAAACAAGATTTTGAACCTCTGCTGCCTATCAAGATCTACTTGTCTAGGGAAAGAAAAAGAAGGAGAAAGAGAAAGAAGAGACCAAAAAAAGAAAAGGAAAAAAAAAAAGGCCCGGAGAATCATGACGGCAATTGTTAGCTGGGAAGAAGCGGGATGATCTGCAGAACAAGCAACAACCACAGCAGTGCGGCGCTCTGATCGGATTTCGAACTTTGCCATGATGGTGATCTGATCTCAGGCAACCAAGTAAAAAAATACAGACTGTTTGTTATCAAAGCACCAAGCCATACACAGTACGACCGAATGGGAATGGGAACAACAACCTATTTTCTAACAAGCGAGCATTATACTTTTTTTTCTTCTTCTTTCACACTGACCATCTACATACGACGTCTCGCTGGATGGGTTTCCCCATGTCGTAAATTCCACCCTAGAATGCCATACCCAAAGTTCTTTTCCTTTCCTGCTTTGGCGCGCCTCGACGATTTTAGCCGGCAGCATGCCGAGCTGTCTCACCTTGTGGCTTGAGGCTCGAGCTTCTTCCCATCCTCTGCCTCCCTCTCTTCGTCCATTGCTGCTCTCGTTCCATTTTTTCTTGTCTTGTATCCAATCCCTTGCCCACACGCCCCCTCCATCTTGGCCCTACACACACACACACACACAACGTAAACGCATCTACCCATGACAGCTCTCTCTCTTAAACCCTTCTTTTTTTCCCTCCCTTCCCATTCGTTTCAGGGGTTCCAGTCTTGGGGGGCTTGGGTAGTATTTGTTTCCACATGCGGCAGCCGTGGGTTAAGGAAAAAAAAAAACACTAATACTAATCATAATCATACGACATTGTCTCGCAAATCCAATTGCTTGCTTCTAGTGAGTATGAGATTCTGTAGCTTTAGTCTTGGTTCCTTCGGGGATCACGAAGAGGCGGACCGTTATTTGTTTGTTTGCTGGAAGTGTCTCACGTACTTTTGTTCTCCCCATTTCTCGAAGCTCGCCCTGGCAGCGGGGTACCTGTAGCTCCCCCCCAAGACAAAAGGAAAGAAGAAGGGGGGAAAAAATGCAGAGCTGACATGTGCTTTTTTGGAGTTCAAGGTACGCAGCGAATTGGAAGCGTTCCGTTGGAGAAAAAAAAGAGAACGAGTCAAAGAATGTCAGCAATAAGTTTCGGTTGCGCTTCGGCTGTATCATCCTCGTTATCATCATCATCAGCATCATCATCGCTTCCGGTTTGTTTTACGTTTAGGCTAGAATCGAGATCTGGGCTCGAAAAGCGATTGACGACAGCGCTCAAGCCTGCCCTCGGAAATATTATTTTTTTATTGCTACTTGCTTTGGGTTGTCAGGAATATTCCTCCATAGTTCACTCTAACAGAGGGCCTTTGACTACTCTTACCTAGTACTGCAGCCCTGTAACACGGACCGTAAGCATTTGCATGGGGGGCTCCAGGTCACGTACATCCATGATTGACGCAACTGATGATTCCGAGTCTGCATGAACAGTACCAAAAGACAGGCTCCCAGACCGACTTTCTTACGATCGACACTGTCTGGAGGATATACGAACAACAAGGGGAAAAAAAGAGGCGTAATAAGATTGAACCACAAGACTCCCTACTCATTTCGATTCTTTCCAATGGGAGAAATTAGAGTCCATCACCTACGGATATACCGAAATGTAGCCCTGAAAGCTGTAAAAGACGAAACTTTGGAGGTTGAATTTTTGGTGGAGGGGTAGTTTTGGTACGCACCTACTATAGAGGAGCAGGAGGAGGGGGGGGGGGGGGGGGGGGTGACCAGGGAGCTGGAGCTTTGACCGTCCACCGCCGCTTGCTCACCATATTTGTTTTTGGACTTGAGCATCAATTGGAATGGATCCGATGGATTTCCATGCATTGCTTGCGTCGATGAGCAGATTTTTCCCCTTCTCTCTTTCTTTCTTTCTTTCTTTCTTGCTTGACTGCTCCATAGGCAGACGTACTCAGTTCACCGGTGACGGACCGGATAAATGGACGTACATACAGGGAAAATAACCCATTCAAGCCACCCCGGGTTCCTCCGTAGGTGTTTTTGTTGGGGGGTGTAAGGTGTGTACATACACATACGTAGGTACCTACGTACATACATACGTGCATTGCGTGCATGCAGTCGTTACAGGCAAGGCATATTAAGGTAACATTCTCGTAGCATAGCACTATAGGTAGCTCAGTTGATGGATGGGCCGAAAGCTAGATCCCTGGTATTTGGCATCATGGGTGGGAGACTGTTCGGTAGTTCACAACCCCACCGGCTGGGATGCCCAGCTTTTTCCAATTTTCTTTTGCAAGCCACCACTATAACTGTTGCTCTCATGTGAGTAGTAGTTGTAGCAGTTAGCAGTATCTACATACACCCAGACTGTGGTCCGTATCCGCACCTGCTGCATCATCATCATCATCATCACCATCGGTATTGTCTTGGCATAACGGCGTGCCGTTTCTGGTTCATTGGGCGCAACAGGAGCAGCTCTTGGAATGAGGTCCTACCGCCCCCTTGGTTTCGTCGGACAGTAATACATACCATACCATACCATATACAATACGCGAGAGGCGGGTTCATATGATCAGACCTTGCTCACGTGTTTCCAACTTTGTTCCCTGATGGCGTTGTGGGTTTTTTTTTTGTCACAGGCTTGAATCCATTACCAACGTCGATGATGAAAAAGGAAATAATAAAGAGGTCCAAGTCATAGTCACAGTCACACAGTCACACAGTTTTGAAGCGATCGTCGTGGTGGTGTCTATGCGCTTTCTGAGGATCTACGGATGCCTGTTTGCTTGCTTATACGCATTGTCAGAGTTGAGAACCCCCCCCGTCCCCTTTGAATCCTACCACTATGTATCCAAATATGTATCTATCTGCTGTTGGTCAGATGAAGAATAACTCTCTATTCCTTCTCACCGAATCTTGACCGCTGTTCCATCTCGAAGCAATCTTACAACTCACTCACTCTTGACACACTGTCCATCGTTCTCTGTCCTCTTTTCATTCGTCCGGGCATATTTTTAGATGTTCCTTGCTTTTAATTAGTATGAATTCCTTCCCCCCCTCCCTCTCCCAACGGCGTGGCGGGGCTGAAATCGTCGATGGCGGGGTGCCCGGGAACCTGGAGCCTCTTAGTTTCAACAACCTTGGAACTACTCTGTACTACCCAGACGACTCCATGGATCTAGTTCAAGTAGCGGTCACCCTTGGTTTTGTTCCCATTCCATTCCACTGGAACCGAACCGAGAAATGGGGATTTTCAAGTCATTTTTAGTGGTAATTAATTATTCCACATTGGACGGATCATCGCCCTGCAAGCCTCTTTTGGAAAATGACAAGGCGAAGGGCTTGACTTTATCTTTGTATCCTACCCAAAGCGGGCAAGATTGGTATCGTCTATAGGCCCTACATACCGCTGGTAGGTATCTGGTAGCACACTGCCTCACTCTTGAGAGATACCTAGATACCTATCTAGGTACTAGGCAGAGAGCACACTCAGCAACTCTCTCTCTCTCTCTGTCTCATCAAGCTCATCAAGATGATGATGATGATGAAACAAGTGCCTTTAGCCGTAAGAACTGGGGTAAGAATTTAGTCAACTTTTTGTTTTCTCTTTCTTGCTCTCTCTCATGGCATGATGCATGCGTGATACCGGAAATAACACACATTGGCTTTGCGAGAGTCTGTCTCTCTGGCCTTTTGACTCTCGTCTAATCCAAGCCATGTCTCCTTCCTCTGTGGCTCTTTTTGATGACATAATCTCCGCTGACTGAAAAGGCAGACTTGCAATCTTCACTTCATCTCAATCATCTCATCTTATCTCAACACCATCACTAAAAACGCAACCCATGGATCACGTCAAAAAAGCATTGGCCACGGACAAAAAATGACCGACGGCATAAATAAGACAGCCCCGTTAGATCCTAAAATCCTTCTTGTACAGCCTACGCTTATTTCCCTTTCTTTCCCGCCTTTTTCTTTCTTTCTTTGTGTGTCTCAAAAAGGCTTTAAGCTGAGCGGAGAAGCATCACGTATCTGGAAATCCTCTCCCGCTGAGGCTGGGTGGACAGAGACAACTCGGGCCACCGGCTTACACGAGCGTCCACCCACCTTATTCTCTCTGTCTCCATGTCTCTCTTCTGCCAGGACTCGTGCAGTTTTACTGTTACTTTGCATCGTAGCAAAACATTAGATCTATTTTTTTCTTCTTGGTTTCGTTTCGTTTCTGTCACAAATGACACAAGGAAGTAGCTACGGATATTGATAGGCTAGCTGTCTCTCTTCGCTTCCTTGGGCTCTTTGTCTAATACTCTGCACAGATAGACCGAGGTTCCGCATGCTTGGTTGGATTCAAGACTCAGTCTCGGTCGACAAAACAAGACAAGACAAGACACACAACTCACACTCCCCTTTTACATTACCCAGCATCTGAGACAAGCGAAACAAAGGCTTCGTTTGTCACCTTATCAGCTCTCTGTTTCAGGAAAACGTAGGTCCATTGTAACAATCCTTTGACATTCCTCACTCGGCATATACCACAATCGAAGCATCTGAACCTCGGCAGTCTTTTCCCCCTCCCCCCTTGCTTGTTTGCTTGCATCATCATCGAACCATTGTTCTCTAGCGGCATGGCCTCTTACATGAGCTCTTTATCCTCGGTTGGTTGAGGGGTTTTATAAAACAGCAGCAACAACAACAACAACAACAACAATAATCCCATCTGATAATCGATTCTTTCACACCTATCTTTTCACTAGGAAAGCTCCAAACTATTCTAAGCATAGTCTTTCCCAGGATCCAAAGAAGAAGAAAAACAATGGGTAGTTCTCCCCCAGTTCTCGGCTGCTTACCCCGTAATGAATGTGCATCATCTCAAATGGAAACGTAACACCCGGCCCGAACTGTATAGACTCCATCCCCATTCTCCTCTTTTCTATCTGATGATAGAAAAAAAAGGCACGACTGAAACATTATGCCCGTAACATTCTTGCTCTTTTCATTGGTGCAAATATAAACAACAACAACAAAAAAACACTGCTTAGAAAAAGTGTTTCACACGCCTTGCTGACTTACCAGGCGGTGGTGGTCGGTCAAGGGAACCAACAGTTCCCAGCCGGCTGGTCAAAGGCACTCCCCTTTTTCTTCCTGGATCTGAGACTGACTGGGGGGGAGAAGGACAAAAAGTCAAGGGGGAGAGAGACCCATATCGCTTGTCTCGGCCCGTCATGTAGGGCTCATTTTGTTCAATCTTGAATGACGGGCGCGCTAGTCTTGGATCCAATAAACAAAACGAAACAGGACAAGGCAAAAAAAAAAAGGAAAATCAAGCATAATCTTCAGGAAGGAAACTCCCTTTTTTTGTTGACGATGAAACCCTGGACCTCCTGAGGGGAAATCGACTCCGTGTTGTGGCTTGCGGAGAGAAACAGAAGAAGCAGCAGAGTTGTCTTACGCAACGATCCTGCTCCCCTCTCGTTAGAAGATCAAGACAGTGGGTGAGTGAGAGAGTGAGAGAAGGGGAAAAGAGAGAAAAGGACTCTTGTTGGTCTGCATTAGTTCACATGTTACATCCGTCTCCTACCTATGCTGCACCTTTCTTCCCAGGCCCTTTTTTAGTTATTTCGATTATTATTATTATTATTATTTATTTATTTATTTTTATTCTCCGAATACCTGCATACATACACATGTAGAGCACAGACTGGCTCTTTGATTTGATTACGATTATCTGCAAGGGGGAGGTGTTTTTTTTTTCCCTTTCCCTCTCTTTCTTCGGAATCTCACATGTCAGGGGGGCTCAACAACTTGTCGTGTTCTTTGTACCCTTTTTCTTTTCCTTGACAGAAGAGTCACTAGTGTACCGAGTAGGAGACGGGACATGTGGAGAGGGGAGATTAGGGTTGAGATCTGCCGGCTTCATCTGTTCCGGCCGCTTGGATACGAATTTCGGTCTGAAACAGTGACAAGAAACACCACCACCACCACCAGCGGTTCTCTCCTCTCTCCCTCTCTCCCTCTCTCTTTCTTTCCGCAGTCTTTCCGCAGATTCTCCGCAGCATAGAGCGTCTCCTACCCACGGTCAGTGGAGCAGTATGGATCCCGTATGTAGGTAGGTAGACACAAGGCTGATCAGAGCTGAGAAAGTGTCTGAGGCATTGTGGTCCCTTTGACACGGCTGGAGAAACATTACCCATTGCAAGGCCTGCATACCGAATCTTTGTAATTACATGTCGTATCGTTCCATAATTCTAATGACGTGGTGTAATGGCATCCAACTCCTCCTTACCGTGCCATGACAAAAAAAAAAAAAAAAGAACTCATAGGACTCAATCCAGTCCAGCCCGACCCGACCCAACCCCTGAGAACACCGGTTGACTATGCAAAGTCGTCGTCATCTGCTCC
The DNA here is from genome assembly GCA_004303015.1 of Cladobotryum protrusum. NCBI lineage: Eukaryota > Fungi > Ascomycota > Sordariomycetes > Hypocreales > Hypocreaceae > Cladobotryum > Cladobotryum protrusum. Next base: position 209,778 of record RZGP01000009.1, read on the forward strand.
GCTAATCCTCTTTTCACCAACCTCTCGGATCTTCTCGCCCAGAATAGTACGGCCATACCTCTCGGCCACCTTGTACGCCGCTTCCATCATGCGACCCGTTCGGTCACGCATCAGCTCCACCATCTCCAGAGCCCGCATACCCCGGTCTTCACCTTCACGGCACTCCACAGCCAGGAGCTGCAGTAGTGTCTTGTCAATCTCCAGCTCAACGCGGGACAGCAAAGACCGTTGGGTGTGACTGCCGGACGTGGCCTCAACCAGGTCCCGTAGCTGTGCCGCTTGTACCCCCTTGAGCATGAACAGCTGCTCCAGTTTCCTTGTCTCGGCACCTTCCTCCTCCTCTTCCTCTTTGTCATCATCCATCGCATCATCCTCCCCACTCTCCTTATCCCGCTTCTTCTCCTTGGGAGGATTAGCCAAGGGGATGGAGAACTCAAACTCTGACAGGAGAGGTCGTGGAAAGTATGGGTACTGATCACCTCCTTTTAGAATGATACAGTGGAACTTATTTTCAGCTACTGCAATGGGGTAGTACGTCTCATGCTTTTTGCCAGACGCCAGGCGGTCTAGCAGCCGAGTGTCAAGCAGAGGTACCCATGAGGCACGCGATGGTTGGCGCCAGTGTAGCAATGTGAGCAGTGTACCCGTAGAGTCGTATATGCATGGATCCTATCATCGGTTAGTTAGGTGGTCTTGTTGCCATCATTGAAAATTGTACTCACGCCGTTGTCTGAGAAAAAGACACTCTTGAGAGTCGCGCCTTCTGGAAGAGCTACTGTGTCCTCATTCTGGCAGATTTCATCCCGCTTAATGTTCTCTATTGTGTACAGGAGTCTTGTGTTCCCGTCAGGGGCAACAGGGCCGTTGCCTATTGTGAGCACGTAATCCCTCCAACTTGCACAGGTAACCATTGGTGTACTCTTGGGGCGGTAGACTTTGTACGGCATGCCAAAGAGTGTAAATACACGCACATAGTTGGCCGTCGTCACAACTGTAACAAATGATTCGCTCAGGGACATGGCTGTGATTGCTTCCCCTTCAGGAAGTTGCGTTCGCCAGTCAGATCTCTGTGTCCATGTCTCATGAGGCCGATAGAAGATAGTTGCCGGCATATCATCCTTGGGTGGGCAAGAGAAAAGGGTGCCATGGTCATTCAGACAAGCCTTGTCGTACAGAAAAGTATCCGTAAAATGATAGTCTCTGTGGAACTCGTGGTCGTAAAATTCCACTGTGACAGTATGGTGCGAGTCTTGATCCACAGTCCAGACGAACCCAATGAGATTCAAACACAGATATTTTCTATTTCCTCTCCATGGCGTCGATCCAGGCTGAAATGCTTCATGGTATTGGGGTTCCGCAAGGTGTCTCCTTTTACTTGATAACCCAGCTGGTATCTCATCGTCCTCGCGACCTCTCTTCTGGCCACCGGTCGTATATCCGGCACCGTCATCGTCTACCACAAAGTCATCCTCATCTCCGTCCCCGTCTCCTAGAAAAGAGTCGAGGCTTCCCAGTGATTCTCGACGTGGCCGAGTGGGGATATCGATTCGTCTGTTGCCGTTGGCTGGAGGGGGTCTTCTATTGGCAGAGATTTCTGATAGAGGGTCATGGATGAACGGCGATGGTTGCATGGTCATTTTCAGTATCGGAGAGAACTGATCAGGAAGAAAATCTGGATATATATAGACTTCTCCATCTGTTGTTGTAAACGAAAGAATGTTCTTGGAAGGGTGCCAGGCCAGGTCAATGACATTGGAATAATCATATCGCTGAATGACGCTCTGGGTCTTGGTTTCCCAGATCAAAACCTTGCCGCCCTTGCAGGCTGTTGCTAGCATTGCTCCATTAGGAGACCAGGCAACGGCCGTGATGTCGCCAAAATGCCCATTGGCGAAGCACCGTTGTTTCTCCCAGTCGTTTTTGGACACTACTTGGATGTCCCTTGTCGGCGTTGGCACGGCAAAGGCTCTGCCATCGGGATGCCAAACAGCCTTTGTCGATACCTCGGAATCACCATCCACTGCACCAATGATTCCATCAACCTTGTGTATCAATTCGGGCTCTTCTGAGGTGAGCGAGTAGATGTAGATGATGCCATCGACACATGAAACGGCAGCAAGCCGACCATTAGGATCCAGGCTCACGTGGCGACTGGCACGGCCATGCTCCTTCAAGTGCTTGACTTGGGTAATCTCCTTTGTGTTGACAATCTTGACGCTCAGCTCGTCGCTAGCCACCGCGCACCACTGGGAATCGGCAGACAGGGACACATCCCTTATAGGGAGCGAGGTTCGGATAATGAATCGTTCAAAGTTGGCAGCGCTGAGAGAGTACAGGCTGACAGTGCCGTCCTCGGAGCCGACAACGAAGAAGTCTTGGGAGGAAGAAACTGCAACATTCTGTTCTTGACAATCATCAATATTCGTAGGCTCACCGTCCGAGCCTGTTTTATAGAGTCGAATGGTGTTGTTGGAGCCAACGGTAACGAGTCGTGTGCCATCGGTTGTATAAGCGCATCGCGTTGTTCCTTGGGTATGCGCTGGGCGAGGCCGAGGTCGGGGGGCAATTGTTGAATCCATTGTCGCAAATATCTTCAATGGGTCGAGCTATGCTACTGCATTGGGATGCCTGGAACCAGCTAGGCCTGTTGAGAAAGTCTGAAGTTGGAAGCACCCTTTCGTCGTCTAAGCGGGAGACGCGTCTGACCCGCGTCTCAATTAACACCCTGCGAAAGGCGACCCCGCGGTTCCCAGTTGACACCTGTGAACAGCTGTCCCACCAACCCCCACCTCGATAATTCCATCTACCCTATCATCTATCGCAGGATAGGGGTATATATTTATCAGCAGGCAGCGGTGTTGAATGATAGAGACCATACCTAGGCAGAACAAATAATAGTCGCTTTTGTGTTTGTACTCTTTTCATTTTCCCTTTCAGATCTACAAGAAATCTCATCTGTCATCTAAGAAATTAATTATCATATGAAATGGAAACTTCCGACACAAACAAATTCTTCTTGACTGAGTGAGTTCAACTGGCTGGTTAAATCGTTGCGGTGTAAAATCTCAAGATAAAAATACTAACGTCTTCAGTGCTGCTCACGCTGAAAACGAGAGGAAAGCTGCAAAGTCAGGAAACAAAAATGGAGACCCTCTGGTTATGAAGTCGAAAATTCTCGCCGTCACTTTGGATCCGGCTTCTCCTTCACATGGAGTCTTCATCGCAGAGTCCGCAGGCAACGTTCGCCGCATGAACATCTCCGTGAGTAATGGCAGCCAGCCTTGTTGTAGACTCATTTTCTCACATATATATAGTCGGCCGACCCAAAGACCACCTATCGAGGGCCCAAAGCCCCCGTTACATGTGTAGCAGTTGGTGGGAATGGGAACAAAACCGTCTTTGCGGGATCATGGGACAAGGACGTTTGGTCATGGGACATTGAATCAGCCAAACCGGGCCGCAAGTTCAGCGGACACAGTGACTTTATCAAAACCGTCGTTTGTGGCAGGATATCTGGGAAAGACATTCTCATCAGTGGTGGTGCCGACAAAAAGATCATGGTCTGGGACATTGAGACTGGCCGACGCCTTCACACTCTTCAGGATGCGACGACAACGATGAACGCTGTACAGGATATAGCAATTGACCCTGTTTTGAGCACATCGGATTCTATTGTCATTGCGAGTGCAAGCAGCGATCCTCATATTCGCCGGTGGAAGATTACGCTGGATGCATCTGAGCAGTTACCCGAGTCATTCCACGACCGTCCAGAAACGGAGAGACTCACCATTGAGGAGCACCGCACAAGCGTCTACAGTCTATACTTTGACGTTGACAGCGACGATGGCGACTTATGGACTTCTGATGCAGATGGTTTGGCCAAGTGCCTGGTGCGGTCTCGCAACTTCGTGGCCGATGACGTTTACGAGCATGGCGACTATCTCCGTGCCGCCATCCCCACAGAGAACTGGGTTATTACGGCCGGACGTGACGAGAACGTCAAGGTATGGGACCGGTCTTCGGGAAAACTCTACTGTATCCTTGAAGGTCACTTTGAAGAAGTTACGGATCTAGTGTTGCTACGGAACTCGCTGGGACAACCTGACAAGGTTTGCAGTGTCAGCATCGACGGTACCATTCGCACGTGGCCATTGGCAAGGACCGAGCTGGATGAAGTAATCAAGAAGATTGAGGAATCCAAGAAGCCGGCTGAGAAAGAGGTTGAGCCGGAAGCCTCCAACTTGTTGACGGCTGAGGAAGAGGCGGAACTGGCGGAGCTGATGGGTGATGATGATTAGGCATTTGATACCTAAAAAGAATACTCTTACGTGTTTAGTTGACCGGGTAGGTAGGCAAGTGGCGACTCATGGACAAATCCTTCACCGAGTACCGACGGTGGTTTACACATATTCCCCAATGGCGAACATAGCAAATCTGTTGTCATGACCCTACGGTAGCATACATGGGATTTACTATGCCAGCTGCGTGCTGGATGGCTTAGACAAACGAAAAGAAGCCGGCCATGAGTCAAAGTGAAACATGTTGCGGTGTCACAAATTCTATCGAGTCTGGTAATGCATGTCTTGGACTGGTCGAGATACTAAATCAACTCTATGCCCGCCTCTTCTAGTGTTACCTCCCAAATCAAGGTCCGTTTGTAGAATGCATGGCAGCCACGTGAGTGGTGGCTTGTCCTCGAGGTTCTGACCTTTGTCCTTCTCTCGCTCGCTGACCGCTCCTGGTCGGGAGACCCGAAACGAGGGCGGCTCTTGCTTTCCGTCCCGTTTTAGCATCTCGTGTCGCTTTCCTTCGGTATTGCAAGGTGATACGATGGGATAACGGAGATTGAAACAAACGGAAGCACCTGACGCCCTTACACTGCCTGAACCCGTGCGGCGCATACGCCATATCAAAGCGTCATTGGAACTTTGGACGATGAGCTCACAACTCAAGATTAATAATTCGAGAAGAAATTGAGCGCTGATCACTCCCCGTTATAATCAGAACCTTCTATAGGCACTACCCGAGGTTGTCGGTTGGTCGATAATAAAGCTCGTGGGGGTCCCGTGCCCACAATATTGGCTCCAGACAGTCGTCATCAGCTACTTGAACTGTAGACTTGGCTATTTTAACATTGAGTCCATGTATGTAGAATCCGTTTGCACACTGGTTGAACTCGTCAGACCTTGACCGAGCACCTGGTCGTATTACAGGCCTCGTGTCCTACGTCCTTGCCTGTAGCCGTTCGCAGGAGCAGTGGTACGAGCCATGAATCATGCATAGCCCAGTATTGTGGTCATCTACCACATGGTTGAACCCTCCCCGCCGGACCCGGGTCCATGGAAGACTTCTCGTCGCACGGAGGGCGGAGGGATGGAATTTGATTTATTTTTTTCTGGATTACGGATAGCCTGGTGATCCGGAAAAAAAAAAGATTGCTACGTAGGCATCAGTTTGGTGCTCCAGGTGACCCTGCATGGTGGAGACGCGACGTCCTGTTTAAATGGACTGGGTAACCAGCAGCCTGGTTGCCATCTGCCGTTCGCCTGGAGGCAGATCAATTCCGATTTATTAAGAGGAAGATGATGCCTGTAGAAGCTTCAGGTGCAGGTAGCCGTCGGTATGCCTAATACGCATACAGGTAAGCTGGCGACGGTCTCGACTTGTCCCCGACATCCTAAGAAAGCACCTATCAGGATTAGAAAATAACAAGTCATCCTCACAACACAGCTGTTAGTGGAACATGGTCGAGAGGTAATGGCCTGGGAAGGGTTTAAGCCATGGTTCCGAGAGATACGAGTAGTCGGCTCAGCTAGAATAGCTGAAAGGGCATCCTCTGTAAGAAAACTGGATTCACATTAGCCTACTCTGTACCGCTTTCGGAGTTTTCTTAGGACGAAAAAAAACGAAAAACGAAAAATGCCACTAACTTCTTTCTCTTGCATGAAAGTCGATGAATCAGTCCAAACTCCAAGGCAACTGAAAAATTGAGCTTGACAAGGGTCTTTGCTTAACAGCGGCAAATCTCCTGAATGCTGGAGCCCTGCAGGGCACGGACGCACCAGGCAAGGAATTGCAGGCTTCGAATCGCGCTTCGGGTGGCGGAACCTGGCTCCCGGAGACTTGCTACCGTTTCCTAGTACTGAATTTTACGCGGCTCCCACCGGTCAGTCTTCTAGAGATAATGAAGAGGGTGGAAGATGAACGTTCCGGCCGGCGAGATTGAAGCTTGATTTTGGCCCTGGCTCAACATTGCGAACGTTGGATTCCATAACGGCTCTTACGGCTCCATGCTCAACTGCCCTTCGGGACCTTGCATCACTGTTGTGGGTAGAGGATGCAGGTCAGCAAATGGAGGTGCATGGGGGACGTAGCATTGTGAGAAGAAATCGCCCGTTTGTTGGCTGGGGCCTCATGCAGGTACAGGATGGAAAAGTGTCCAATGGCGATGCGCTGATACGGATGCATGACTCCACCCATATCGGAAGAGGGAAGGGGGAGAAACGGCAGGAGGGACAGGTGCATATCCGAGCACCTTCTGCTATTTGGAAGACTGATATGGCGGGGACAGGAAATGCCGGGCAGTCGAAATGGATGAACAACCGTCAAACTTGGAATCGTGGCTTTATCCAATATTTTTAGGTCCGAGTATTGCCAACTCCTTTAATGCTCTCTAATTCAGCCTCTAAGCCACTTGGCCTGCTATGGCCCTATCACATCTGTCATGCGGAAGAGTGACAAGTGCCGGCCACTAGTTTTAAGACATGAATCACTTTGGCGGGATGCATAATCAGGGTCCGTCCGTCCATCCACCCACTGAGCTGTTGAAGCCACCACTCTACGTTCATGCAGAGTTGGCTTCGATGCCTATTGATTGCGCGGGGAGCCGGATGAGGACAATGCCTTTGTGTTGTTCATAATCGAGCTGCAGCTTTATATTGGCTGAGGATACGGAACACAGATATTTAACCGAACGCCATGTAGATCAAGCGCACCAGTCATTCTCTTCCCCCTCCTCCTCCTCCTCACCATCATCGGCGATCAGGCGGAAACGATGCTGTCGTATTATGACTTGGGTGGCCTCACGGTATGCACTCCTTACAGTGTTGCATCATTTGCTCCCCACACTGAGTGCTTCTAGCATGGTGATGCTGCTGGTGCGATTCGTAGCACCAAGCCGGGGCTTGCCTTTCACCAATTGTTGGCTTGTGACTGACGGAGGTCTGGACAAGTCTAGTCGCAATAGGATGCTTAGTTGCACCACTCACGGCGTTTGGAGCGTGAACCAATATGCACGTGAAACGAGGCTGTCACACAGCTCAACCGATCAATCATCACTGGTACTACAGCAGTCACACTCCGACAATACTAGTGTGTGATATGGCGAGTCCCAATTCTGCAATTGCCACGAGGCGGCCGACCGCCGGGACGGGAGACAACACGCGAGAGATGAACACGCGAGAAGCCGTCCACTTACATACTATCGGTCTCCGACGGCGGGTCCGTTTCGTCTCTTGAGGCAAACACCGGTCGCTGATTTGCTGGTGGGGAGGCTAATATGGTGCCCCTGAGAGACGCCACGCCGTGAATGGGCATGGATCGCCGGATGGTGCTGCGGGGAACAAGGCTAGACGAGGCCGTCACAGGGATACAGTGATGAAAAGACACAAAAGATGCAGCACATGGCTGTGAGCCGACGTTTTGTTTCGCTGGATCGGCTCTCAGCTGCTCCATCACGACTAACCAATGTGGTGGCCTGCTGGTTGCTTTATTTTTCTTGTTGAGTCGATAGCAGGGGGGATGAAGACGAGAGCGAAGCGAACGAATTGAACCACGAGTCACGATATGCGTGCCTCATGCGGCTGCCGCATAGATGAAGGCGCGTAGAGTAATAAGAGGGTGTCTGGCTTTTAGCTGTGACTGGACAGAGGGCGGGAGGGATTTCTGCATTCCTCAACGGCACTGCGGCACGACGTGATGTTGAACACATAGCAAGAAGAGGAAATTGTTTGATTGGCTATATTTGGCATACCACGCAAGCCTGCAGTTTCTCGTTCACATCCTGGCGCTTCAATTACTATCCCTGAAACAATTACCGGTTTTGAAGCGTTGATGACGACTGGGCGGGCTTGGTGTAAGCTGAGGTGAGTTGTCGGCCTTGCATCTACAGGTACCAGTTTTCAAGATGCGAAGGTTTCCGTCCTGGTTGATGTTGTCGCAGCTAATGAGCACCGTGAGTTATACACATACACAAGTACTTGCGCTTGACACTTGTGCTTGAATGTGGAGACAGGCCGTATCTCTCATTCATGAATGTGAGACATTGTCCCGCTGCCACGCTACATCGGCGGCGACCAGCGCCCATCAATCATGTCTGTGTTGGCTAGACAGCAGCATTCCAGGTCTTTCCTCTTTTTTTTTTTTTCTTTTCTTCCAATTGTTGTTGACGAGAATGTCTTGACTCCTTGTTCCCTGTTCCGTGGGGTCCCCGGGACTAAGACTAGATGAGTTTGAAAGAGAGCTTGATAAATGAAAGCGCACTGACTGATCTGGTTAATTAGTGCATATCATGCAGTACGGAACATCACTGTCGGAAATTGAGTGGCCTACAATGACCAACACTGACAAGACGAATCCGTTTGTATGAATGATTCTGGACGGACCATCTTGTCGCCATAGAAGAAGACTTGACGGCACAAAGAGGCTGGCTCGTGGGGGTTAGCAATGTGGCAATCTATTTTATTTTCCCTGGTTTCTCCTGTTGGTGCTAAATGACCTGGTCTATTGACCACGGTTCCATGCCCAAATTGCTCATTGTCCATCTCCTTTCCCCCCTGCCCTCATGTTGCCCATGCTCACTATTCCTTGTGGCCACATTTTTTTTTTGGTCCTCTCCCCTGTTTAAGGCTGTTGCTGAACTAAACAGAAGCGCCAAAGCTCGACCCCTGTCCCTTGTTTCTGCCACCTCAGATCCAAGCCGCTGTCAGATCCGCGTGCGCCACAGAGCGTCTCCCATGACTTTATCCGAACAAAGAATAGAGCCCTCATCTTTTTTTCTTTCTTTCTTCCCAAAGCCACCGTGAGAGGGTCGGTCAGCATGAGGAGAAATCCGTTTGTATGGTTTGTCCCTTTGTCTGCAAACCGGTCTTCCCGCTGCTCCACATTTCAGCGAAGCTGCAGAAAGGGTGAGCATGGACGGGGTCATGGACGTGAGTGAGGACGAGCACACAGGCCTCATGCATTGTCTACTTGTATGTATGAGGAAATACAAAGCCATTGATATGATACAAAGTGCTAATATGCCACAAGTAGCAGTGGATGTCGCAGAGTAGGACCTGTGCAAAGTAGTATTGACTGTAATGTGCTCCGTACTCCTAAACGGAGGACTCCGTAATAAGGTACAAAAAGAAACTCCGTCACAATCCTTGCTCGCTCGGCAAGCCGTGCACACCAAATGCCATTCAGAGACCCCAGGAACCAAGACCCAACCCAACCCACGACCGCCCGTCCGGAGGGTAGGGAGTACAACTAATTACTCCTGTGCGCATGCTGGTACATACAAGTACTTGTAGATATCCAACCCATTCCCCTCGTTCGCCTACCTACATACTGCTGCTACATACCAGTACAATAATACAGGTGCTCCATACGTACGTTTCTTACACGGAGCTTCTACAAGTAAGATAAAGAGCGTACACGTACAGTATGGGCTAGCCAATATCCTCCATCCTACTCCCATCCAGATATACACACACGCATACATACACATGCCTGTTCATACATAATAATACCCATACACCACCATACACCTAGTTAATAATAATAGGGCCACGGACGGCTCCCAATTTGTGGCTTCCCTGATCCCTTCTCTTTCTGGTGGGCCTACAAACAGAGCCAAAAAGAGAGAGAGAGAGAGAGAGAGGAGAGAGAGAGCGAGGACTCGGTGATCATTCTTTGGTTTGTGCTTCTTTTTTTCGTCAACTCCGTGCCTCCCCCTCCCCATTCTCTATTTCTTCGGTTGCGGTACCGCGCAAAGAAAAGAAGCTCCAAGGAAGGTTCATCGATTTTGACCAGGTCCCCAGGCTTCCAGGTTCGGGTACAACGACCAACAAGCACCTGCCAGCCATCTCCTCTCTCCACACCCTGGCAGCAGCTGGCAGTCACCACCCAGGGTTCTTTCTTCGACTTCACTTTTATTCTTTCCCTCCCCCTCTCTTTCCTCTTCTTTTTGACTTCTCATCTAATAATTGCTGCTGGTCATCTTTCCCCACAGGTCTCATCTTCTATTTTTGTTTCTGATATTTCATCAGTCTCGTGCCTTTGTCTCTCGTTACTACTCTATTCTGTACTCTATTCTACTCGACTCGACTCGATTCTTGGTAGCAGCAGCTAGTCTGCCACTTTAATCAATCGCCTTACAAACACCCTCGACCCCGTTATCGCCATCTTCGAACCGCAGCAGCTGCTTGGAACCAGCAAAGCATCACAACGGTCATGGTATAGCTGAGACCCGAGAACCAGGACGAGACCCCGACCGCCTTTTCGCTCCATCAATCACTGCCTGGCGTTGCATCATTCAGTTGCATGCATAGCACTAACATAAAAGGCACTGATTGGCGGCACCGCCCAACGCTTCTATGAACCAATTTCGACCCAGTTCCATTATACTTGCACCAAAGGTCATCATGACTGAACTCAAAGTCGACAGCAATGGCAGCGTCGTTGCTTTTGAAGGACACCCAGACGTCATTTCCACACAATTGCGCCTGCTTCCCACATCGCCCCAGATCTTAATTCTCCCTGCCGTTCAGTGCTACATCGCCAATGATGAAGATCAAGCATTCGAGGTTCGGAGGTATATTCGAAAGGTCCACGATGCCCTGACCGCCCGCAATGAAACAGCACGGAAATTCCTGCAGGAATCAACATCCTCAGGCAAACGGCTGGTCTTTATGAATGGAGGGACACCCAGTGCACAGGCCTTGTGTATCAAAGCTATTATGAAGCATGAAACTGGCGGGGATAGGGCTGAAGCCGAAGTATTCTTCAACCAATTGGTCAAAGATGGACTTTCTGGTCTTGAGAATGATGGAAAAGGCCAGGAAACCCTCGGTTCTAGCGGATATGATCACGATGAGGATCTCGATGACGAGCTTCAGGACCCCATAACAAGGGCAATGAGAGCTGCTGATGCTTTGGATCGTGAGACCGCCAATCTACAACCGATCGATATGCTTGATCTGACACTGACGACTCGACCACGGAGTTTGAGTCTGCCATTGTATGGCTATACAGACGGCTTCGGAGATGCGGCTCCATTCTTTCTCTTTGGTGCCCATTATGAAGACGAGAGTGACCCCGAAGCTGAAGCCGGCCCTGAGCCGGCTAGTGCTGAGGCCCCAACTTTTTCTTTCATCGATTACAATCAGCCGGCCAAACGAGCTCGTCGTGACTCAGTCGATTGGCCCCCAACATCGCCGAGCTGCATAGGCGAATCATATAACCCTTTCACGATTCGTCGTCGAAGGGATACTGAAATCTTGTCTCCAACATCTGATGTTTTCACAATCCGGACCAGTGAGCATGTCGTATATGGGGAGGCTGCAATTCTAGACATGCGAGTGTCAATTTCGATTCCAAAGGGGCCCCTAGCCAGGATTAAGTCTCTTGACAGGATTCCCGCCAACCCCAAATTCAGGGATCTCTACGTTCCGACGGCTGAGGTTGCAATAGAGACATCAGTGCCACGCCGTCCTCACTCCTTCATGGTCATTACAGATGAAAAGAACCCCGCGGCAAGACGACTAAGCCATATTGATAGACCTCGAACCATCCTTGTGAGGCCGAAACGGCCAACGATAAATGTTGATACATTACCATTTGATAGGATAAAGAGAGGTGGCCCGAATCCTGTCAGAATATCATACGTCGATCGGGGAACAGATGCTGCCGAAGCGACTCCGGTGGAGCCCCAATTCCAACCAGTACTGCCTTGCCTAGAGGATCTCGTTGTTTATTTCAAAGATGAGACACCCGATGGTCTCTTGTCATCAGTAATCAGGTCTTTTAAGACGGGCAATTATCCCGTAATGCCCCAGTCAGAGGATTCATCTGTGGTTGAAACAAGTTTCTCTTCGCCTACTACTCCATTGGATCAACAAACACCTGCTCCAGTTTCAAGCAGTGTTTCGAAGGCTTCTACCGTCCTGAACTCTGCGCCCGATGACGAATATGATCCTTTTGCATACAGCCAACCCAACTGGCCTCAGTCCAAGAAGGAACAAACAATACCAACCGTCAACATTATTAGACCTCCTACACCGGCTCAAACGCCTCCGCCTTACACCACAAAAGAAGATAAATTTCACGAGTTTGACATCATTTGTGGCCAGACTGCTGTGACCATGCAGAATTCCCTTCGCTCGATTCTCAACATCTACTTTCCACCCGAAGGTGAAGGCTACCGTCAATTTCAATTTTCACTTCTACCTGAATTTGATGGTCTATGGAAACCAGTGTTTAGAGAATCAGATTCCAGGGGCTCTCAGCGTGAAAACAACCGAAGGGTGGATCAAATTCTAGCGATAGGATCGCAGCAGGGTGTCAAGAAGGAGTACTCTTCAGGTATCATCAAGCAGTTGGAAAAGCATGGAACAAAATCGAGTGATGAGCAGGGCCGTAGTGGCAGAGTTGACTTTAGGTAAGGACTACTCAACGAGCCATTTACTTTTCATCATACTAACTTTGATCAGATATCTTCTCGCCAATGCTATGCAGTCATTTACAGCACAGCCGCTTGCCAACCAAACGTCCAATAACCCCTTCACCAATTCCTATCTTTTGGCGACTCTCATTATCCCCCATCTCGAAACTTATTTGGCTTTGCATTCAGAGATCAGATATCTGCTTCTGGAATACCCTCCGGAGCATCTTCCAACTGTTCTAGCGTTGCAGAAGTTGGTCGGAGTAGATTTAATCAAGGTGGCCCAGATTGTTGATTCAGCCAGCAAGGATCGATTGCCGTTTACACAAATCGGAGGGCCGTCTGTCGGCAATAAGTCTGAGAATAAGACTCCCACACTTTCGCCGAGATCTTCTTCATCCGATATCACTGTGTCCAATGCTAACTTCCTTCTCACATCTACTGCCACTGACGCAGAAATTGCCAAGTTTATTTCCACGGTCTGGAATATCCAGGCTGAAGCATCTGATTCTGATGTAGCAGATCGCTTCCCACATGGCAAGGTCTTGAGGAAGAAAAAAACAAGACCGACGCCGCTTAACAGCGCATTCATTCCTTTCCCTCGGTCGTCAATGTCGTCACAAGGCGGGCTGTCACCCACCTCCTGCGCCACCTCAGATCCTGCATCACCTACTCTGGCGTCTTCTAGGCGATCATCATGGATCGAAAAACCCAAGACATCGAAAATTGATGGCGGTGTATCAAAGCATACCCGCATGTTTTCTCGTCGCAAGCTGACTCGTGGCGGTGAGATTTCGCCAGTCAACAATTATGATCCCAGCGAGGACAGCGACTTGGAGTTGGAAGAGCGAAGACTCATGCCCATGTTCATGCAGAAGCCATCAGAACGGAAAGGCAATACCAGGAAAGCTCTTAAGTTTCTCGGATTGGCTTAATATGATGAGATGCCAACTGTTTCGTTTCTCTGCGTCTCCTACTAGTCCAATATATATATGGCATCTCCCTGTTTTTCTATTTTCATGGAATCAGTCTTCAGGCTACGTTCTTTGCTGCTTACATGAGTTACGAAGTTGGCTATACGCTTTTCATCTCCTTCTCTTCACCACACTTTTACTTAAACTTTTCCTTTTCTTCAAGATTATTTTCGGTCAGTGTATTAGATGGACTCAAGGCAACTAAATGTAAACAAGTTATATCACCGGGGGAGGAATCAGATTTGATAAGAAACAAATCAAGAAAGCATGGATTGGTGGTTGGGTAATTTGGCGAATATGGATCCTAAAATGGGGCTTTTCTTTACTGTTATATACCGGACAACTGTGGCTAGCGGGCATATCTTTTGCTTCCTAATTTATGGAATTTTCTTTAACATGAGCCATTTGCCCTTGTGATTGTTCCTGTATTGTTTTTTTTTGAAGCATCAGATTCAGAGTCTCACAGTAAGATGAGATGAGATGGGAGCTGGTGTTCTACGAATAAAGTCACCAGTACCAGTCAGAGTAGTCATTGTTCATTCTCGTCAACTCACTCGTCAAAGGCACTTATCAAGACTAAGAAGACAAAACATGCACCCAACATGAGGACCGGCAATTTAAAAGCAATTCCCCAGTGTATTAATACCTGTTCTCGTGCAAGAATAAAAGAAAACCACACGGAGCCCTCCGGAGTCAGCACCACAAGCAGACGCAAGCAAGATTGCGAAGAAATAATAACAAAGACACTTATTGCAAGGCCAAGTTTCTGTAATAATCGTCCACTATGCCCCAATAATGGGATTTCCTGGATCGGGGAGGGAACACAGCTAGCGCATGCGCAGTCCTGTCTCTTTGGCTCTGCACCCTTTGTTCCCAGTATGTCACGCTCTTCCGTATCCCCTGTCCTTTCATTCCCAGCCGACCCTGATTTGTATCAAATGCCAAAGGGAGCTGTCAAGTTCGTATGTTGTTTCAAGGGTGAGATCCAAATGGACATGATGTAATCTATGCGCAGAAGGGGACAAACTGGTAAACTGGAAAAAAAGGAGAAATCATGATGAGCATAATCCGGTCGTCTTCCAAACATGCCGCATTGCTCTAGTCATCCTATCAAAAAGACTTTGGCCACGACAAAAAAAAGAAAGGGCGATTAACAGCTTAGCAGCAGCTATTGCTGGAAGAGGAGCCAACACCTTGGCCCTGGCCAACCTGAACACTGGGTTTCGTGTTGTTGGCGGTTGTCGTGCCCATGCGCTCCTTGATCTGGCGGGCCATGGTCAAGAAGGCCTGTTCGACATTGCTGGCGTTCTTGGCGGAAGTCTCCAGGAAGGGGATTCCCAGGCTGTCAGCAAACTCCTGAGGCGTTGTCAGTCTCGTTTTGATAGCGGCATGGAATGTGGCAGCCTGGATGCCTGCGGCAATTCTAGGCTACAGCGCAAGTAGCGCGTACGTACCTTGGCAACGGTGTACTCTACGACCTTCTTGTCAGACATATCGCTCTTGTTGCCAACAAGCAGCTTGTTAACGCCCTCGGTGGCATATCGGTCAATCTCCTGGAGCCACTGCTTGACGTTGTTGAAGGAATCCATGTCTGTGACATCGTAGACGACGCAGATACCGTGGGCACCACGGTAATAGGAAGAGGTGATGGTTCGGAATCGCTCCTGGCCGGCGGTATCCCACTGTTGGACAAGTTAGCCGGCTTGTTCTAATAAACGGAGGTGCTGGTACTCACAATCTGCAACTTCACGGTCTTGCCATCGAGCTCTATTGTTCGGATTTTCTAGGCGAGGTCAGCCAGCGTCCCATTCGTGTATGCCGCTTGGATTCTTTCAACGTACGAAGTCGACACCGATCGTGGAGATGTAGGACTCAGTGTAGGTATCGTCGGCAAATCGCAGCAGCAAGCAAGACTTTCCAACACCGGAGTCACCGATGAGGAGGAGCTTGAAGAGGTAGTCGTATCTGTTTATTGGGAATATCGTCAGTTGGAAGAAAGAGGGGGCTAGGAGCGATATGCATATGAAAGGTGGACTCTGTAACAACTGTTAGCACCCGGACTTTTTTTCTTGGTTTCAGGAGATGTCGCAATCGGAGGCCGCATACTACTCAGGGTTCATGGTGACGGTTTAGATCTGGATGATGTGGAGAGGAAGAGGAAAATACGAGCAGCGAGTACGGAGGAGATGCGGGAGAAGCGCTTTCGTGGCGATAACAAGGACGATTATTTCTGGAGTGATGGATGGTTCGAGGTCCAAATGAACGTCAAAGGCTGTGAGGTCTCAAGTACGTCAGGGAAGGATGACGGCGGCGTCTGGTGGTTGGATGGGATGGGCGGTGGAGGACAGCTGATCGGTCACGTGCGAGCAGTGACTTGTGACAGTCGTAGCACCAAAAAGGTTGGTTGTGTTTTTGAGGCTGTAATACTACCAGGGACAGTGTTGAGTGCTAACCAGCCAAGGCATAATAGTGTGAGATGAAAAGGGCACACGTTGGGTATTTGTATCTATCTACCTGGTACCTTTAACTAGTGGTGTTCCTAGTCACCAGACCCTGCAGATTGATTGTTTATTGAAAATGATGTATTGTTTTCTTTGATGGTGTCTGTATGTACGGATACGTATTTTGAATCAGAGGGCAGCATGTGATTACAGAGTCCTACAAGTACTCGCAACAGCTGCTGAAATGACTGGGGGTGGTGGCTGAGTGAGCCTGACTGACTTGAGACAGAGCAGAAAAACATTCCCTATTTGCCAATAAATGAGGCAGGACCAGCGATATTGACTTGATTTCACATTGGTATTCGCAAACGTGGTCGGTCAGTCAGTCGGCCATAAGAAGATACGTGAACCTTAGTCTTATCACTCCAATCGACCCGCTATAATGGCTCAGCCCCGCAGTGGCTCTATCAAGGCTGGGCAGTACATACATACATATGTGTGCTAGATGAACGAGTTGGCTGATGAGGCCGGTCAAAGGAGGGCCTTGCCATGTAGGTATTTTGCATGAATTTATTATGGTGCAGAATGCTTCTGACGAATGATTCCACTCTCTCTATAGACGTTCTCTTCTTTTGCTGCAAATCCATTGCTTCCCCCCCCCCCCAAGTTATCTAGGTAGATACGTCATCCCTTCCCCCACATATCACTACAGAAGCCCACCTCGCTGTAAAACCACTACCATAGCGACTTAGAACCACCTAAAACAAGCGAGAAGGGATTGCCCATGATGGAACCAGACCCGCCTGACTTACCTATACTAGCCGGAAGCCTTTTCTTCAATAAACCAGACCCTTTCTCGACGCTCCCAATATGACATTCTAAAACTCTCAACCCTATATTGCTGACTCCAAGGGTTCATGTATGCTTCTTTCAAGGAGCGTCTGACCTCCCAATGGCTGCGCCGCTGCGCACTACCTTGACGACAAGTCCTTCCGGCCGCCTGTCTTCCATCCGGCATCTCACCAGCTTCAGCCCTGCCAAGGCCCAGGTCCAGCCTATAACCCGCCCATTGCCGGAGACGCAACTTATTCTGCCTCTTCCCGATGTACCCAATTCGGTTTCACCTCCAAGGAGGCTGTCGAAAACGTACTTTGAAGCATCAGATGTGCTGTGGATGAGCAGTCCCGGGGAACAGTCCTCAGATCCGAATAAGGCGAAGCTCGGTAAAAGTATACCACTCTTCCACTCCCTCCCCCCAAGTTCCCTCAACACGAACTTGCTATTATACAATTGCAAGGCTAATAAGAAGAACCCAAGCTCTGAGAGTACTACAAGAACGCCTGCCAACCCTCCTCCAATCTCCTCTCCCGCAAGATATCCTCGCGCCCAACATCTCCCTTCAGCTCTTCCCCTCCACACATCCTCACCTCCCTACCGTCTCCGGCCGAGTCGCCTACAATGCCGCCTTATGGACCTCTCCTATCGCCTGGAACCGGGTCCCCCTCATAGGCAACGTCAAGCTCGAGATCCTCGCCGAGCGCATGACGTCAGAGCCTTTGACCTTTCTCCCCCGTCAAGCCGGCGCAATTCCCGAACAGCTCGTGGTCCGCTGGTGCGAGAAGCGCAAGTGTAAAGAGGAGCGGCAGAATCGTAGTACTATCTCCCTACCCCTAAGGCTCAGCCGGGGGGTCGACCCGAACAAGGCGTTTACAGGGCTCTTCATATTTGACTTTGACAAGGAGGGCAGGGTATTGACTCATACGATTGAGCAGGTTCAGGAGGGCGGCGATTGGGAAAAGGGCATGGGCGCAAAGTTTGTGGGCTTGACAGATTGGCTATTGGGAGGCATGCGAGATCCTGGAGAAACTCCGATACCAATGTTTGAGAGGAAACGACGGCATGAGTTCTGAAAAGGCGGAAACGAACTATGTATAAAAGAGAAAAAAAAGGCATGGAAAGGTCGGCGGACAAAATCATGAGGAGAAACTGCAAGGCGTTTTGGTTTCGCTTGACACCCTACTTTATCATTGTATTATAGGTCCGCTAGGACAAGGCATTGTATAGCACCAAGGCATGGGATTCCCCACCAAATACAACATCCAAAGCATATTTTATGTGCTATTATTCTGTTGGTCCGTATTCGATGCCATTGATTCGTAGGATAGATCTGTTGTTGCCATCTGAGTGAACTCGCCCTCGACAATACTAGGGATATAAGTATAGTCAACTTTGAAAGCTACGCCATGTATCTCATACCAACAATGTGGAGTAAGATATCTTGAGAATTGAAAATCTATCTAATTCCTCCTTCTTAACTGATGCAACCACTGGTAAATGAACTTACCCATGAAAGCAACCAGTTCCGGCTCAGGGCATTTCACAATATTCTGCCCAAAGAACCGCTTATTAGCCGCAGCGCTTGTCTCGAGTCCACCAAGCATTTCTTGCTGACCTCTCCCGCTGCAGGCCCTCTCTTATCCTCTCATTATTTCAAGTTTCAAGTCCACTCCCCCTTGCCCCCCTTTTCTACAAACCAACCCCCTGGTTCAGAGGAACAATTCTCCCAGATTCTCCCCCTCGAATCCCATCTTAGCAAGTTTCTTCAAGCGGTGCTTCTCCTTTGTCTTGTCTGCCGTCTTCTTCTCCTCCGCCATCTTCTTCACGACATCGAGCTCGGCCGGCTCATAGCCAGGTGGTGGGTCATCGTCCTTATCCAGGTCAATCTCTCCCAGAAGCAGCACGTTTTCTCCTCTGACTAAGAACATCCCGTGTGTAATATCCGCATAGTACCCAAACGGGTACCCAGTGCTGTCCGGCTTCGGGGCGAATATCCGTTCGGTTGTCGATTGTAGGACAATATTGGCTGTTACAGAAACAAAGAAAAAAGCATTAGGTTTCCCATTCCTCCCGAAATAAATAAATAATTGGTTTCCCCCCTGAAGAGTAGGGGCTTGGGAACGTACCGAATTGATCCCAACTCCTTAATACCCCGATCAGTTTTCTGCCGTCGCGCAGAACAACCATAAGTTTCTCTTGACAAGTTTTTCCCGTCAGCACACCACGACCTCTAGCATATATATTTTTTCATATTTTTTATCCAATGAGCGTCATACTATCGGTGAGATCCAAGAGTTGTGCAGCCGTCGTGAACATCTGCGGCGGCAGTTGAGGAATTGGCTGTGGCATGCCGGCCTGGGAAGAGGCCGGTCCTCCAGGCGGAGGAGCATCGGAAATGCTTAGATTCTCCATCATAACATTGGAGGGCGTTTCTTCGTTCTTCAAAGGTTGCGCGCAGTTCTCGTTCGGTCCATGTAAATGGTCGGTGTTCTTTGTGTTTGTTTTTTTCACTTCGCTTTGCTTATATGCATGATTGAAGATGGGAGATATATTGAGGCAACAGGTATGCACTATGCGACCCGCCCGACATAGTGGCCCTCTTTCCTAGAAGCGTGCGGTCGCTCATGCAGCAAGGCTTATCGATAAATCGCATCACGTGATATCGCATTCTTCATGAGCTACGTCAGAGATGAGTGTGAGGGCGGGAGGCAGACACGATCATCCGTCGAGATCTTTTGCTGAGGAACTTCATGGCGGGGCAACAACAAGTTCAATTGAGGGGTAAATTGAGGCTACGCATTGTCCTACTGAGACTGCAATAAGTTTAAGCTGAGATCAAGATTTTGGCCCTGGATCTCATTGCGATTCGCTCACATTGGCCGTCGCCAGTGAGACTGATGGTCATTCCCGAGTTCGGTCAAGTCTTAGAAGCAACATCCTAAGTAATTCAACAATACGAGGTCAAACAGCTGCCTAGACGACGCTACAGCGTGACCAATGCCATCGAGTCATCGCCGTCATCTCGAACAGGGCCAGGGTCGATTTCGCCGGAAAAGTCATGGTGCACGCGACATTATGCATGCGTTCTTTGGAGCTCTATCAATTAGTCTTACGGAGTACTCTACTATGAACCAAGAGGAGTGCAACGCAATCACGCCGCATAATCTCTTGACTACGATCAAATCATAAAAGAAATCTTTCTTGTTTGGTCTGTAAATCGCCTTAAAGCACCGAGCTTTGTTTGTCTTGTTATGCACCATGAGTTTCCCGTCCGTCTTTTTTGTAGTTTCGTAGCAAATCTATCGCGTCCCCTTGCCGACAACGCCTTGAATGGATGAATGTTCATCTTGCCCCTGGATAGTTAGTTGTTCTTGGGTAAAAAAAAATATAAAAATAAGTGAAGCAGATCCAGCGAGAATCAGATCAACCCAGTCCATTAGAATAAACCGCAGTCATTTCATTGCGGTTTCCCTGCTCTCTTCATTACTGTCCCTCGTCCATGATGATTCCGAGAGAAATTATTTTAGATCCCCCGGTCTCGGGTGCTGTTAGTGAATAGTAAAGGTATTGGAGGGGAGAGTGTAAGAATGTGAAGAAGAAGAAGAAGAAGAAAAAATGAATATTGGATACACAGCAAGCTCAGCATGTCTTGCTATGACCGGTTCATGGAAGAGCGGTTTAAAGCTTCTTGCAGCTCTGGTCTTGTGTCCAAAATCTCCATTGCCTGTGTGTAAGTAAACCATCCACGCTCTCGCTTATGACGCTCTGGCCAGTCTTCCATCTCGTTTAAGACTGTGCCCTGAAAGAAGTAATATCGAGAACGATCTTTGGAGGTTTTGGGTGGCCTCTTTTCTTCAAAGTTCCCCAAGTCGAGGTCAATCTGAATCTCAATGCCAGCTTCTTCCCAGGCCTCGCGCACTGCAGACTCCTGACACGTTTCGTCTGATTCCCATCCGCCTTTGGGTAGGACCCAGCCCTTTCGCCGAGTTGACTGGATAAGGAGCACGTAATTCCGATCCTGGCTAAGCGGCACAACGCCGGCAACGAGCCGTTCTCCCTTTGCATTATATCCTATGTCAAGGAGAAGGGTCAGTGGGAATCCAGAGCTTTTAGCGTCGGCGGAGCGAGCGAAAGCAGGTGGAGGAGAACTTTTCTTGTTCTTTTTCTTCTTCTCTGCCGATGCAGAATATGCACAAGGGAGAAAAATGCAAGGGGAGGATGCAATGCTTATTATGTTCTGGCAGACTTACGTTGTTTACTTCGGCCGACCCGGGATTGCATGGGTCGGCTATCATTGGAACCTTCGCCACTTGAACCAGACATATTGACTGGATTTATCGTTGTAATGCAAACAGATGGAGGCTTGGATTTGTATTTGGGAAAAGGGTGGGTTTTTATTGACTGCGCGGTCGTTGTTCTCCTGCGGCGTAGGAAGCACTCAGCGGAAAACGGAGGTTTCCGGTTGTCGCGGGATTGACTTGGGCGGGAAAAAAAGATTGGAATCACAAAACAAGCATCATCACCAAATCGTAAGTCGATAAGTCTTTCTTTTCCGTTGAAGCCCTTTAAATCCCTGGGATGCAGCTTTTGAAGGTCGGCTTAGATGGCAAGGATCAGACTGGGGGGAGAGCGAGGACCCTAGGCAGCGCCGCGTGGTGGTGATATAGTTTTTTTTGGCGTTGGCTCGGGGAACAGCGAAACTTGTACAAGTAGTTCCGGCCCTCGTGGCTACGGACGGAACTAGTCGCGCGCGGAGTGGTGCGGTGTGAGAAGTAATACTTGTAGCAAGCAAAAAGGGTGGAACCAGAAGAGTCCAGGGCTTGCCAAGTTGGCTCAAAAACGTGGAGATGGGGCAAACTTTTTCGTCGCGCGCAGCTCAACAAACGGGGGTTGAGCCAATGTGATGGAGTTGAGGTAGGGTGAGCCTCCAAAATATGCTCTGTCTTCAGCCTTGCTTGACGCTTGATGTGCTGTCAGCAGCAGCGTCAAGGCTTTTTATTTATTTTTATTGTTTTTTTGTCCCTCTCCCTCGTGGTGGCGGTGGTATCAGGGGGTAAAAAGATGGCGCATAGGTCAAGCGATTTCTGCAGGTTCAGTAGCAAAGGCTCTGTTTTGCATATGCGGTCCGGCGTCGAGGGAAGAACACAAAAAGATAAAAAAGAAAAACAAAAAACAAAAAACAAAAAAATAAAGATGAGTCAAAACAAGGCTGGCTTGTTCGTGGTCGGGGTTAAAGAAGGAATGGTGACCAAGCAAGGAAACGTAAACGTCTCGCCGGGACAAAGCCGAATGATGATGGTGACAGAGACTGGGGTTTAAAATGAGGATGATGACGAGTATAAGTCTGAGTATAGCAGAAGCAGGTAGCTCTGCTGGCTTGATGGCCGTTGCCTGTCTCGTGCCATAATAACAGAACGGGAGGGACTATGGAAAAGGAGGATCCTCGTTGGCTTTATACTCAACTAACCAAGTCGTACTGTACTATACGGTTAGTGTGTTGCGTGGATGGATCTGAGCAAGGCTTGCCTGCCCAGTCATGTTGTGCGTCAGGGCTGGTGCCGCCTGGATGCTGAGCAAGAGATGAGGCAGACGGCATAAAAGGGAAAGGCAAGGCAAAAAAGGTATTAGCAACCAAAGTAGTGGTGGTGGTGGTTGTCGTTGTCGTTGTTGAGTATCCATCCACATGTAACCTTGTATTCATGGCACGGGCGCAGTGTACCAAACCTACTGTAGACAGAACAAGAAGAAGAAGCACTTGAGACCTCGACATTTAGCTGTGCCTCACATGCTATGTTGAGAGATATGGAGGAGATGGTGGATGGTGGAAGTTAAGCCTCATAACAACCATCCATCCACTCCAAGGCAATCTACGCTCCCGTATGTTGGGGGAAAGAGAGGCCTACAACAAAAACGCATACGCAACGTTTCTCACGAGGGGAAGGACTACCCAGTACCTACCCAGTAGTAATTATCATCCTTCCAAGGTAAGTGCCTCCTTATGGGCGTGTGGTACAGCCGGAGCAATTGGGTCAATTCCTCAGGCTCAAGTCAATGATTAAGGAGGGTAGATATTAAAGAGAAGGGGGGGAAGAAAGCCTCGCATGGGCTAAGAAGAAAAAAATTTCTAAAATAAAGATAAAATAGATTCATCGAGTCCCTGCACTGTCATGCAGGCAAGCTGCATTGGGGCCCCCTGGTTTGACCCTCAATGGGAAGACGTGAGGTGGGATGGACGTGGAGGTAAAGCTCCCAAGTATTCGGTACCATGTTTTCATATGTATCCACGCATGTAAAACCAAGTAACAGGCACATGAAAGACGACAAAAATGCTACTGCAGTAAGCTTGAACTTAAAAGACCTTATCCATGTTTTGACATCTTCTCATGACAGCCAATCTTCCTCCGAGGTACCGATACCTTACACATCTTACATGAAATACAACTCATGGGCGGCTCATGAGATCCAGGATGAGAGTGACAGATCCGACAAGCTTCTTGGAGAAACGCCACGTTCCTTGGCCCTGCGGTGAGCTTGGCGTCGCCTGGCAGTAGCTACAGTACTCCGTATCCTTGTATACAAAAGGTCTTTTCTCTCTCTTCTTGTTCCAGCCGTCAATAACTCATTAGGGATTTGTTTAACTTGTTGTCTGACGCGGCATCGCTTTTTATCAAGCATTGCTGCTGGGTATAAAAAATACTGTACGTCATGTCACGGATACCTAGATAGATACTGATTTTTCAAACGATGACAAAGCCAACACATGGGCTATCCATCTCTATCATATTGATCAATTTTTTCTCTCTCCCTGTAGGACGGGCAGCCGCACTATCTCTCTTGACGTGCCTTAGCACATACAGTAGTACCTCAATTGATGCTGCATGTAATCCGGAGACATGGCCCTAATTGCACAAAGAAGATTGAGAGAGAGAGAAAAAGGACTCAGCCGGCATTGACACTGACTTATCCTGATCTGTAATGATGTGGGCCACCAGACTTTGCATAAAGAAACCATCCATGGATGGATGGTAGCATCATCCGTCTGCCCGTCCATTATCAATCGTCAAAGGGGCCTGGAGTGTCTGTGCTATCCACCGATAATGGGGCCCTTCAAGCCCGAGAGACGGCGCCTACAGCGCTGTACAGAACCTGAATAGAGGGGAAAAGGACCTGGAGTGCACTAAAGCCTACCTACTGAACAACACACCCGAGACTGGCCCCTCACTCATCCATGGATCCAGTGATGAATGGAACTCATTGACCCCTCATCCGCCACCTAAACCCCCGCCCGCCATCACCATTTGCGGTTGACCTCATAATATCTGTAGCAAGCACAAGTTCCAGCCCGGGCTATTCTCCCATCTCCGCCTCTTGTTCCTGCCAGTTTCTCTCTTTCTCTCCCTCTTCCCTCGTTTTTATCATCGTGATCTTATGTTTGTTGTTTTCATCTGAAACACTTTCTCTCCATCCTTTCTTCTATCCGACCGAGTCGCCGTATACTTACTTGCCCGTGGGCGCGGTTCATCTGCCACTTTTATCCTAGGGTCCATCACGAACTACTATCCAACTAATAAGCTGCACCTCTATTCAAAGGTATTCGATATTTCATGCTAGCATGGGGAAAGCTGCATTGGACTACATGACGTGATAGTTGCAACAAGATACGATAACAGGTGAGCTTTCAAGGAGCTTCTTCTTAATCCTACAGCCTTTGCATCAACAGAAGAATAATCGATTAGAACCACAAGACAGCGGCTTGATTTCTTTCCATTATAGCTGCTATATCCAAGTCATATATACCTTGTCCATCTTTCTTTCTTTTTCTTTTTTTTTCCACACCCAAAGCCAACTTACCACATCAGGAAACTGAACACAAGTCTGTGGGTTTGCATGTGCCTCCTTGTCCATTCATCAAATCATGCATCACATAGCACTCCGTCTAAAGCAGGCTTGCTAACTTGTCTAGGAGCCGAGAATGGAACCGGAAGAAATGCGGAGCCTTAAAACAGACGAAGCCGATGCTTCTGATGAGTACGAGCTTCTATCTCCAATCGGTGAGTGAAGGGCCTGTTCTGTTCCATTGCCTACCACCCTCATTGTCCTTCACACGTGCTCAAATCAACACTTGTCGTTGGCCCAAGGCATATCCCACTTATTGGATTAGCAAAAGCCTCCCTCCCCCTTACACAAATCCTTACACAAATCCCTGTCCCCCATACGCCTTCTGTTCACCTCACCGATGCGCTCTCAAAAAGTCCTGTTAGCTGTCTGAGTATTTTGATTTCGTAACACACTTACACATATGCTTTCTTCCTGATCCCTCACCATAGCGGATCTTCGGCTGTCCACAGTTGGTCCGTTTCGGTATGACCAGGTCGTGGCATAGCCTCCACTACCCCCTTCCGCTATCACATTCCATACACTGTCCCCCATCCGACGCATCTCAGGTTCTGCCTTGGAAGTGCACGCATTTCTCCAGCAGCACAAAATCTTCGAACCACTTGTGTCTAGGACAGGACGGGCCAGACTATTTCTGCTCATGGGATTGAACTTCACCACGCGCTCTTGCTGGCCAGACCAAGGGTCGGATTGTCCATCGACTGTGCTTAATGATTGCTGAATTCGTTGCCTTTCTTTACAAATGAACTGACAAATAGTAATTCAGGATATTCTAATTCATCAAAGTGTGGTTATTGCGGTGCACGCGGTCAGAGTCAGTTGTGCCTGTTTGCCCTCCCGTGCCTAGATAGAATGAAGATGGCTTCATTATACTTCTTGAACCAAAAGTCTTGGTCCGAGCAAACAAAAATCCTCTTCAGTCCTCGAAAATCCTTTGATACGCTTTATGCCATATTCAGCATCGGGACTATAAGATCAATATGTTGAAAACTAACCAATCTCACGAATTTTTAGGCTTTTCCTACTATACAAATGCTACTTCTATGAGTACACAATTCTATCAGACACTCTTAGACCGATCTTGGAGGCGTTCAGGAAAGCTTCTGTATCGTCCTAATCAGAGAAAGTCTTGCTGTCCTCATTACACCATACGCCTAGATTCAGCTCAATTCCGGCCATCACGGGACCAGCGGCAGGCTGTCAACCGCTTTAATAAATTTGTCACTGGCGATTCATATCTCAAACAGGCTGCACGACTCTATCCCAGATCGCGTGAGGAGACCAAAAAACGTGATAATGAATTCTGCCTGACGGAACGAATTCACGAGGCTGAATACGACAAGCTGCGGACACCACCGGAACCTGCGCATAACCTTATCGTTACCCTCGAAGATGACAATTTCACGGAAGAAAAGTACCTTGTCTATGATAATTACCAACAAGTTGTTCACAGAGATGGGCCGGAGGACAGAACCAGAAGGTCATTTGAGCGTTTTCTGTGTAGCTCGCCTCTAAAACGTGAGGTAATGCTTGGTCCTGATGGAAAACAGCGTCGCCTAGGCTCTTATCACCAATGCTACCGCCTTGATGGCCAGTTGGTTGCTATAGGTGTGCTTGATCTGTTACCAGAATGCGTGAGCTCTGTCTACTTTCTCTACCATGAGAGCATTCACAAGTTTGCTCCAGGCAAACTTGGTGCTCTTTACGAGATTGCACTGGCTATGGAAGATGGTTACCGCTGGTGGTACCCTGGATTTTATATTCACAGCTGTCCCAAGATGAGGTATAAGATTGACTACATGCCTCAGTATATCCTGGATCCAGATAATTCAAGTTGGTATCCGGTGGATCAAAACATTCTAAATGTTCTTGACCGAAGACCATATGTCAGTCTTAGTACGGCCCTATCAGAAAGTACCCCAAACAAACCTCAACAAGATGCAATGGATTACACATTGACCTCTATCGTTGATGCCAATGGCACACAATTATTCGGAGACAATGACAACAACAAACATGAGGATAAGGATATGGATACCAATGGGCCTGTTGATGAAAATGAGGATGAGGACGAGGATAATCATGGCTCCCTCTTCTATTCCCGCATGCCAGGCATCCCGCCCGTATATGAGATGGAGAAGGTGGACATGGACCATATCAGCTTAAAAATATTTGCCAATGGCCCTCTTTTTGAGACAAGCGACTTGGTCAATTGGAAAAACTCCAGAGTCAGCGATCTTTCAGGTATAAAACATAGCGTTGCGGAGTTGGTGGCGGCCTTGGGACCGGACTTGAAGGAGTTAATATGTTTGGACCTGGTGCGTCATCGACGGGCCTAACAGGTCTTGCGATGTTGCTCCTTTTGTATTGGCAAGCATGACGAGAGGAATGGGACTCTGTGTTGAACATCCGGGTTTTGTATCTTTTGTGTACCTTATCATCTTGGCATATTGGGGGCTGCATGATGTGGTGTTGGGAATGGATAAGAGGTGGGCTTAGGCTCTGATATTACGTTCCTATTATCTTATTAATGAAGGAAATGCCGCTATGTCGGACCAAGGCATTCACGTCATGACCATGCGCCGTATGGTGACGTTTGCCGTGTTTCTTGATGTAAAACAGTCTATGTTAGAACGATATTAAGCAACTCCCAAAAAACAGACGTTTAACTTATATTGAAGGCTTGTTATTAAGAAACTCCCTTATTCATTAAGTACGTTATTGTTGTTGACTACAATCTACCGCATCATATCTATAGATAGATGTTTACTATGCAAGGTCAGCCGGAGCTGTCAACCCTGGAAGCTTGCCCCACCCCCGCGTCTTATCGCTCACCTAGGTGAATAGCTTAACTTTTGATTCTTCAAAAACTTTCAGACTCTACGAGGACAGAAAAAAAAAAGGCAGCCAGAATTGAACCGGCCGCCACGAATTAAGTCCAATACTGCACAATTCTTATCATTAATTAATGGAAGCACGGTGACAATGGCGACTCATCAGACACTCCTTTCGCCTGCAGAACTTGCATATCTTCACAGCACGCTCTCTTTGAGTCCTCCAATTCGACCTGATGGACGAACGCCGACACAGTTTCGCCCCTTGACCGCGGAGACGGGGATTTTGCCGGGGACGAACGGAAGTGCTCGCGTGTGTTTGGCCGACGGCACAGAGGCCATTGTGGGCGTCAAGGCGGAGATTGAGAAGACTATAGAGAACCTGCTGGCCCCGGAGGGCTTCCAGGAATACGTCAAGAGCGCGAGTGGTATGGGCGGTGGTGATGGCGAGGAGGACAAGAGGAAAGCCAGGGGTGACTGGCTGGAGATGACAGTGGAGATTCCGGGCATGAGGGATGATGATGCGGGAACGGTGTTTCTGGCGGAGATGCTGAGGGAGGCATTGCTGGCGGACGGGGAGTTTGCGAAGAAGCTGTGGATCAACAGGCGGTTTCACTGGAGGTTATATCTCGACGTAAGTTTATTGAAGGTTTACTTGGGCATTGAACTGGCATGCGAATAACTCGTTTTTACAGATCCTATTAATATCGCCGCCGCTGTCGTACCCTTTACCACTGCTGTCACTTACTACACATCTCGCCCTACTGGCTACCAGATTACCAAAGCTAAAATCTGAAGGAGACGAGGACCCCATGTTTGACGATGACTGGGAGGCGTCGCCGTTTCTATACCCTCGAGAAGGCGCCGTGGCCGGCTCAAGGCCCCCCATTACTCTGCTCGTTGTGGCGGTGGGGGATAGCATCATCTTCGACCCATCCAAGGAGGAGCTCGCCGTAGCAGACACAGCGCTAGCAGTTTCCGTGTCGGAAGTAAGGGAGCAAAAGGACGGCGAGGGCATGGAGGTGGACTCGGGCAGAGAGCTACGACTTGTTTCTATGCGGACGATTGATCCTCCGTCGCGGCTTACGCCCCCTGGTGTGCCGAGCACGGCAAATCTGGCCGCCAGTGGTACGGCAGAAACGTCACAGCAAAAGCAGCAAAAGTTAGAAGAGCAACCACAAGAAGGCGTGTGGAAGGCACCCGTCGGAGGGACCAAATTTGGAGTACTGGACAGCATCATACAGGCCGTATTGGAAAAGGGGGGTGTCGCGGATGAAGTCTTGGATGGACTGGAAGGAGTAGACTTGGCATAAAACCAAAGCTCCTGATGTGTACAGATTTGTACTTTGTTTCTTTTTATTTGATGTGGACATACAGGGTGCTGGGAGTCCTATAATTACATAGAAGGCCATGCGGGGGGGAGGGAAGCTCTGCAACTTGGTACATACAAAAAAAAGCTTTTAGAAGATGCCAAACCACTTCTTCTTTGCCGGCTGGGACGCCTTGTCTGCCTCAGCCTTGGGAGGCAGCTCGTGTCCCAGAGCTGTAGCCTCCAGCTCCTCCACCGACTTTTCCTCGCCCTTGCCAAACACCATAGCGACGGGGTCCTTGGGCTCAATGCCGTGCATCTTCATAAAGTAGCGACGCTTGGCGACGTCATCGAGATGCTGGGTGCGGTGCTCCCTCGCCTTGACAGCCTTGTCCTTTTCATGCATGAGGATGACGTTCTTCCATGCTGAGAAGAAGTAGGCGGGATTGTTCCACAGATCGGATATGGGAGGGGCCAAGTCTTTGAAGGGAGAGTTGTAGGCGTAGTTCATGAAGAAGGTGTAAATGCCCATGGCGAATAGTGTTCCCTGCAGAGGGGGGAGAGGATCATTTTTTAGCAAATTAAACGGGGAGGGTTTATGAGACAACATATTTGAGTCATACCATTGTGATGAAGGTGTGCAGCAAACGGCTATTCCAGAACCAGTGTGACCAGCTCCCCTCTGGGGCCATAATGCCGGGGTAATGCTGCTTGTTCTGTGCATCAATCTCATCTGCCGTGAGCTGAGGCCCATAGTGCTTGGATGTGACGTTTCGTTTCAAGCGGGACCCGTGGGATGGGGGGTTAAACTTGGCCGGCTTCTCCAGCACGATGGGCTTGTCTGTAGATGCGAATCGGATATAGATGTTTTGCGAGAGGGGAATTCGTATACCCCGCCAGAGGGGCCCCTGCAAGGGTAGTAGGAATCGAGGGATGATAGCTTTTGATGCCATACTTTGTGGCGGGCGGGTGTGTTAGATTGACGATGCTTGGAATATGTTCCAATATCAAAAAAAAAGTGAGGTTGTATTCAACTCATCTTCACCACCAAGTAAAACAATCGTCAAGAAAAAAAACGGAGCCTAGAAACGGATTAGTGCATCTTTTACCGAGCTTTCCCCGGACAGGCACCTAGTAAGAAAGCAAGGGTAGAAAGTTGACCTTAACACACCTACCTTCCCCCCCAAAAGGAGAGAACATTCCGAAAATTGATTCCATTGGATCAGATAATTTTTATTCCCTCCGTTGGCAGGAATGGCCCGACTTATTCCGGACTTGCCGTGATTGCGGTCAATCGGAGTCGCACCACTGCGTAATTCCACGCTCCTGATTGGTCGGCCCTAGCCACACATGTGGCTAAGCTTGCAACCAGATTTTCCTTCTTGCCTTACATGTATGTCATAAACATTTTTTTTTTTCCTTAATGCCTATTTGTGGCACCAAACGATCGGAATCTTCCTTTCCCTTCCCCCTTCCTATTTTTTTTCTGTTCCTTTTTTTCTTTCTACATAAACAACAAAAAAAAGTCTTTCTCTAAGGGATACCCGGTTTGGTTTTCTTTGGATCTTTTTTATTATACCCCCTTCCTATACATAACGACCTTTACGTCCTTTTTTCTTCTCTTTAATACCCCCCCACATTCAAAATGCCTAAGAAGGAGGAAACCGGTAAGTTGCTCACTCAGCCGAGGACGATGAGATTATGCAGGTGCCGGCAGGGCTGAGAGGGCCATTGTGTGGGCGCAAGGCAATCGACAAATTCGCAATGGGATGTTCTGGACTGTCGAGATGAATCTGAGATGCTGAGATTGGAGAAAAAGATGGCTCGATCTGTTGCTGTTTATGCAGTATATACGCTGCGTCATTTTCACCAGCCTCGCCTCTCTCTCAACATCCACACATCCCACCGAATCCTCGTCATTGACTTCGCAAACGCCTCCGATGGACTCCAATCCTCTTACTTGACCATCTCTTTGTTCAACATCCACCGCCATTCATCTGTAACTAACATCTTTCAGTCAACATCGCCGCTGGTGATGTCAAGAAGGGACAGAAGCTCTTCGAGCAGCGCTGCAAGCAGTGCCACACCGTCGAGAAGGGTGGTGCCCACGGCACTGGTCCCAACCTGCACGGTCTCTTCGGCCGCCACACTGGTTCCGCTGAGGGCTACAAATACTCCGATGGCAACAAGAAGGCCAATGTCACCTGGGGTGAAGAGACTCTCTTCACCTACCTCGAGAACCCCAAGAAGTTCATCCCCGGCACCAAGATGGCCTACGGTGGTATGAAGAAGGCTGAGGAACGAAACAACCTCCTTGCGTACGTTCTTGTCCCTATTTTACCCATGTCTGTGGATTGGTCCTTTTTTAGCTAACTTGGTTCAAAACAGCTACCTCAAGAGTTCTACCGCTTAAATGCGACTCCTGATGTAATGATACGATTAAATAGACGGGGTGCGACGATTGTACTATAGACCACTTAGAATAGTCGAGGCACCGGCGTTGTGCTTGTACTATAATTCCAACTCCGCTACGCGATTGGATCTGGTATCCAAATGACCCGGGCTTGACGTGCTTTGATTGTACATTTTAACGACCAAACGGATACGTTCATGATTTGCATTCGGCCTATTTATTGAGAGCGCATGTGATTGACGTGAATGAATTTGGGTCGCATATTGTGATTTCTCTTATGCAGAACATATTGAGAACTGATTGAGAAATTATTCTATGTATATGTTGACATTACCTATTCATCTACTCTGCCTTGCCCAACTTCTTGTCCAGCCTTCTATATGACTCTGGATTCATCACACTGGACCTCGTATTCGCCAGCGCGTCCTCCCAATCCTCCTCACTAATCTCCCTAACCGTCTTCTTCCCCAGCATAAACTTCCTCAGCGCAGACTCAGCGGCCTTGATGTGCAGCCCGCCCAGGTCCGCGCCGCTGAAATCTTTGCATCGGTCGTCGAGGGCAATGCCCGGCAGTCTGGCCAGCTCTGCCTCGCCGGCGTTGGCGTGGGCCGACTTATAGATTGCGCGGAGGATATCTACGCGCTCGTCGGGGGTGGGCAGGTCGACGAAGAGGCGGACGCTGAGACGGCCGGGACGGAGCATGGCGGCGTCAATCATGTCTGGGCGATTTGTGGTGCCGATGACGTATATGCCTGACCTGTCCTGCGCACCATCGAGCTCAGTGAGGAGGGCGTTGACGACGCGAACGCCTGCATCTGTGGAGGCGTTGTCTCGTCGGGGGACGAGGGAGTCGATTTCGTCGAAGAAGAGGATGCAGGGGGTTGATGAGCGGGCTCGCTGGAAGAGTTCCCGGACAGCGCGCTCAGATTCACCAACGTACTTGTTTAAAAGCTCAGGACCATTGATAAGGATGAAGCTGGCTTGCGCTTCGTTGGCCACCGCCTGGGCGACCAACGTTTTGCCACATCCAGGGGGGCCCCAGAGGAGAGCGCCGGCTGGCCTTCTCAGACCGAACTCCTGGTAGAGTTCGGGGTTCTTGATGGGTCCGATGATGGACATTTCTAGCTGCTCGCGGACCTTTTCTAGGGCGCCGACTTGATCCCATGTGACGTTTGGTATGACGGTGAAGCCCTCTCTCCTCAGGGACGGGGTGAATCCCTTGGCGGCTAGCTTAAAGTCTTCTAGTGTTACGGCTTCCGTTGGCAGGCTTGTGAAAGAAGGCTGTTTAAGGTCCAATGCAATCTCGGATATATGCATCTCATCCTTCCCAGGGGCCCGTGTTAATAACTCCAACTGCCGCCCGTCCGGGTCTTCTGTGTTGAAGATGCGCTCCTGAGCGGCTTGCTCTGCTAATGTAGTGACGATGACAATATCCGCGCCGACAAATCCGTGCGTCATCTTGGCTACCTCTGCCAGGTCCAGATTTTCAGACAATTTCTTATCTCTTGTGACAACTTTTAGAATTTCGTGCCGCGCCTGAAGGTCCGGTATCCTCATCTGTATCGCCCGCTCAAAGAGCCCAGCTTCGAGCACTACCGGGTCCACATCTGTGATTCTTGACGTTGTAGCCATGGCCAGCACATATCGATCCTTGGGCTGGTCCTGCTGAAGGCGCTGCATTTGTCGCATAAACTGGTTCAGTATCCGGCGGCTCTGCTCGTTGTGACTTGAGCCCCCTGGCTTGGACATGTGCCAGTCTATGTCTTCAATGAAGATTATGCTCGGGGCCAGCCCCATGGCGACATCCACAGCCTCGGCCAGGCTCTTTTCCACTCGCTCCGGGTCCTCGAGACAGCCATTGAGCGTCACCAGTGGCACATCAAGGTTCGCTGCCAGGGTTCGAACCAAAGACCTTTTCCCAATTCCAGGAGGCCCAAACAGAAGAATTCCAGGAACACGGCGCCATCCATTCCCCTCGTAGAGTTCTGGGCACTTTAGTAGATAGCGGGTCTGTCGGAGCAGTTGACGGTGGACGTCACCTACACCACCCAAGGGAATTGGCTCCTCCAGTTGCTCGACCTTGAAGCGATTCGACTTGGACGACTTCTTCTGCGTTGCCTTCTCCTGTTTCTCAGGGCGTGGCGTGTCCCGCGGGGTGTCCTTTGCACCATCACCATTGACAACCGCCTCAGTGCCGGTCTCGGGCCCGCTGATAGCACCGTCCTTTTCATCATTATCAGACTGAATCCGACGTTTCTTTGCAACCGGCTGATCATTGGCACCCTGCGACGTTGACTCCGTATTCCAAAGCTTTGTCATCTGGCGATTGAGCAAGAAGCGATCATCATCCGGTTTGGGGGGTTCGGCCTCCTCAATGGCCGCTTCTGAATCTTCCGAGTCGGCCATTTCCTCCTTACGGAACTGCAGTACTCGATCTATCGAATCCTCAAGAGGGCGCTTCTTTTGCCTGCTCAGGCTCGAGTTTGATCGTTTGATGGCATCGTAGGCCGCAGTGACAGTCTTGAACGGTTTCCCATCGTTGCCGTCCTCCAATTTTTTTATTATCTGATAGACATCCCGGTCGATTCCCTGGCGGAGGTTCAGCCGGGGCCTGTGAAAGCTTGGTGCCATGTTGCCCGCCTTCGGCGCGGTCGTCGACAATTCGTTTCAACTTGCTGGGATGAAAGTTTTCAATGTCTTGCGCTACAAAAAAAAGAGAAAAAAGTGACATCAAAGCTGCTTATCTTTCTTATCATACATATTAGTACTTGCTTAGGAATAGCGCTTCATTCCCCATTTGAACCCCGCGACCGGCGCCGCCTTATCGATAATGTGAGACACTGAGACCCTGCACATGCTCATGACGACGAGGTTGGTCACCCTCCCATACTCGCCCGCGACAACATTCACCAGTAACGATATTCGCTCGGTACGTGACTGCTACAGAATCGCATCAGACTACAGACAAGATCACGGCCGGATCCGTGGCGGAAATACTTCACAATGGGCGCAAAACAGAGCAAAGTGACCGCCCAGGACAAGTAAGCGCAAATCGCCGGTCCCTATGGCCCCCCCCTCCCCTGACACTCCAGACAGGGCAATCCTCGACATGAAGATCCAGCGAGACAGACTACACCAGTACCAGCGTCGCATCACCGTTCTCACAGACAAAGAGACCGAGATAGCGCGACAAATGCTCGGCAAGGGCGATAAGCAGCGTGCGCTGTTGGCGCTGCGGCGGAAGAAGTACCAGGAGTCGCTGCTAGCCAAGACGGACGCGCAGCTGGAGCAGCTCGAGAAATTG
This sequence comes from Cladobotryum protrusum, assembly GCA_004303015.1. Classification (NCBI taxonomy): domain Eukaryota; kingdom Fungi; phylum Ascomycota; class Sordariomycetes; order Hypocreales; family Hypocreaceae; genus Cladobotryum; species Cladobotryum protrusum. Next base: position 244,489 of record RZGP01000009.1, read on the forward strand.
ACGGCGAGCGTCGAGTTTGCGCAGATACAAAAGGACGTGGTATTTGGGCTGCAGCAGGGCACCAAGGTGCTCTCCGAGATTCACGCCGAGATGGGAGGGATTGAGCACGTGGAGAAGCTGATGGGGGAGACGGCGGATGCGATAGCCTACCAAAAGGTAAGCTCATACATGTCCTTGAGCCGGCTCTGAAAACATGTTTAATTTTGACCCTCTCTATAGGAAGTCAGCGAGATGCTTGGCAGTCGCATCACGGCGCAAGACGAGGAAGAAGTGGAGGACGAGCTCGCCGCCTTGGAGGCCGAAATGTCTGGAGAGCCCCGGAAACTACCCACAGTCCCCAACGCGAAATTGCCAGTTTCGGAACGACCATCGGCGCAGCAGGAGAGCCAACCGGAAAGACAAGCCATGCTGGCAGCCTAATGCGAACCCCCCCTCCCTTTTCTTTTTAACAATATCATGGACATGAAAGAAACTAGAAGCATTGTTGTGTTTGTACATAGACGACGGCAGCAACACCACAGCGAGCACTAGGAAGGCGTTTTTTTTCTTCTTCTTCTCCTCCTTTCTTTACATTTTTTTTTATTCTATGTCTTTTGGGATTTGAAGCATGTTCGGATCTGCTTCACTTTTTTGTTTAGTCTTTTTTTTACCCCTTAGTCCCCGTATTTGGATAATAGCATTTTCATGATGGACATGGCTTTTCCACGATAACCGCTCCCGAAGATAGCATAGTGATTCAGGTGGTGATATCTGATGGATGTCAGTGTTGTTTCTAGCATTCAATATGGAGACCACTTACAGCTCATACAGCAAGACACGGTCGTCCCATTCATCTCGAGGTTCCGCCTTTGGCACCAGTTTTTCGTACTCTTTCCAGACGGTCGCATCAAACCCACCAAACATGTTCATGATGCCAAGTTCGTACTCTGAGTGACCATAAACGCACGATGGGTCGAATACTACCTCTTCGCGGCCGCCCCTGCCGGCTATTTGACCCCTTGAACGGTTACCGCTCCATAGATCCCCATGTATGACCACTGGCGTGATGTTGATTCTACCGTCGCCGATTAGTCGCGGAACAACTGTGCTTGCTACCCTCTCCACCCCGTCGACCAGGTCCTTGTCCGAACCCTGGTTCTTTATTATTCTCTGGGCAATCGCTCGCAGCCTATTCTCCGCGTAGAACTCCGCCCAGGACGGCTTCCAAGCGTTATCCTGCTCTGTATCGCCGCAGCATGTCGCGACCGGGAATCCAAACATGGGTCCGTCAAACCCCTCCGGCACTGGCGCGGGCGTCGTATGGAGCTTGGCCAACTTTGCCGCAAACGACACCCCCGAGCCGTCCGGGCCGGAGAATCCAAGGTCCAGAAAGTCTGTGGCGAGGAAGTACTTGCCCTGCTGCTGCGCCATGGGACCGTGGGCGTGGGACTTGGGGCAGAAGTTGGGCACCGCATTGTGTATAGCGTTGAGGGAGGCATGCTCGCCTTGGAACATGGTCTCTGCGCTCTGGCCGGTGCCGGTCTTGACAAAATAGTTGATGGGTCGGCCGTCTACGGAGGACGACAGTTTGAAGGTAGACGAGAAGCCTGAGCCGCCGACGGAGGATATGCTGGTGGCATCTCGGTCCAGGCCAAGGGCCTCCAGGATGGCAGAATCCAACTGGGGGGACATGAGTATCGCAATTACTATTTTAATCCTTCTTTTCTCGAGCTTCGCTCATCAGACTCTCTCCGACCTGAATGGGGTGTGTGATAGGAGGAGGGTAGCTATGCATAAGTATGCAGGGCGAAGCAGAGGTGACGTCAGGCATCTCTCTGCATGATTACATAGCTCTATAGCCTGAGAACCCTTCTCATTGACACTGACAAGAAAGCATTGATGCACCAACTGCAACGTTCCCTTGCGTCATGGCCACCCTCCCTTTCCTCTCCTATTTGTCCGTCCTACATGAAAGGAAAATAGGCATCAGTCAAATGTCTCCATCTTGCATACCGCCAAGAGCACATTTCACATTCACTATCCGGCCCGTGCAACGAATGAAATGCAAGAGAGTAAAAATTCATAACAGTCATTCATTCATGAAATTAGTGCTAAATTACAACAAGGAAGGGGAAAAAAAAAAAAAAAAAGAAATCTCTCTATTCTATCGCTTCCCAAGTTTCCATTTTCCCAAGTACTCAAAAAAAAAAAAAAAAAAAAAAAAGGTAGGTCTGGTATCGGTAAGTATCTATATAGCTCCCCCTCTCCGTCTCCCTCTGAATAATCATTCTTTTTCCAAACTTGATCCGCTTGTTTCCACTTTTCCCGTAGTGTGGGGCCGGGACCGATAAGCGGGCGATCCCGTCGAAACCGGTCCAACTTAAAAGAAGTGAAAAGACAATCTTTTATTTCCTTCGTTCCCAAAAATGCCTTTGCTGGCAGGGATATATGTGCGTGTGTGCGCATGTGAATGTATGTAGACCAATCTAAAAAGTGTCGCCTTTTTTTTTTTTTTTTTCTTAGTTGAAATAGCCCATGTCGTCTACTGCTTCGCAGCTTGCTCAACGTGGTATGTGCTCATGGTCGTGCTCGTGCTGTTGATGGAGACGTTGTCCGAGTCCTTTCTCAGCAGCATCGTCCTCGAGTCCACGGGTCGTAGAGACGAGGAGGCGCTGGGAGAAGAGGCGGCGATCCTTTGCTGCTGGGGAATCACGTATCGCTGGACGAATTCCTCGGCGGGCATGTTGAAGCATCGCTCGCAGGGGCAGGTGGTGGCTGCGACGATGGGGGGACGAGGGGTGCAGTGGCGGGCCCACCAGCCTTGACGTTGAGAAGGCATGATAGTGACGGTGGTGAGGTAGTGGTGATGGTAGTGGTGATGGTATTGATAGTGATGAACTCGAAGTGCTTGATGAGGTTTCAGTAGGTATATATAGGTGTGTGTGTGTGTGTGTGTGTGGTGTTTTATACAAGCGCAGAGATGGCAGTAGATGATCAGGCTATATATATATATATATAACTGAATGCAAGAGAAAATGTCTTATTGTTATTACAGAGACTAAAGGATGAATGAAGCAGTGCAATGGGCTCCTTTATGTACAAGAAACACAGACAAGACAAAGGCACCTTTATTTGTATTCCAATTTATTAACCACCCCCCTCCCTGCTTCCCGAACAAACGGAAAAGGGTGTGGGGACCTCGTGATGCAGACAGAAACTATTATCGGATATGTGCGTTGGCTGTCGCATTCCATCTCCTTCATCGCGACGCCATGACCAGGTCGTCGTTTGGGAGAGAGACAGAGAGAGAGGAATAAATTTCCGAGGCCTTCCGATGGGGGGAGTTGCCCTGCATGTGCTGACATGGACATTACCTTGGCTTTACGGGTACCGATTTTTTTTTTTTTTGGGTTACCCACAACTGCTCCCAGTCTCCCAGATCAAGGTCTCTCGGTGTTCGGTCGGGGTTCGGAGTCATTCCTACATGACCTCATCACATCACATCCATGCACTGAATTCTGTCTCGTTCGGAGAATAGCAACATAGAGTACATACATACATTACTTTACAAAACGCATCCAATGCCGAAGACGACGACGACGAAGAAGAAGAACGGAAACTAGACTATTAAACTCATATATGCACGGATTCTCATTAATTCAAGGCTGTCAGGCACAACAAGTCCCTACCCGCGGTGGCTTACATCAAAATATCCAATACTTGTTGCAGCTACCCGGCATCACAGTAGATGGCTTCTTCTCCCTTGTCCAACCACCAAGCAACCCACAAGCGGAAATCCTTACCGAGATATGATTAATGATGTACGGGAAAAAGAACAGAGAAGAAGAAGAAGAAAAACTCTTTCTTTACTTTTTTATTTTTTTATGGATCCCATTTGAAAATCCTTGGAATAAATTCAGTCTCGTCCTCTATCTTGGTGGAGCCAGCTGAGGCAGAGACGTCCAGGGAACGGTAATCGGCTCACGTAAATATGGGCCTTGCCATTCATCCGATACTCTGAGTTAACCGAACGACACCGAGAGATGAAAGATCCATAAAAACAGGCACGACTCCCCCCCGCTGAAAAAAAAGGTCAGGATGATATGCTCGATATAGATTTATTACCTTGTAGATCATCGTGCCATTCGTTCTCCACTACCCTGCCTTATCTACACCACATCAAACCCATCTTCTTCATCTTCTTCTCCATCATACGACCGAGTCCTCACAAGTCAGTTATAATATCCATGATATATATCAACGATAAGACGGGGCTCATTACGTGGGTACAACTTGAGGTATTGATAACAATACTTACCAATGCTTATATATTATATATATATATATATCCATATTTGTACATACAACGCTTTTGCGGCAGTCTATGTGCATCGTCTAGTCCCCTTCTCGCAAGGCTTCAAATCCCTGGCCCCTCTCTCCCCTTGCTCGCTTATATGCACATTGTAGCGAACCGAGTCCCCATTCGATATGTACTCCAAAAACTCCAATGCTCGCCCACTTCAGTAAACCCCAAAGATACCCGAGTACAAACCCACGCAAAACGCTTCTCGGTAGTGTCCCAAGCCCTCGCCATCCAAATATGCCAATAGAGCCCGTTGAATTGATGGGGTCATGTGTCAACACCCATACCTTGCCATCCTTGCGCCCTGATATAATAAATAATAATATGCCTTGCGTCTCCCCTTTATTCCGGCAGCACATGTTCACTACGTGTTAAATGCGCCCCCCTTCAACAACCTCCCGTTCTAGAATCTCCACTTGGCCAAATTCACCGGTCCTCCGCCTCTCCATAACCCATCGTGTCTCTCCACTTTCCTCTTCCTTCATGTAGGATATACTCTCTGCGGAACTCTTCTGTCGTTGGTGACCCTTACGGGGATAACAACTCACTGCTGGATTGCTGCCGTCTTGAGCCATGGTCAACGAGTTTGTGCTTGAACGTGAGACTGCAGAAGCTGGCGCATCATGTGCATCACTTGTTGAGACGGTGACAGGAGGCGCCTTACGCGACCCTGGCGATACCAGATAAGTTGATGCCCCGTCTCCGGAAGCCTGATGAACATCTGATCCCATCGCCCCCACTTCGGCAGAGGAAAGATTTGGCATTGATGGAATGGCGAGCGTCAAGGTGGGACTTCCTGGTGCACTGCCAGCCTCAGAATCACGACTTACAACTGAAAAAACCGAATTTTTCCGCCCCTGAGCACTCGAACCGGCATAGAGACCCGCAAAAGTGCTTGTTCGTGGCGAGCTGGGCGCGTCGCCCCATTCTGACCTCGGGGAGCCATCCTTGCTGGAAACTAGACTTGCCTGAGAGCCTCCCCAAGCCCTGGTGCGCAGTCGAAGAAGGGCCGAGAGCGTCATATCATCGCCTCGGTCGGCCATCATTGCGAGTTGGGCAAGTCCAGGGCTTTGGATCGTCGGAGTTCCAGAGTTGATGGGCGGTATTCCGAGACTCATGACGGAGTTACGGTTTGAATACTCGGATCGTTCAGTGATGGGTGTCAAGTTTGGTTCTCTTGATATCACTCTACCACTAGTACTGCGATTCAACCCCTTGGGTCCAAAAAAGCCGCCATTGGCGTATTCGGAACCCTCTGCGTTTGCGTTCTGGGACCCCATTGGTGCTGCATAGAAACCAAACTCCTGCCCATACCAACCATCTGAGTCATTGGCCAAGGCACTGGCGTTGGCTTCTGCTATAATTGCATCATCGTCCAGTTCGTAATCATCTGCGCCGTCGTAGGAATATCCGTAATCATCATACGAATCATCACGATCCGTCTCCAGCCCGTAAGATTCAGTATAAGATTCGACTTGGTCATCGACTTCGTCCTGTGTTGGCGATGAGCTACGCTCAAATTTACCAGATGCCGCTGCTTCATGGGCAGCCGCCGCGAGTGCGGCTTGATAAGTGGCTACAACGTTTCTATTCGAAGTTGTGGGAATAGGCGCAACCAAAGAGGTCTCCCGAGTATTAGATGGCGGCTCATCTTCGGTTTCTACAGGATCATCTCTTGCGGGCTGCTGGGTATCAATGCTTAGTGAAGGGTGAACTGCCGCGTGTGATATAGTTGATTGCGCCGAGAGCCCAGATGTCAAACCGGACTCTTGGCTCGTTGGCTGCTGATGAGTCGCCCGCCGTAAAGACTGCGCTAGAGCAAAGGCACCAGGGACAGGCCGACCAAATCGATCTGTATCATCGTTGTCAAAGATGGATTCGTCAAAAGGTACCCCGTTGCCTTCAGGCTCGGCAGCAAGATCTTCTGCGAACTCATCCTCAAAGCCTGTCAAACCACTATCGAAGTATAGATCGTCGCCACCCATCGTGCGAGGTATGGTGGCCAGTGGAGCTGACATATTTGAGTATAGATTTACATCATCCCCAGTCTCAGTGTCCTGAAGGGAGTCCGAAACATCAATACCCTGGATCCCCAAACCAGATAGTCGATGCTCTGATTCCTTGTTTAAAGATGAGTCGACCTGGATGTCGGGCGTCCCCGGGAATCCTTGGGAATTCGGCGTATCCTTAGAAAAGGCGAAGCCAATGGTTTTGCCATCAGCATCTCTTGGTGTTGCCATCAAGCCGCTGCTCTGTGGACTGGCCAAGGATGAGACGGGGTTGGACCGCTGAAACACAAAGCCCGCGAAGTTTTCTTGGTCGTCGTCCGGATCAACATCATCTCCCAAATCAACATCTCCCAGGTCAACATCTCCCAGATCAACATCATCTCCAGGATAATCGTCTTCGATAAACTGATCCTCGTCATCGTAATCGGCATTGACACCTGGGATCCTCTCTTCCAGACCGTCATCGTCCATCATAGCATCGTAATCAAAGGCATCCTCATCAAAGTCATCATACAAGGAATCTCTTGGGGCGTCAGCGGCGGCGGCTTTTTTATCCAATTCACGCTGCCGATGACGTTCCTCAAGTAGCTTCTCTTGTTTGGCGGCACCAATCATATCAAAACTGAACCGAGATGATGTACTCTTCATATGTCTTGGTACAGACGAGAGGGAGACATTTCTAGAACGTGTAGTACGGGTAGAGCCGGGAGTCTTTTGAATAGCATCAATATCCCTATTCTTTATCCCCGATATCTTCGAAGGCGTTGACTGTAATGACGAAAGAGCATCATCCTTTGGAGGCACTGGAGGTGCCAGCTGATCCTCGCTCGGCGGTGCCTGTTCCTTTTGTAGGGATTTTGTCCCGATAGAGGAAATACTGGATGATTGTGCGATGGGATGTGATATTATGCTTGCAGACTCGGGCTGGGTGGGTTCAGATGCATTGCTCAACTGGCGATGCTGTCCTTCTTGTATCGGCTCCGCATTCTTGGATTCATAGCTATAGCGCGTTCTTGTCTCGGTAGCAAGATTGACTTGAGAGGTAGATAATGCAGCAGGCATATTGGTGGTGGGCACATTGTTTTTGCGTCTTGGCGCACTAAAGTCGTGGATTCTGGTACCTCTGATACGAGGATCATATGTAGGCTCCTCGGCGCGGCTGCTTAGGGACAGGGGAAGCTTGTTTTGGGTATTTTGATTGGCCTTCCTCCGCGCAAGAAGTGTAGACATGGGATTCTTGAGGAACGGCAGGCCCTTTTTGCCCTTCTGGGGCTCGATAGGTGTGACGCTGCTGAGGGATGGTGGGGGTTCGCTACTAATCCGCGAGCTTGAAGGACGATTGTTGGATGTTGTAGAAGAGGGTTGCAGATCAGCCGATGTGTTGAATGAGGACTTTGATTTGAGATTATTTAATATTTGTGGCATAGATCTCGTCGGCAAATCCGTGTTGATCGAGGTGGGCCTAGGGCGTTTGGACTTGGAGTTGTCTTCGAGATTGTCAACCCCAGTCGATTGTTGCGCCTCCACATCGCGGCGATAGTTTCGCAGGGCCACCCCGCCAATGAACCCGGATCCCTTATTGTATGGCAGAGAGCGCGGGACCTGCTGCAGTCGACTGTCTGACCGTGATGGTTTCACATTCTGCCGCTCACTGGATTCGAAATTTATTTCGGTTGACGTCACCCTCGTAATGGGCGGCAGTGTAGGCGGCAGGGACGACGATGCAGCAGACGAAGCATGGCCGTCCAATGGAGATGCTCCATCGGGGGTGAAAGGCGACTGCTGGGCGCTCAGAGGAGAGGGAGATGGCAGGTCGGGTGCGGGCGAGGTTGGATTTGATGTCCCCTTGCGGTGGAAGCGTAGGTGGGAGAGCATGCCGTGCTGTGGTGTTGTAGAAAGTGCGAAACGAGAATTCTATGTAGGGCTCGATCGAAGTCGTCCAAGTCGTCGATGGGAGATGGCGAGGAGAGAAAACTGGTGATTGGACGCGCTCATTGCTCACGGCGCCAGAAGCAGGTCATTGTTGACTTATCGCGACAATCCTGTATCGTTCAAACTGAGGGGCAACCAACACAAGAAGAAGGATAGATGGGTACTTGTAGATGTGCGCCGTTGCAGAAGGAAAAGATGTTGCCTGTGGATGCGCTCTCTTATTCCTCAACAAATGCGACGTCTCGGGTTGGGGCTTCAAAGGGTTTCAAAGGGGTTTTCAGGATCGAAAATTCTTAGTTTGACTGTTTTCAGAGACTCTGTAGCTGTGCGAACAGCATCCATGACTGCCTACTTGTACATACTCAGTAGCGAAGCGACGTTGGGAGAGTAGCGCCCCGTAAATATTCCGCTTACAGGCAGGACAGGACAGTCTGTCTTGGTGCCAATCCTACTTACCGATATTAAGCAAGCCACGTGCGCGACACTTTGAATGTGGGAAAGGAATTTGATATTCTAATATTTTATTACAAGTTCAAGGTTGTTTCAGTGACGAAACGGTAGTAGTACTCTCCGTACACAGTATCTGGTCCGTCGTCAACCGCTTCTTCCAGCGAATCAACAATGTTGGCGTCAGTTTAGTTCCCCAACGGTTCGAAGATGAATGAGCCACGGGACTGTGGCTGTCAGTCAAGGGCAGATAGATGATGATAATGGAACCATCAATGATGCTATAATTATTACAAGTAGTGTAGTTGTTCAGGGTGAATGGTTTGGGCTGCCAGATGACCCTGTATGCACTTGTAGTATTTCGGTTCAGAGTACGGAGTACAAAGAGGTATTCTTGTCATTCTTCACTCCATCGTCTCCATGCCAAGTCATACATACCTTGGTGACTGACACATGTCTAGTTTACCCCTGGGCATCTGACCCTGCATGGAATGCAGCAATCGTTGTGGCGCGTTGCTACCAGCAGGAAACGGCTGGTTCCGAGACACCTGCAGCGGAAAAAGGAAGAGATGGCATGATTGGTAATATCAAAGTACAAGTAAAAACGCTTTCATCTTTGATGCTGGGGGGAGAAATTGTAGTTGAACACGAGTGCCAAGATGGAAATGGCCAACATGGCCGCGTAGACACAAAGGAGCATACCGTACATGTCTTTGATATATTGAGTAGCATTCGACACGATGTCAACCTAAACTTTGCATGCAAGGTCGGAAACAGCAGAACATGACCAGCCAATGCCTCTTATATCACAGAGAGTCATTGATTCGTTGATGAAACGCCCTGTCCATGTCTGGCTGGCTTCAGAGATTGCGCGGTGCGGAGACTGATTACGCGTACCTCAAGCCAGCGAGCTTGCAACCACATTTTGGGTAAATGCACAGGAACAGGGTATCTCCCCCTCTATGAATTTTCGGGCCGTCACATACTTGCAGACATCAAGAAGGAATACCTCATCATGCCTCATGGGTACGTAATGAGGGCTTCATGTTAGCAGAAGTTGCGTGTAAAGTTGACTTGATAGATGATATTCTGATGTTAAGTCTGAAATGAATGGAATGAATGCATGGCATCTTATTGTGCTGACAGGTCGTGATTGAGATGGCGAAGCTTAATAATTTATTACTGGTCTTTCGGTTCCTTTTTTTTTTTTAAGCCTAATGGATCAAGAATCTGATGTCGCGTGCCCCCCCTTTTTTGTGACATGGTGTGCGAGATAAGAGACTGAGTGTGATGATGATGATGATAAGTGCACCCAAGTATTCCGTACCTCTCAAGTTCTCAAAGTTGTGTATAGAGTAGATGCAAGCAAGAGCCTTCGTCATGGTTGCCCAATTGCTCATACCTGTAGGTACTCCGTACCTTGGCCTCTATCGTGGCAACTTCAACTTTGAGCTCTTCAACTGCATTCTGCATTGCCATGTCTCGGATACGAACATTCAAGACACTATCCTCAGCTCATCAACAGCAATGTTTCTTTAATTAGAGGCCATTGATGATGCGAAGCAACTTTCGCAGTAAATAATGCGACATCAGGGGCCCTGCTCCGGCAAAGAAAAGCCGGGAGCCCTGCTAAAAGACGCGCAACTTCACTCTCAGCTTCCCCCATTTGCAAGCGGCAGCCCTCTTCATTCGCACGTTCATGGGGTTAAGGCCTCGCTAGTCATGCATGGCTAGCGACTTACGTGTGCCGTGAGCCGCGAGCCGGCTTTGGTCGCTCGTACACTCGCTGTAACCGGAGACGCACACGCATACACACGCACACCGGAGGAATAAAAGTTGGGGAGATGCCCCGGATCTTTCCCACGGCTACGCATAGATATATTTTCGCTTCGAGTCCGGTCGATCATTTTTATTTCCACCCCTTGACTGTCGTTCATTCCTTCATTCTATCCTTTGTATGGGGTATATCCAAGTAATTGTATTACTTGCTTTTTCTTGGCGGATAATATTAATACCCTTTCATAACTTCAGATCGAACAACTGCTAAGCCACATCGGTTCTGTGACTCCATCTTTCATAGATTTGATCCCGTTTCTTCCTTTCAGACTCGACCTGGATTGAACAAAAAAATCACAACATTATTAGAACGATATGATCGGCCCTTCGCGGTTGACGACCAAAAAGTCCGGCTACCAGCTCCTTCATGATGGATCTTCAAAATGGGGCTCCTGGGCGAAAGCAGTGTTAGTCGTCTGCTCTCATCGGATGTGGCGGGGCGGGCCTCGTTCACTGTTACAGATCAGTGCTGTCACTTTTGGCCTTCTCATCCTCTTCTACTTGGTACCATCACTCCTCGGTGACGACTACCAGACTCTTCTGAGCTGGTCCAATGGCCAACTATCCAGTTCAGATGACTTGAGAATTGTCGTCTTCGGCTCTCAAGACTTGTTAGGAAGTGCTCGTGATGCTGCGCATTCGAGAATTACTTGGCCAGAACATCTATGCAAAGAGGTGAGGGAAAAACGAGGACATCCTCTCACCACCCATATACACTAACAACCTTCAGCTCAAATGTTCTTCACTCATCTCATTCGTTCCTCCGGTCGACTCACAGCCCGGTTTGACATCCAATATCCTCTATCGAGATGAAATTGAGGCGCTCAAACAGCTCAACAAGCAAGCAAACATAACTGCTGTTCCTGCCAGCGACAAGTTCTATGTCGTCGAAAAATATCCAGTGCCCGAGACATCAGATTTGGAGACACAGATTCAACAGTTTCTCTCTATGCCGCCTCCACCAAGAGCACCCCGCCAGACACTCTGGGTCTTTACTTTTGGCACATGGGATATCTGGAACCTGGCTTCCATATCCCGCGCGACGGGTGAAAGTATTGTGGATGCTTCAGTCAACATTCTCTTTGAACAGATTGAGTTGCTCTACCGCAAGTCGTTGAATCCAAAGTCGATTGCCTATTCTGATTTTTGGTCATCTGTTTCTAATGATGACGTCGAGATTCTGACTCACCCAGATGATAACGAAGAAGTGGATGCGCGGAAATTGGAAAGTTTTAGAATCGTGATTCCAGAGGTTCTTGACATCACCCTTGCGCCTGGCTGGCAGAAGCGGCCTCTTCCGTCAATGCCATACACAAGAGGCGTGGAATTGCGCAATGCAGCTCATCTGACTAACCGGTGGAATACAAAGGTTTCTGGGAGTTTGGAAGATTGGAGAAGAAAGAAGAATACGAAGCCTGAGAAAATTGAAGAAGAGGGTATCGAGGTGGCTACCAATGGCTCCTCACTGGGATCTCTACGACGCGACCAAAAGAAACAAGACACAGGTGATAAACGTATTGTTTATGCACCTTATCCGTTTAGAGCTGGGCTGCATGCAACTTTCGTTAGCAGCATCATAACTGCAATGACGGAAGAGGAGATGCAGCGATCGGGCCTGAAGGACGGTAGAGGGCAAGGGACTATGCCCCTCAGTGACCCAATGCGATTCCGCGATGTCTGGACCCCTTGTTTGACGGGGAGCGGACGCAGAAGCGTTGAGATGAATCACACCAAACTGAGATGTGAGGCTCCCGACAATCATTTGTTTTATGATGATTTTACGCTTAGCGAAAGGGCATCTGAGCAGCTTGCAAAGAAGACGGTGGAATATATGCATGATCAAGAGATTATATAAAACAGCATATCTGGGACGGAATATACGTTGTACGATGGAGATTTGGTTTTGGATGCAATAGCATGCATATGGGTCGGCGAAAGGCGTTTGGCTACAATTCACAAGGAAAGGTGCATATTCACGGATATTGGTCATGGGCTGTAAACTTACAGAAGGCACGGGATATTTGAGGTGCATGAAAGCATATATAAATACCTGTATAGGACTCAGGGTATACATACGGTATAAAATAACTTGAACATATTGAATATTACAGCTTTATTGTCGGCTGTCAATGTGAAGATCGATCGTATGTTGTCCCACCAAGTCGTGATGATTTACAGCTGAAGCGTACGAAAATGCATGGCACAATAGTTCATTAGGCGTTGTTAACAGTAATGACAAATTTCAAGTTCATGTTGTGGCATGTCTTGGAGCATGAGGACTTGACTCTGGGGGGTGGGGCTTTGAGTTATTGAGCTCTGTGATTGTTGTGCACGATTCTGATTATTGATGATGGAATATGAGTCTTGTGTGTATTGGTCGAAAACACATTGAGCTGCAGTAAACATTCGTATTACTAAAATGGCACATCTGTTCTCGCTTAAATCGTACACCTCTATTCCCCCGAAAAGAAAGAAAGAAAGAAAGGAGATAAACTTCATAGTCTGATGCAATCCCCATCTACATCCCGAACCCATATCATAACTCGTCCATACCAAAAATGACAGCAGTAGTAATACACATACGCTTATAAGAAGAAGAAAAAAACATTCAATCCACGCTCAGTACATAGGAAAAAGAACACCTCAGTTAGGAATAACTCCTCACTGTATCCTTTACAACAGCCAAACATTCTCTCGGATCTTCAAATACGTACCAGGCATCCCGGGGGATACCCTTAAAGGCTCTCTCGAATCTCCTGGGTTCGTTCTTCTCCTCGAGGCCGACGGCTGCGGAGTCGACCACTTTGCGGATGAGAATGAGTTTGATCCAACCTGGTTTGGTACGATAGCTGGTTGGGTTTACACAGTTAGCAACGACTCTTTGGGTGGTCATAGTAAGATAATGAAGAACTCACATTTCACCGTAGGCTTCTGGGTCCGATTGTGTTGAGTCGCCAATAACAATCAACTTCCTCTTGGGCAGCCAGGAATTGATCTTGTGCATGCGATCCACCTTGTACTCTTCCGTCCCCATTGTCAGCGCCGACAAAAGCCCCGAGACCGTCTTCCAGCTCGAGTCTCTCAGAATGAGCGTGCCGGGTGGGTAAAAATCGTCGCGGAATTTTCTGAGGAAGGGGTAGAGGTTGTAAGGGGAGGCAGAGAGGTAGAACCATGGCGTATCCGTAGGCAAAAAGGACTTGATGTCGGAGTAGAGCTCGGGCATACCCGTTACTGGGGCTGGGTCGTTGGCAAATGTTTCCCTCAGAATGCCAGCTGGATCACTTGTAGTGGTGACTTTAATGGTATCATCGATGTCTATCAACATGTTAGTTGTAAGTAAATATAGACAGGTATAGGTTGGCCTTACCAGAAATAATGCCCCATCCCTCGGGTCCAGCAAAGTAGGTATTCATAGTCAAGAGGCCCTCAACACCCTTTGGAACCTGAGCAGTCGTCTTAACAATAGAGCCCTTGTGCTGTCTCGAAAGCCTGAGAACGTTGGTCGCAATGCCATTCATGCCCGTCGGGCCAATCTTCAAAGAATCACCATCCTGAACTGCCGTAACAGTTCTCGCCGCTCGGATATCCCACGTAAAGGGCAGCAACCTCTCCTCCACAGTATCGCGCTCTTCTGAATCGTCCGCCAGGCCAATCTTCTCGGCGACGCTGGCAACAATATCGACGACCCTGCACTTGGTCTCGTTCTCAAACACGGCTGCAACAAACTCGGCCTGCCAGGGCCCAAGGCGCGAGGTTTTGTAGGCCGTGTTGTCAAAGAGCCAGACTACATCGCCCCTGTTGATCGCTCTGCCAAAGGGATACAGATTGGTGATGCGGTTGAACAGGCCCCCAAGGGACAGCGGAGCCACCTGTGGTATCTTGGGGTCCTTGAGGGTGGCCTCGACCTCGTCGAACTTTCTCTCTTTTCTTGTCCGTCTCTGCATTTCGTCTGCGATTTGCGAGGGGATAAAATCTGAATCAGAGGAGGAATCCATCTTGAAAGTTCCAACCGAGTTTTCTTTTTCTCTTCCTTTTGTTTGTACAGACAAATCAGAGGAAAAGGTGAATCCAACTTTGCTTCTATTGGTGCTCCGGGGATCGAAAGAGTCAGCAGGACATAAAAGAAACGAGATCTCGTGCTCCGCCTCTACGGATCTTGTATGAATCATAAGGCGATCTGATGCTCCTTTTTTAAAAGCTCTCGAGGCTCACAAGGAGGTAAATGATCGCTTACGGGTCCTTGTGTAGTATTACAAAAGAGAAGGCACCGGTTGGATGTGAAGATCAAAGGGGCGCAAGAGCTAAGGCTGGGGGGAGGATTGCGCACTCGTGATCACCGGGCACCAGGCAGAGCGAATATAGCGTGACACCACTATGACGGAGTTGGTTATGATTTGAGCAGGACATGGATGAGATCAGCTCTGGACGTCCAATTAATTATTTATTACTGCGGCTACTTTTTGAGGATTTGATGCCAAGGGGCTGAATATGGTGGGCAGCCAAGTAGAGGTAAGCTCCGATTTCTCTTGTTTCTCTCAATCTACCATTCTTACCCTCCACACATTTCTCTCCTTCCTCTTTAGTCCTCTCCTCATCTATTCTTTATAAGCCATTTATCTATTCTCTTACTCTGGTTAACGCCGGTAGTATTTTCACGGTCCACCACAACATCCCACCTCACCATGGGCCTCTGATCCAGTGTTCCCCTCCCCGCGTGGGATGCCTCTGAACATAGGCTGTTGCAAGGCGACTTACCAAGGGGTGGGATGACACACGCCCCGGAGAAGAGGTCTGACAGTATGCCAAGCTCAGCGCTAAATCCTCCTGCAGCATCGATGTCCGATAAAGTTGCGGGCTAATAGTCTAAATGCATCATCAGCCTTACGTGCAGGAGATGATGATCCTCCGAGTCTTCTTCCTTTGGGCGGGCTTGGCCATTTGTCGCGTGGCATACGTGCTGGGGGTCAGGTGCAGGCATCGCCGTGTCGTTGCCATGCTACTGTCATTTAGCAAGTGGATGTGCCTGAAAATGCGGGGGTGACCCGCTAGTTCGCATGAAGATCAAGACAATCATCATGGCTGAGTCGTTTGATTCTCATGTCTATTCTTAGGCCGACGCCCTCATTTTGCCAATACAGTGTCGATCAAGACCAAATTGAAATGTAAAATAGGTATACTAGTGAGCATGTGCAAGCCCCATCCTTTGAGAATCCTTCTCCGTTGTAAGATCATCACAGGCTCTTCAAGTGGGTTATGTGAGCATCCTCAGTATGATGAGACACTGTAATGAATTATTCAACGCTAAACCACTTTTATCAACATATCGACTTTTCTGGATATTGGTAGACTGCATCTTCATCCTCATTGTCCAAGTAACCATGTAAAAATTACAGCATCTCCTTGATGACCTTGATTTGCTCTAATACAGACGACTTGCTGGTGCCGCCTTTGGCAGACCGTCTCTCTACACTGGTCTCGTAGTTGAACGCCTCTGCAATATCCTCCTCGAACCGTTTGTCAATTTCCTTGAGTTGTTCGAATGAAAGCTGGTTCATCGGAATACCAGTCTCCTCGGACTTGGCTACACATCGGCCAGAAATGTGGTGCGTCTCTCGGAATGGGACTCCCTTTCGAACCAAATAGTCGGCAACATCAGTGGCCAGCATAAAGGGGTCCAATGCAGCCTTCATTTTTTCGGGGACTGTCTGCAATGTTGACAGAACACCATTGGCAATCTGAATGCTATCAGAGACAGTCTTGACATGATCAAGCATTGGCTCAACGCTCTCCTGGAGATCCTTATTATATGTGCTAGGGAGACCCTTTTGGGTCATCATGAGGCCAGCCATGTGTCCAAAGGCACGACCACTCTTGCCTCGCAGTAGCTCCAAACTGTCAGGGTTCTTCTTCTGAGGCATCAGGGAGCTTCCGGTAGAGTAAGCATCTGCAAGTCGGACAAAGCCAAACTCTGCTGTTGAATAGATGATGAGATCCTCAGCCCAGCGAGAAATGTGCTGCATGAACATGGCACCCCATTGGAGTGTCTCTGAGACAAAGTCTCGATCTGAAACACCACCCATTGAGTTCCACAGCTGACCTTCGAAGCCGAGCTCTTCGGCCATCATTTCTCGATCAATACCAAAAGGGTTTCCGGCGAGAGCGCCACATCCCAGAGGGTTCCTGTTGACGCGCTTGATGGTCTCCCTGAGCCGCTCCAGATCGCTTGCAAATGCGAATCCATATGAAAGCATCCAGTGGCTCCATCGAATAGGTTGGGCGCGCTGGAGATGAGTATATCCTGGCATAACATAGTCGATTTCTTGCTCGGCTCGGGCAGCGATGACCTTGAGGAAGTTTACAAGGTGCTCCTCAATCAATCGAAGTTCATCACGAAGCCACATGCGCATATCACACACAACCTGCTCGTTTCGACTGCGACCTGTGTGGAGCTTGCCGGCAACATTCTTGCCAATAATTTCTCCCAACCTTCTTTCGTTTGCAGTATGTATATCCTCGTCGACGGCAGGGATAATTTGGAAACTGTCCGTCTCCCACTCCTTTTGAACCTCAAGAAGACCCTGCTCGATCTTCTCAAACTCATCCTGGGTGATGATGCCGGCCTTGGCGTTGGCCCTAGCAAAGGCAATGCTGCCGAGAATATCTTGCTTATAAAGGATTCTGTCAAAGTAGATGCTCTCGTTGTACTTGACCATCAAGGGGTCCAGGCCGCCTGTATCACGCGATTTTGTTAGCTTCAGTTTCGAGGCCGAGTGGAAAGGGTGGTTGGAAGCCAAGTAGGCAGACTAACCTGTGAACCGGCCACCCCAAAGCATGGCGCCACCTGGTTTCGAGTTTGAGGCCATTTTATCTATCAATTCAACAGCTTGCAGGGGAGTCTTTGCAATATTCAATGCAAAGGAGCAGAAGATGTGCGGTACAGGAATAACGACCTGGAAAAATGGAAGAACAGCTGCTCTCTTATTGTTGTTGCTGTGATGTCAACGCAACGGCAGTTGGAGGGGTGACTCTGCTGAGGTGGGGCTTCTAAGACCTCCAGCTCCGATCGGTCAATCCTCAAGACTCACTCTCAACAAAAAAGGGACTTTGATCAATTTTCTTACTGGTCAATGCTCCCTATTAGTGGCTAACAGATACGCAGAACAACGTCACAGAGATCCGTTATCGTTCAAGCTCGCTCTTTCTTTTACTGCCCCGCCTTTGCCCTTTTTCACCCCACCTTGGAGGAGTCGAGGGGGAAGGCGCAACTAAAGAGAAAAAAAATTGTTTTGACAGAGTAAGAGGCGCCAGAAATTTTAATTGGCTGAACCCTGTTAAAGACTCAGAAGAGGCTTCGAGTCGCAGTAAAATTTCTCGAACAACGACTTCCGGCCTCATACAGCTCAAGACAAGACAGAGGAAAGATTTCGCATCTTTGCTTTGCAACTCACATCTACACGAGGTCATCTCGATTTGACCCCGCCAAAGGTATCCGAAATGCCTGCTGATCTTAACATTCTTCTCATTGGCAATGGCGGCCGTGAACATGCCTTGGCCTGGAAGTTGAGCCAGTCGCCTCGAGTTGCATCCATCCTTGCTGTCCCTGGCAATGGTGGAACTGCTACTTGTCCCAAAGTCACCAATGTCACATCAGTCTCTGCTGAAGACTTCCCGGGTCTTGTCCAGTTTGCCCAGTCCAACGGTATTAATTTGGTCGTTCCTGGGCCAGAGGCGCCACTCGTTGATGGTATCGAGGGCTTCTTCAGAAATGTTGGCATTCCCTGCTTCGGCCCCTCCAAGGAAGCCGCTCGCCTAGAGGGTAGCAAGACATATTCCAAAGACTTTATGGACAAGTACAACATTCCTACAGCTGCCTACCAAAATTTCTCTGATTACAACAAGGCCGTGGCCTATATCGACAGCATCAACCACGACGTCGTTATCAAAGCTACTGGGCTGGCTGCTGGTAAGGGTGTGATCCTTCCTCAAACCAAGGAGGAGGCCAAAGATGCGCTCAAGCAGATCATGGTGGATAAGGCCTTTGGTGATGCTGGTGATGAGGTTGTTATCGAGGAATTACTTTTGGGTGATGAACTTAGTGTCCTAACCTTTTCTGACGGCTACACATTCAAATCATTGCCTCTTGCTCAAGACCACAAGAGAATCTTTGATGGCGATCTAGGCCCCAATACTGGTGGCATGGGCTGCTACGCACCTACAAACATCACTACCAAGGAGCTTGTTGAGAAGATCGACAAGGATATTCTCGCACCTACATTTGCTGGGTTGCGGAGAGAGAGACAGCCTTTCTGCGGTGTTTTGTTCACGGGCTTGATGATCACCAGCTCTGGCCCCAAGGTTTTGGAGTACAACGTGCGATTCGGTGACCCTGAAACTCAGACGGTTCTGCCATTGCTCTCAGCCGATACCGATTTGGCCGACATTATGCTTGCCTGCACGGGCGGATACCTGGATAACTGCCAGCTCACCATTGAAAACAAGTTCAGTGCAACTGTTGTGCTTGCCGCTGGTGGTTATCCTGGCTCTTATGCCAAGGGAACTCCCATGGCAGTTCAGCCACCACCTGCTGGAAGTACCATTTTCCACGCTGGAACAAAGCTGGACAGCGATCAGCTCAAGACTTCTGGCGGACGTGTCATTGCCATTAATGCCGTTGGTGATTCTCTCAGGGATGCTGTTGATGCAGCATATGCCGCCCTGGCGTCCAATGTCATTGATTTTGAGGGCAAGTTCTACCGGAAGGATATTGCCCATCGTGCATTCAGAGAAACTAGCAAAGAATCCATGACATATGCTCAGGCTGGCGTAGACATCCAGGCGGGCAATGACTTTGTGGAGAAGATCAAGAAGGCCGTCGCCAGCACCAAGAGAGCCGGAGCCAGCGCTGAGATTGGTGGTTTCGGCGGCGAAATCGACTTGGCTCAGTGCGGATATCCAGGTGCACCAATTCTAGTTGGCGCGATTGACGGTGTTGGAACCAAACTCATGATTGCACAGGCCCTGAGGAAGCATGACACTGTTGGCATTGACTTGGTTGCCATGAACGTTAATGATCTAGTTGTGCAGGGAGCCACCCCATTAATGTTCCTCGACTACTATGGCTGCAGCAAACTGGATCTTGCTTCCGCAGCTGCATTTGTGGAAGGTGTCGCTGCCGGGTGTATCCAAGCTGGTTGTGCGCTTGTTGGTGGCGAGACAGCCGAGATGCCTGGCATGTACAAAGATGAAGACTACGATGCTGCTGGATGCGCTGTCGGTGCTGTTACCAATGACAGCATGCTGCCACGAAAGGATGCCATGGTAGAGGGTGACATTCTTTTGGGTCTCTCATCTAATGGTGTTCACTCAAACGGCTTCTCTTTGGTCCGCAGAATAATCCAGAGCGCTGACCTTGACTACACTGTTTCAGCACCATGGGATAGCTCCAAGACGGTTGGTGAATCCCTCTTGACACCGACACGCATCTACGTCAAGAGCCTGCTCCCCACTCTTAGCAATATCAAGGGCCTGGCCCACATTACAGGCGGCGGACTTGTCGAGAACGTGCCCCGCATGCTCCCAGATTCCCTAGCTGCAGAGATTACTTATGGCTCGTGGGAGATGCCCGCGGTCTTCCAGTGGCTCAAGACGGCGGGCAATGTTGCCCCCGCGGAGATGTGCCGGACCTTTAACTCTGGCATCGGCATGGTGGTTGCTGTGGAAGCCAGCAAAGCCGATTTTGTGGCGGCAGCGCTCCGCGACGGGGGGGAGAAGGTTTTCCAGATTGGAAAGCTAGTTAAGCGACAGGAGGGACAGCCAGGCTGTGTCGTCCAGAATCTTGAGGCATGGGTGTAAAAATAAAAGAAGGGGAAAAAAAAAAGGATTTGTCTAGGGTAAAATTAGAAAAAGATCGGAATACCATGGTAGGATTTACAAACAGCTACGGAGATACAAGGGAAGAAACAGGCGCATGTGGATGGGGTAGAATCGGCAGGGGTTTCCTGTCAAGGTATACATATACGGAGTCATAGGTTTTAAAAAAAAGCATTATGTTTTACTCAACATTGTATAATGAATGATGTTTGATAGTTCATTGTTTCCAACTTGTACGAATACTAAGCAAAAATCGTCAATGTGGGCTATGGGGGTAAGGAGGCGACGCAATCCAAATGGGTTATGGTGAGATGACGAAACTTGGGTCTTAGCTCCAAGCTGGGTAACCAGGATTTGAAGATAGGACAAGAAGCAACACCAGGGCAAAGCGAAGCCGGACGACCCTAATAATTGAGTATTTACGAGTGGAGAATGAATGATAACGTCTCTATTTTCCCCATATTTGATTTTATGTCTACGTAATGTATTTTGCTACAAGACTGAGCTTATTGATCCAGATTCATTATGACGCTGTGTCTTGCAAATGCTATGCCCTCTCTATCATGTGTCTATCACGAGATGGATAATAGGAATGAAGAAAAAGAGAGCATTACTGGCATACCCTGCATGCAGCTGGAGTCTGGAGCCGAATCACAAGCAAATCCATGTTCTAAACGAACCCCAACTTATACAAAGTACCGAGTTAAAACTGACTGAACCCTGGTGGTTGCATTATGCGGAGTGCGGAGGAGTTCGGACAGTTTGACGGATGGAGGTCCGATCAACAGAGGAGTAGCAATAAGAGGAGGAAGAGAGTGTAGCTTGCTATGTAATGCTGTTTTGTAATTGTTTGGTCTGATATCCTTGTCAGTATGCCCTGCTCGACTTACCATATGAGGTTGCGCATTGCGAATATCGAGGGGTAGTCTATTACCCCAGGTCTATCCTCCCCCCCTTCCCCCGAACGAGGCGCTCATGCCAAGGCGTAGGGTGGCATGGGAACATGTTGACAACGTGCGACATGCAGCGTTAATGTTCCGGTTCTCTCCGTAGAGAAAGTAACATCGCTCGCGTGAGGTGGTAATAGGGCTGCCTCGGCAAAAGATTAACGATTTATTTTCGAGAGTTCACGAGACTGAAGGGGTCCATTAACTCGAAATGTATGATTCCGTCTCTGGGTATTATCCAGGCAGTTCCCCAGTCTGACTGCATCATAGAACGGGAACCAACGTGTCACAAGCACGGAGCAAAGAACAGCACAACCCATTGTTAAGCTGACGAATGTGCCGCCGCTGTTTCCAAGATCCCGAACATGCGTCCGGATCAGGAGACTAACACGCAAACAAGGCACAAGCAAGGCAAACAAGCAAGGGCTTGATGATAAGATCGTGTGAGATGAGTGGATTCCGAGTTTAAACCTTGATAAAAGATTGGACTTGACGTGCGCAAGTGGAGGGTCTCCGAGAATCCGAATTCGGACATGGTGCACGCCATCAGAAGCCGCACTTGCAGCCTAAATGAGCCAATGAAGCAGAATTATGGGGTTTGGAGTTTTGGAGTTTGTGGCCCATGTGAAAAAAAGTTCTCTCTGGGGGGAGCCCT
Organism: Cladobotryum protrusum; assembly: GCA_004303015.1. Taxonomy (NCBI): domain Eukaryota; kingdom Fungi; phylum Ascomycota; class Sordariomycetes; order Hypocreales; family Hypocreaceae; genus Cladobotryum; species Cladobotryum protrusum. The sequence continues at coordinate 266,527 of RZGP01000009.1, forward strand.
GGAGATGGGAAGTACCTGTGGTAGCACTGTATTGTCGTGCTACAGGTAGGTACCTACCATAGTGCCATATTTAGTAGGACCTGCATGGTGGGGAGTTTCCAGCTTCTGATGGTATCATTATCGCTGTCCCGCCCGTTCCATCCACCCGCGCCTGCTCGAACTTTTATTAATCAACAAAAGCCTCCACCTCCTCTTAACTCCATACTTTGAGTTTCCTCTTCCCAGATCCTCTTCTACTCCTTCTATATATACTTCTCTACTCTCCATCACGTCCATTGACTCTTTAACACCCCTCACGACTTGGAAATCCTCATTGTCGCAAAGAGCAAGCTCTGTCTCTGTGTGTGCGTGTGTTGTGTGCAATCCATTAGTAGTCAAAAACAGCGTCAAATTCTTTCATCGACCCACCACCATCACCTCAGCACAATGAACGCTACACGAGTTCTTCGACAGGCTGCTGTCCACGCCGAGAGGACACCTCTGATCAGATTCATTGGTCCTCGAACAATTCCTTGTAGGCTCCCAGCTCTCCTCTCTCTCTTAGTCAAGACTGCCTAAAATTTGAGCTGTACTGACAAATTTTCCTCCAGCCTCCATCGACCACACTCCCCGTCCTCACCCCGCTTCTCCCACAGGACAGCTCCCCGAGGGCTTCTCCGCCTACGGCAATAGCTCTACCCGACACACTTCCTTCTCCGCATACCGTGACCATGCCCAGCAGCACGGTCCCTTGCAGAGGACCATCCGCAGTGACGAAGCCGGCATCGGCGGCTCTTCTGGCTCCCAGCTTGGCTCTATCTTCCCTGCCCAGGGTATTGCCTTTGATGTCTCTGAGCTTCCTTCCCGGTTCCGTCGTCAACCTCTCGACCTAGCAGAGATTGAGGCTATTGAGTCTGGTGGCGCAGCTGCCTTGGCTTAATTCCTTCCTCGCAAAGCTACAATAAAAGAACCATAACCGATGATGATGTGGTTGGGATGCAAACCATCATTTTTTCTATTTACTACAATACCATGACGGGGTACTATGCATCGAGTTGAACTCTAGCATAATGTACAATGACGTCGTGTTGGGGTGTTGAGAGGGTCGAAGCTGCTGGCGGAAAATGGGGCGTTCAATTGATCCAAGACATGAATAGTCCCTTGCATGATGGTGGATGACCATCCCTCTTTCTGCTTTGAGCAGCCAGCAGTTTATGCATGTGCTCAGGGCGATCACAATATACGTTACAAAAGCCAATGGCTGGGAACCGGGGTCCAGAGATTACTCAAAGAGTTACATGGGGTCTAAAGGCATCTTATTGGAGATGGGAAGGAAAGACAGAGGGCCAGGGAGTTGAAAAGGATGAAAATTATACCATGGAATTGAGTGACGTTTACCTAGTTAGATGAGCTTATAGCAAGCCAGAATATTCAAGCCAATTTTACAATATCTTCTATTTCAAATGTAACACCTGAGTTGTCCGATACATATGTCATTCAGCACCCATTCTTCTTGCTGCCGGCCTCTACTCGTAAGATCCTCAACAATTGGGATATCGATGCAGTCTATACCTTGATCGGATAAGCAAACTTCCTCACAGAAACATTATACAAACAGGCCGGCATTTTCAAGATGAGCTCACGCCTTTGTTAGGAAAGCTGACAAGGATAAGGGCGTTAAATAGGACGTTCAATGCGATGATTGACTAGACACCAGGGGTCAAGCTCTTTGAGGACCCAGTTGCTACTAGTGATGGGGATAGGCAGATTTCTCAACCCCATTTCTTAATCAACCACGGGCCTCGCTGTGAACCCTTCTTTGGATCAGCGAGGCGAAAGGGCATAGAGGCATATCAGATTAACCACCAAGAGATGTTTCCTCGCAAATTTCCTCGTGTTTGGCATATATTAATTTGTGTGTTATCGTAGAATGCATGTCTGAAATATCCTCGAGATCGGGTATGGAAGAAGGCTTAGGTGGACTATGCCGTATAGTCTGCTTGGTAATTTTTTGGGCAGTTGTCCACCACATGCTATTGGGTATGAGAGTATCGCAAGAGAGTGAAGTTCTGCGATGATAGATGGCGAGACTCTTGCTGTTCAGGCCGAAGACATAGTATGAAATGATGAGTAGACACTACTCATGCGACTTAGGGTTTGGTGTGAAGAGTCCAAACTATTCCGGATAATGTCAACTTCAAACAAAGATTCCGCTGGACGTGGCATTTTCATTTCTGGCATGTCTTGTGCCTCACATGTGGAATTTGATTGAAGGGTTAGTACAAAGAAGAAGAAAGCGTAGCATCAACAACAGCCCCTAGAGAAATAGGCGATTGATAAGGGCGTTACCCCCCGTAAGCTAAATTTAGTTGCAGAAACCTACATCCTTATATATATAATGGAGTCCAACCGCTCTGCTTTGAGGTGCCGAAAAAGCTGCGATAGTATTTGAGGGTTCAGAACCCACCAGCTGAGCTGGTATAGCTTATATCTCAAGAGGCTGGAAAAGAAAGATGAACGCTTGTTCTAGAGATAAGACCGAGATGGTGCTGAAGACCGTAACGAGGGTCAAAAGAGAATCTATCTGGCCCGTCAACGCTTGTGAAGAAGAATCTCTATCCCGTTGATTGCATCTGGTATGATGTAGTAGGACAATTCGAGAAAATATCAAATGCTGAGAAGACAAGGGTCAAGATTTAACTCTGGGAAGGTAGGGAAAAAGGGGAGGAACAAAATGATATGCTTTATAGTGGATCATGTGACTCTTACAGCACTTCCTGGGGGCATCCGACGTTAACCGCCTCCTTCTGTCAGCTTTCTTGCTTGAGAAACAGAATTGGGATATTCTCCTCCAAGTCTCCCATCATAAGACATAGGGGCAGCTCATCATGACGAACGCCAAGAGGAATGTGACGAATTATTAAAAGGCTCAAGGTATTGTGCGAAAAGACTCTACGTTTCACAACAAGTTTGCTTACTCTCAATGCGGTGGTTACGCCCAAATACCATTGTCAGATGAACTCCAAGTTGGCCAAGACGGCTAAAGAAAAAGATCGACGTCATGGTTTTAACACGAACGAATATGTTGAGCCTTCGTTCCCTGGGTGAGGAGGAAGCGGGCAATTGACGGATCCACCGTCAAGGATGGGGGCTGAAGCTGCATGCGACTTCAACTGCATGCGAGTCAGACAGAGAGAGACATTGTATTGAAAGCCATTGGCTGCCCTCAACGACAAGAGACGTAACAAACCGACTCTACATCGCATCCCGCGGGAAGATACGAGGAGTGACCGATGGAATATGGCGGAAATATTCCATGGAAAAATCTCAAGGGAATTTGAACGGGCGAAACGAACAAACGAACAGATGGCTTCTTCCACCCAACAAAGCCCCATGACGACATTCGACATGGACACCCCTGAGGTTCCCATTTGCACCAACATTGGCGCCGGCGTCAAGGAAAAAATGGCGCCACGTTCGATTTTAGATGCGCTATAATGCGAGAATGGGAAGCGTTGTCAGTTAATAACTGTCAGTCTGAGTCAAAAATGTCAAACCCAAAAATCACAGCGCGGCCGAAATACAGGTTGGACATAAATGGACAGATTGAGGGAAAAAGAGATGCTTCCCCGCAAGTAAAGATGCAAAAAGGAAGATCTGATGTTGCGATTGGACTGGGGTTCATACAACTCTGGCATGCCGGACGAATCAGGCCGTCCGCTGACGATCCCCGGGCCATCGCACTTGATGCTACCAAAACCAAGGGAAAATACACGCTGTGGAATAAGCTTGTGCTATTCGAAAGCAAAAGAAAGGAAAGGAATGAGGCCCAGCAACTTATTCTGTCTCCAATCTATTTGGCCGAAATCCAGGTACCCACTCACACCCTGTTCTCTTGGTGAACAGTGGCAGAGCACCTTTGAGCTTCTCAACGCCAGCAAGACTTGAACCTATCAGCGACAGCAATTGGCAGCACGGGGAGGGATTGCTACTAACAAGCCTGTAAGAACGCTACCGCACGTCCCCACAGCCCAGTCTCACAGGCCGAGATGTCATCTGTTGTGACTGCAACAAGTAAGTCTAGCAAACTTGGGAGTTTTCCAGCCGGAGCACTCCACTAAACGGGGCTTCCGCAAAGCATTGGGGCAGCCGGCCTTGTGTCTTCTCGGATAGCTAGTGGACGGTCGAGGCACTAAGACCAAAGAGCCTCGTATGTATGTATGCTCTATGCAACGCAACAAGCAGCCGCATCAAGTCAAGGATGGGTTTGCTTGGGGATCGGGTGAGGATCTTCGTTCTGGCCGTTGAACAAGTACTACATAAACATCAGACCCTTGCACTGCGTAATCCTCCAGGCTTGGTCGTGTGCTCCATTGCGCCGCGTGCTTGTGTTGCATTTTCCCACCTCTGTTTTTTTTTTTTATCTACAAGTATATTACCTTCCCCATCCCGTCTTTGTCGTTGTTCTGTGAAAAGAGCAGCTTGTGAATTTCGCTCATACCTTTGAACGGCAACCATCTTTGCATCACCTAGCCGAGGCCCAGACCGAACATCGAGACCGACATTAACCATCCATCAAACGGTGGCTACGTCCCCTCATCCTTAAAGGGACAATTGCTTTGTTCATACACACTCAGCTGAGTGTAACAATTGGCCTATCATTGAAAACCCTTTCAAGACAATCAATACTATGCTAGCCGAGCTTCTCTGATCAACTGAGAGCCCCGGGCATCAAATCAACTTCTCATCAAAGAGCGACAGCTTCTTGTGCTACCATGAGCCATTTCGCCTAAGCTAAACATCTACCGTGATTAGCAGATTAAAACTCTACAATTGTGATCAACAAGATACGGCAATGTCTCCTTCCACCCAATCGGACCAGCCAGTCATGGATGCCAACAAGCTGGAGAAAGCGGCCGATGGCGAAGGTGTCATGATTGCCGGCGAAATTAGAAACGCTGATGGATCTTCGCTGCGCAGCAATGAAGATGTCCTCGCCATGCAAGATCTCGATCCAGCACTCAACATGAAGATGTACCTGGTGAATAACGTGAGTGATGTTGAAGGCTTACTGCTTCCCAGGCCATGATCCCCTGGGCCGAAAAAGCGGTGGTGGTGATGGCTGCAAAGTCCCGTCTCATCCCTTTTATGGACTGACGTAGGAGCTGACACTGGATTCCAAGGCGATTGATGAGATTGGATGGACACCATACCATCTCAAGCTCTTTTTCCTCAATGGATTTGGGTCAGTATACCATCACAAGAGAGGAAACTTCCCATCAACGGGGCTTGGATTAAGTCATTAACTTGTTGCTGACTTCGTATCGTTAGTTATTCTGTCGATTCCCTGATTCTGCTTTTCCAGTCAATCATTTCAGCACAGGCATATCGCGAATTTGGGGAAAAGGGCTACAAGAATGCCCTCACCATTGCTGTCTATGTCGGCATGTTGACAGGTGCCATCTTCTGGGGCTTTAGTGCTGATATTATTGGTCGAAAGTTTGCCTTTAACGTCTCGCTCTTCATCTGCTCGATAAGCTGCATTGTTGCCGGTGCGATGCCCAATTGGCCAGGTCTAGCCTTCTTTATCGCCCTGCTTGGTTTTGGTGGAGGTGGCAACCTCATCATGGATACTACAGTCTTTCTAGAATACCTCCCTAGCGACAAGCAATGGCTTTTAACGTTTCTCGCTTGTTGGTGGGGATTTGGTCAGGCAATTACCGGCTTCATTGCTTGGGGTTTCCTAGTTCCGGACAAGTGGAATTGTGCCGACGTTGCAACTTGCACCTGGGATAACAATTGGGGTTGGCGATACTGTCTCTACACGGGTGGTGCTATCGTTCTCGCCATGTCGATTCTCCGTATCACTATCATCAGGTTGCGCGAAACACCGAAATATCTCTTGGGAATAGGAGAGGATGCCGAGGTGGTTGAAACCTTCCAGATGCTGGCCAAGAAATACAATCGGACATGCTCCTTGACACTGGAGAAGCTCGAAGCCTGTGGAACCATCCAGTCAGCTCATAGCAAAAGTCGGTTTTCTCTCCATGAAACCATGGTTCATCTTCGAGGGCTCTTCCGTGGCAAGAAAATGGCAACTTCAACTCTTCTCATCTGGTTTTCTTGGATGCTCATTGGTCTTGCATATCCTCTATTCTATGTATTTCTTCCGTAAGTTTTTCCCCCTCTTTCTTTGCGTATGCATTGTATCGCATTCTCTTGTGATGAGAGTCAGAGCTAATCTTGGCATAGCACCTATCTCGCGAACCATGGAACAACATTTCATCGGACAGAGTACGAGACTTGGCGCAACTATGCTTTGACCAATATCAGCGGCATTCCTGGACCAATAATTGCAGGATTCATGTGCAACACAAAGCTACTTGGCCGCAGATATACAATGTCCATTGGCGCATTGCTTACCATGGCTTTCTTCTTCGCCTACACAGCCGTCAGAACCGATACTCAAGACATTGTATTTTCGTGCATGATCGGATGCTTCCTCAACATTTATTACGGTACACTGTATGCATATACACCGGAGGTGCTTCCCAGCGCTCATCGTGGTACCGGAAACGGCATCGCAGTAGCTTTTAACCGCATCATGGGAATCGTTTCAGCTATCGTGGCCACCTTTGCGAACACCGAGACATCTGCGCCGCTATATGTCTGCGCTACAATCTTCATTATCGCAGCCGGAGTGTCCGCGATATTCCCATTTGAGCCTTATGGTCGGAGGAGCTCATGAGAGCGTATATCATGAGATGGGCTTTTATGAGTGAAGTGTGATGAAACAAGGACGCGGGAGGGAGTGAAAAATCTTGATACCCATTGTAAATTCAACATGAACAGATATTTGATATTGATGAAAAAAACAAAATGAAAATTTTCAACATTTCATTTAAAATGAGCCTGGGTGAAAATAAATCTCATGAGTTCATATAAAATTGATTCTTTCATGAAGCTGATTTTTCATATGAGATTTCATATGAGATTCGTCACTTGGAAATTTGTCCTGCTGACTAAGGATGATAAAATTGATGATGCTCATTGTGAGTGAGTGAGGGTGTTTACTCAACTCTCGCCACCAGCCATGACGCTGCGGTTTCGTTCATTTTTCAACGGCGTTTCAATTGCATTTCATTAATGCCAAAATAATGCTTCCCTATTTGAACACAGCGACGCCTTTTATATGCGGGCGATGCCTCATAGCCGCAAGTCGATTGAAAAATCATGGTACCAATCGTCTCATCTCACAATCTTGCCGCCGAGAGAATGAAGTGGGCAAGTCAATCGAAAATGTCGATGGAAAAGACCCGCAAAAGGATGAAGAGCAGAAATCACCAGAACCTGGGGCTATGACGCGCAGGTTACAAGAGGCCACGGAGGAGGCACTGCTTACCGGCGGAAAAGCTGGGCGACGGGCGGTTCAAGATGCTGGGTTCTCGGATGAGCTGAAGGAGAAGCTGCTGGATAGACTTGCCGATGCCAACTTTAAAGATCAACATGCTGGTGCTTTTGCGGAGGCAAATCTTACGTCCGCTGCAGGTGAAGGGACGAGACATGTGGCGGCTGCGCAGCCATGGACTGGGGAGGAACAAACAGCAGATACAGTGCTGAGAATGCTTGATGATGCGAAAAAGCCACTGAGTCCAGAACTACGGGGGAAGTTTCAGCTACCTGTTGTCGATCCCCGAGTGAAGCGCACTCCCGTCATGAAGCCCGGCCAGAGGGCTGCGACAGCAAAGGATAGGGCTTCAATGTATGCGCACATGGGTATGAAGGAGGATAAAGGCCTAAGCGAAAAGGAAAAAGAAGAGCTCAAAAGGGAATTCCGCGCGAGGTTTGAACCAACAGCTAGGGCAGTGCCGGCTACGATATCTGGGTTGGCTGCTCTGGCGAACGAACGCATTGAAGAGGCCATAGCCAGAGGCAAGTTTAACAACCTGCCGCGGGGGAAACCCATGGAGGTTGATCCGATGGCCAGTAATCCGTATGTTGATACGACCGAGTATCTCATGAACAGGATCATTCAGAGACAGGATATTGTGCCCCCATGGATTGAGAAGCAGCAGGAATTGGCAAAGGCCTTGAATGCGTTCCGTGTAAGGCTAAGAACGGACTGGAAGAGGCACGTATCAAGGATGATCTCATCCAAGGGAGGAACTCTAGAGGAGCAGATGGCTAGGGCGGAGGAATATGCTATTGCTGAGCGAGTGCATAATCCTCGGCGAGGCAATGAGGATGGGGACTCGGCCGGTGCAACAACAGAAACCTCATCCGTGGCACCGTTCCGGGATGCAGCCTGGGAAAAGGCAGAGCACGCATACATGAACCTCTCAGTGGAGAACCTCAACAGCATTACGCGGAGCTACAACCTCATGGCCCCCGAGCTGGCCAAGAAGCCTTACTTTTCTCTCCAGCGCGAGTTGGCATCCTGCTACGCCGATGTGGCGCCCTTTGTGGCAAGGGAGATCAAAGAGAGGGCGGCACGACCCGCCTCAACGACGCTTTCGTCGAAGCCTTCGCCGTTCAAGGGTGGAGGGGTGATGGGTGGTTTGAACAGTGGGGATACGGTGAAGATATATGAGAATAAGAATGCGAAGCCGTATGGGTTTAAGGAGTGGTGGGGAGAGGTATGGAAGAAGGAGTAGGTGTGTTGGAAATGTAAGTGTAACGATATCTATACGTGGTGGGTATTGAGGCTGTCTGGTTCACTTTGATTGCATTCTAATTGTAGACGCCATTACTATTTTCTTGATAGTGAACTGAGAGCGAGCAAACCTTTGCCATCTAAAGAAGACGGGACAACGCAAGCAACACTAAGCATATAGATGTTAAGAAGGACCAAGTTACGAAGTTGTATAACTGAGTCATCCAGACGGGAGATCAACATGCCTACTGTATGGGATACCTGTTCATGATCATTTCCCACCAACCCCTGTGAATAATCACCATTCAATCCTAGCGCTGATCTGAGAAGGAAAAGAAAGGCTATTTTCGGTTCAAAAGCATGACTATATTACCTCTTACTATTGTGTATGCATGGGGGGTTATAAGCAGGGCAGAGGTGACAACCCGTCATGTCACACAAACCCTTTTTGACCCTAGGTTCGATCCCCTGAGCCCCCCCCATCTCACGATGTGATATATGATCGGCGAAATTCGTTAAAAAGGTGCCCACTTCTTCTTCTTACCTGTACTTACTTGTATAGATAATAGGGCCGTTAATGGGCCAAACCAACGATGTCATCACAACGCTGAAAATAGGCATCTCTTTACGTACAGTTTTAATTTCCGCGCCAGGCTCTAGGCACATGTTTGCATGACGATTCAGCCCCCAAAAAGAACAAAACATCAGCATTGTGAAACAACAGTGTTCTTCGTATTGAAGGCTTCTCGGCAGTAATCAAGTCCAGTTCATGAAAGTAGAAAAGAGAAAACAATAAATGAATAAAAAAAGACGGGTTTACAATCAATAACTTGGCCAAAAAAGAAAACAAGGTGGGGATGATGATGATGATGGCTTCATCTTCTCCCCTCTGCTTACGCGCGGCACACAATCTTGTAACTACCACATTTCCACCATCGACCTCCAACAAGCTCCGGTTGCTCAACCAAAAGCATCCCAGCTCAAAGGCACTTTGGCCGAGTGGTCTAAGGCGCCGTGTTCAGGTTTCCCATCGGATGTCCCATCCGAGCGGATCTCGCTTCGCGGTCTAGTAATAGGCGTGGGTTCGAATCCCACAGGTGTCATTCTTTTTTTGCTCGCTCCACTCAGTGGTGGGCCTTGGGCTTGTTCATAGGACATTTCCATCATCGCAAGTATTATCCAGCCGGCTAGGTAGTATGCTCAGTCCCTAGGTCAGAGCATCTGCACTCTCTGTACCTCGTATAGACGCTTCACTGCCTTTTTACATCCTTAAATGTATGCATGCCGATAATCACATGAAATCACCATGATACCAGCCCGTGTTAACGTAGCATAAAAAGAAGAGAGAGGCCCAACACGAAATGGCACCACACCACCATCACACATACCCCTTGTCATTACGAAGTCCGGGGACTCCGTTGGTGAGTGGCGACACCGCCCGATGCAGACGCGCGGAAGCCTTCGAGAAGCCAAAGACCTCGGCAGTGGCTGGACTTGGCAAAAAATAAGCAAGGCGGAGAATTACCCAGAGGGGTAAAGTAATCAACCTCAAACAAATGAGCCTGCATGACAATAACAAAACTTTTGAATTAATGAAAGGATAATATCCATCACAGTGGTAGTCAAGTAGAGAAAGATATTTCATAATTAACATGTAAATTTTATGGACCAATGCTCAAGTCATTATCGCATAACTCATCTATCTATATACATCACTCATATATACTTTTTTTAACCCTCCTTCTTCTCCTCAGCAGCCGTGGCGGCATCGTTGCCTTGATCCAAGACCATCATGTCATCCTCCATATAATCGTAATGGCGGAAGAGGCTGTAGAAAACGATGGCAGTAATGAACGCGGTGATTCCAACACCAGCATACATCCACACAAACTTGGGGTTCTTGGAAACGGAGACCAGGGCCTCAGAAATAGCAGAGCCGAAGGCGTTGGTGAAGAGGAACATACTCTGGACAAAGGACTTCATGCCAGGAGGAGCCTTGGTGTAAGCGTACTCAAGACCGGTAACCGAGGTGAACAACTCAGAAAGACCAATGAAGACGTAAGCAGGAGCCTGAACGGCAATGTGGATCTCATTGGGGAGCTTCTTGCCGTCAATCCTGGCCGCATCACAGTTAAGAGGGTTGTCATAGCAAGGTCCCTTGGTGTAGATAATGTGCTGGACAATGGAGGCATAAGCAAGGCAAAGCGCGGCGAAGCAGAAGCCGATGGAGATACGCATAATGGGGCGGAGAGAAATGCCCATGCGGCGGAGGAAGGGGTAGACGACCATGTCGAGGATGGGCGTGAAGATCAAAATGGAGATGGGATCAAAGTTCTGCATGAAATCGTTGGGCATGCCATGTCCGTTCATCTGACTGGCCTGGTAGACAAAGTTGGACGAGAATTGACCGTAGCAAACCCAGTAGATGGGGAAGAAGACAAAGACCTTGCAAGCAATGAGGGCACGCTTGAGCTCATCGATAAATTGGTCGTTCCAGTTCACAGCTCGGGTCTTGCCGTTAGCCGCGCGCCAAGAAGGCTTGGCAGCATCCATGTTGCGGGATGCGATCATCATGCCCATGGCCTTGAAGGCATCGGTAATGACGGTGCCCTGGGGAGGTCTGACAATGTAGGACTTGCGACGAGCAAGGAGGATAATGATGGAGAAGTTGAAGACCAAGAAGCAGAGGAGGAAAGCAGTCCAGAAACCTTCGTATTTCTCCATGAAAGGCGTGGCAATTAGAGAGAGCGAACCAACGTTAATGCACCAGTAGAAAATCAAGTAGATGCGCTGGTAGGTGATGGAGGGGTCAATAATGACACGCTCACCGCTCTTCTCCGTCTTAATAGCCATGGTTGTTCGAGTGTACTGATCAGCGATGAGGGGAGCAATGTTGGACTTGATGCCACCGGTACCGAAACCGATGATGATGATAGCAACGATATATCCAGGAAGACCAGCACCATGCTCAAGAGCGATGGGGAGCGAAGTAGTCCACAGAATAACGAGACCAACCCAGTAGACGCAGCAGAAGATCATAATGGTCTTGTACTTGCCGAGATACTGATCAGAGATGATAGCGCCGAGAATGGGAGTCACTACAAGTTTTGTTAGGATGTCTTCTTCAACAACAAGTTCAAATGAGCGTACCGTAGCAGAACCACTGGAAGAACAAGTTGAGGCCAGTACCAGCCTGGTTTCCAAGGCCCAGACCCTTGGCACCCTCAGAGCCATCCTTGGGGTTGCTGATGTAGTTTTGGAATAGACCAGAGGCACCATAGTAGGTAAATCGCTCCGTCAACTCGACAATGGCGATAAGGAAAGCGGAGAAGGGCAAGTTCTCGCCAATGCGGCGAAGGTTCTGCCTCTCATACTCATTGGGCTCCTCGCCATCGGGGGTGGGCTCGGAGTCAGAACCAGAGTACAGGTGGTCCCTCTTGATGTCGGATTCGTGGATGTAGCCGCCAGCGAGGTCAGTGCCCTGGTTGGGTACTCGCTCATTGAAGGTCTCATGGAGCCTAAAGAGAGGATAAACGCGTTAGTAAAAGAAGGTGTAGATCACTGGGGAGGCAGTGGAGAGGAAAACTCTTACTCGGCAGCTGTGTCTTCGTGGTTCTGAGCCATGGTTGCGGTTTTGATAGATGCTCTGCACCTCTTGTTCGTAAGACTTGGACCACGGACAAGCAAGTCTTATGAGGAAAGAAAGAGGAGAAGGGAGGAGGCAAAGAACTGATATAAAAGGAGGAGAGGGCTAGAAGAGATAAAGTAATCGTTCGGAGCATGCGACACATTAGAGGGAATCACCAATGCGACGTCGGACGGGACCGAAAAGCTCTGTCGTGTGTTCTGCAACGTCCCAGTGGGTGGCGTTGCATCTTTTTCCCCACGGGCATCCTGGACATCCTGGTCATGGCTCTTGTCGTCCCGGGCGTCTTATCTGCAAAAGGACCATTGTTTGCTGATGGGGTCTTTTTGTCTTGCATTGCACCGGAGCAATGAGACCAAAAAGAGAAATGGGACGGGTCGATCAAGGATCATGCGTATGGAGACGAGACTCTTTGACGGTGGATTGACTCTCCAAGGATGTAACGGCACAGGCGTCGGAAATTCTTTTAGCGGCCCTTGCAAGAGCCGGACATGACGGGGGGGTCAGATGCCTCTAAAGGCTTAGCCCTGTCTATACTAGCAAAGGTTCCTAGCCAATTGCGGACTCGATAAATGCGCGGTTTTGGCACGGGAGATTGAAAACTGGTGCCTCAATTCGCTGTGAGAGGTTGCTGGGGCTGCAGCCAAGGCGGGCTGCCAAGACGCTACGAGAATGGAATCGGTTTCTATGCTTCCAGTTACGCATAATAGATACGATTCAGGGCCGAGTAAAGTTCCGGCATGTTTCAGTTGAAAAGGCGTCATGAGGAGAGAGAGAGACTTAAGAAACGGATTATCTCCTGTCTTGTACTAGGAAGCTTTTTAGAAATAAAAATAAAACAAATATTAAACTACATAAATGGGTGATCATTGATAAGGAAGGCAGAGACAACCATCCAGAAAGCGAAACGGAAGGCATCCCCGAGAACCATTATGCTTTTGGACGTTGCGTTCGTACAAAACAAAGAAAGAAAGAAAGAAAGAAAAAAGAGGTGGTAATAGCAGGAACAGTAGTAGCATTTGCCCTGGGCATTACTTTCCCCCCACATACCGGGTATGGGTTACGTGATATTTCTTTTGAAAATGAATAGGAATGAACGAGACTGAACTGGTTAACCGACTAGATAACTGGGTAGGGGTTTCCCTGCAAGGCTTTCCGTGGATGACTCCATGCATTTGCTGGAACGCCAATAGAAGCCACTAAATTTTTCTAGTCCCTGGTCCTTTTGCCTCTCTTCCTCTCTCAAGGCTGCCTCCCATTCCTCCCTTTCGCCCCCCCGCACTGCCGAATTTGCCGATGATAGTCGACAGACATTGTCAACGATCCCCCATTATGCTTGTTGCTTGTATTATGCACGCATATCTGATGCACCTCAAAGTACAACCTTAACGAAGCCATGCCCTGTCATGTTGACCGAATCGAGGCATCCAGCCAAAAAGGAGTGTGGCCCAAAGAGTCCAAGACATCACCCAACACACACGCTGTGAACGGTGACGGCGACAGCGACAACAATGATGCAGGAAAATTTTTACGTTTTCGATCAATATTAACACTGACAAATAAATCGCCTACACCGGAACCAACAATCATGTCTCCACCCAGACCGACCCGAATTAGATAGCCCTTCCTTTGACACCTTGCAGAAGAGCCTTGGCAAAGCCCTATTCTGTCATTCTCAATCGGCTGTTCTAATCATAAATGGAACCACTAACAGCTGGGACCCGTCCGAGTATCACGGCTGAAATACCTTGCAGTGACGAGTCGGCGGAGCTGGATTCACCTCGGATGACAGCATAGAAATCATGATGAGATATGACTTCGTATCGTTCCGTTAAAGAAATTCGCCCGACATGCATCAGCTCAACAGGAGGATTGTCGCGTGGCATGAGCCAGTCAGATAGGCGAATGCAAATGTCTCCTCTCGTATTCAATATCAGCCTCGGTTCAGTCTTCCCCGAAAGCGTCCACACGTGGCGCAGCGTCCATCTCCGGGGTTAAGGTATCGATCAACAGAGACATGGAGATAGACCTTAAAACACACAGCGGAGTTCTCTTAAAGCTTTATTTTATCAAGGGGCTCCTTCATGACTCGTTTTAAAAAAGAAAACGCCTAAACGGAACGCTCGGAAAGGCCAATTGTCGACGCGACCCGCTTGACCAACAAAATTTGGTCCATATGGATTCCGTTTAAATACCTCGTTGAATGGACCCTCACAGGAATTAGAGAGCTGGGTGGATTTATTGCACACTCTGAAGCACAACCCTGTCTGCGGGGCGGACCTGGCAGCCAAGCGACGGTCCGTTGTTCTTGGATACCGGCGTCCTGGCCTTGTGGCTGCAGGCTGTTATTACCCTTTATTCCCATGGCCCTATGTAGTACTAACTTGGGACCCCCGATCATTTGTGGCTGGATATGCTATGTGTCTTTTGTAAGTCACCGCAGGCGTCCATCGCCAATGACTCTGGGGTGCATAATACCTATGGAGTATAAGATGTCCTAGACTCCAGAGACACATGGCATGGATGTAACGCAAGCTTTTTTCTCCATATATGCTACCCCATATCCTTCTGACAGACTCCCCACGCGGATTTTAGTCCTTATGAAGCAATCTAATGCAATTGCTGATCAGGGAGGGGCTGAGGCTGGACAAACCTGGAACCGATCTCAGCCGCTGCCACCCGAACAAGATGCATGCTGAGTGTTTGTTCATCCCTTTCTAAAACAAGAGCAATGTGGGCAAGCCATGCAAGCACTTCTCCCACATGCATTTACAATCTCATAAAATGCGGAGAAATGCAGTGTTCGGCTAAAGAACAAGTCTCAAGGGTCTAGCCCCTGGCTATATAGTCAACCCCATCCCAACAAAGTTCTGATCAGTGTGAATGTGAGATGGCCGAGGTGGGAATCTTTAGTCGAATCATTCAGCTTGAAATCCGAGACACAGTGCAATTATTCATTCTATTCACGTGTGCAGAAATTTCGCGGGGATTCATTGATTGCATTCAGCCACTACCAATCCTTGTTTCTATCGCAATCTATCTCAGGAAACATGTTGTAAAGACTAAGACTGATCCGGTCTATACCAACTAGGATATATCAATTTACCCAAACGCCTTTCTACATTGATCTAGGGTTAGGCTCCTGGCCAAGCAAAGCTGAAGCAGAAGACGACACTTGGCTGGGTTCAAGAAGCCTCCGCCCATCGCAATTTGCCCCAAACCATATATGTCCTCGTTGAGGCCAGTATATCCAAACGCTGTGCGGTAGCTAGCCACCAGGGGAAATCTACCCTTTTTCTTCATAATCTCAATCAACTTGTTCCCCCCTGCCGTCGTCCAGCAACCGGCACCCATGCCCGCTAACACGATGCCGTTGGCACCATTCTGGATTGCCGCTGTGATGAGATCAGCAGAAGCGTCGAGATGCCCGTAGATAACATCTACTCTGGGAAGACCCCGATCTGCTTTCAAGGCCTTGATATCAAAGAGTATCCAGTTTCTAGGTCGTAAAGGGGGGTAAGAGAACATGGGTCTGCCGTTCTCAAACGTACCGAGGCAACCGTGGTCACCTGCGACAAAGGTATGAATCCGGTTGGCATGCGATTTGATCACGTAGCGACCTGCGAGAATAGTGTCATTGTGAACAACCATGACACCGCGATTCTTACCCTCTGCAGAAGCGGCTAGGGTCACGGTCTGAAACAGGTTCATATTTCCGTCAGCACTCAGGGCAGTAGCAGGTCTCATTGCACCAACGAGGACCACAGGCTTTTCAGATTTGATGGTGGTATCCAGGAAGAAGGACGTCTCCTCCATAGTATCTGTTCCGTGGGTGACGACGACGCCGAGGATATCTAGTTTAGCAAGGTCAGCCTAGATCTACTGCGCCATCTGGATGAGGAGTGAGGAAGTGATATCCGGACTGCCAATATTGCAAAGCTGCAAGCCTTTTACGTTGGCAATCTTCTTCAGATGAGGGTTTTTGTCAATGATGTCCGTAATGGTGATGGTGCCGGAGCTATAGCCAGCTGTCTGGCTGGCGCTCTCCCCTGTGCCAGCAATGGTACCGCCAGTGGCGTAAATGAGAACAGTTCCCTTGCTAGCCATTTTTTCTGATGGTGTTGATAATGGTTTGTTTTGGTTACAAGTAGTTCGTAATGTTGTTGGTCGTTTTGAGAGTCTTGATAAGGTGGTGATTTGGCTGGTTATAACTACGCCAGCGAAAAGCATCATATATAGCCATGCCGTTCACTTGTTCAAAGAGCATTCATTCAATTGGCTCCTATGTTCAACCAGCTTCTGAAGTCTCGTCGTTTTTTATCCACTCATGAACTATCTTCAAATAATGCGACATGGACTCCCCTCAACTTTCTTTGTGCCATAGTATGGCCTTATAAAACAACTTCCGGCGATCGATAATGGTTTTCTTTCCGACGGTTCATCAAGGAGGAATCAGACAAGTCTTTCTAGAGTTCAAATTAAGAGAGAAGTCAATTCAACTATTTCCGATTACGCCAATGTCTACCACATTCATAACTTCTTCGACCCCTTTACAAGACAACGCCATGTTTCATTTCCCGATTCAACAAAGGACCGGAAAACATGCCTTTCAAATAAATAACATGTATTAAACAATCTTCAGTGGACCATTGGGTTTTCAAATTGTTTTATTGATCACCTATACCTTTACAAGTTAAGCATGCTGAGAAACGTGTGGTGAACGAGGGCTGGATAGTAAGCAGATCTGGCGGAAGCAAAGTAAAGACAAAGAAGGCTTCTCAACTAATAGAATACCATCGATTGCTTTGGCCATGAAATTTATGGAGATGTTTACTATATTCCACCTTCTTATGCGATGTAGATTAATGGTGATGTTTCCTATACATAAGAAATAGAGTCGAGTCTTCTTGAAAAGGATGTTGAGTATGACTACCCTATAGCATAACTCCAAAGATACAATACGAATGGTTATGAGCTATGGATAGATTTCCTGTGCTGAATCATCTTCCATAATTATCTCATATTTGTAGGAGGGATATAAATATCAAACATTTGGTATAAGTTTAGAGTTTTGTCAAGTAAAGGGTTGTCGGAAATACCAGAAGGAGAAGCTCGAATTTCCTCGGATTTACGGGCTTTCAATTTCGCAAGTTGCACAATGTCCGCACCTAATACCTTTGTTAACAATTTCTAATGATTTATTTGATAAATTCTGAAAATACTCTTTTTTAATGATCAAAATGTATACCTTTTTCATGCAAGATGACATCGATTTGCATGACCTTATTCGCAGTCTGACTCTCGCAGTCACCAATTTACACTCACTTACTAATTCTCGTGCGCTGATTGGTTCGGTTGAACCCGGACTTGGCATCATGTCATAAGTCGCCTTGTAAAGGCTTTGCCCCTGCAGCCGAGCTTTGGATTTCCAACGAACGCACCTGAAACCCACTCCCACCTTGAACTCTTCAACCCTCCAACCTTCACAGCAGCGCTTATAAATCCAAAGAATGCACTTCAACCTCTGTCTAATACGATAGAGCACCTCATGATACGATGATGAACATACAATATACCGTGGCCCGCGCTGCCCTGCGCCAGTGCCGCCAGCCTCTCTGGCAATTATCCACCGCACGAGTTGCCGGCCTCGCCTACCACTCATATCCACTGCCATCCAAGATACCCGACATTCCAAGAAACGACAACATTCCCGAGTCCTCAATAGCACAGCCAGATCCTTTACCGAGAGTACACGAGACTCGTCCTCCCCCGCAGCACGATGCTGTACCGTCACCACCCACACCTCAACAATCTTCTCCGCCACCACCACCACCAACACCCAAGATTAGTGAAGCGGAAGCACAAAAGCCAAAGGCTACTCGGCCACGGTCCAAGTTGCGTGCACGTAAAGCGGCCATGAATCTTACGCCGGCGGCAGTGGAACAGCTCCGAGCTCTACTGGATCAACCCGAACCAAAGCTGATCAAGGTTGGCGTTCGAAATCGTGGATGCAGTGGATTGGCATACCACCTGGAATACGTTGACAAGCCTGGGGCCTTTGATGAGGCCGTGGAACAAGACGGCGTCAAGGTCCTCATTGACAGCAAGGCGCTGTTTAGTATTATTGGCAGCGAGATGGACTGGGCAGAGGATAAATTGAGTCAGAGATTTGTGTTCAAGAACCCCAATATCAGTACGTTAAACTTTGGGTTATGGTATTCAGGCTGAATGACGAGCTAACGGTTTACAGAGGAATCATGCGGTTGCGGCGAGTCATTTATGGTATAAGAGGAAGGGGGGCCAGTGGCGGCTTCAAAGGAACCTGCCTTTTTATACTGAGCTTAGTTCAAAGGATGTGGATGAATTGTCCATTGGAAGTCTGTACGATGATGTGATGATTGAATGAAGCAAGTTGCAAGATGGCACACCTTGAAATGCGGGGCGGGGCGGGGCTGATGTTGATGTGAAGCAGTTTGAGCGTTAAATCGCTTGATAAAACTGTCTCTGTCAATGGCCCCGTTGGTGTGGAATTGGATATTACATATCATTATCAGAAGGTGGATTGCTTGAAAGTCCCGGCCAAGAGATGAGAGATCCAGGCATAGGCATCAAGCGGCATAATACCGGCGTTGGGTTAGAAAGGCATGGCATGGGAAGACTATGTTAGTTTTACAGACTAAGCTTGCAGTTGATGCATGCCGATTACACTGTATGATACGAATGAATCAAACTCATAAATATTCTTGCTTTGAAAACAACATGTTGACTGTGCTGCAAAAGGCGGATGTGTAATCCTTATGGTGGCAGAGGGTTTAAATTGTGAATCAATATGATTGTGGCCTTGGATGCCTGTTGAAGAATGCACGGTGACGAAATATGTACTATCTATAAGCTCTTCAGCCATTTAGTTTTCCTAGATTTGGTCAAACGTGAGTCATACCATCAGTTGTTGCTTTTGCAGTCTTGGGTCGGCCGGAAATTGATTCCATTCTTTGAGCACGTGACTACCCGATCGTGTGTTGCTTTCGATATCGCGTTTCTGCGCCACCGACGCCCTTTTTGCCATGAGTGTGAATTGATGAGCGTTGCTGTAGCTTTCGAATAATGGTATTGCTTTCATATGACTATATATATATCGCCGTGAAGAACCCCAAGTCGAACTGCTTGCATCTCCATTAAATATCATTGACTTATCTTATTGAACAAGTAACACCAAGCGGTCCAGTGCTCCATTCCTCATCTGGTCATACAACAACATACGGACATTCACGTTCCAGGTATTTCACATCAATCACTTCACACAAACATCAATGGCCATCATCCAGAAGCGCACAAAGGCCAAGAAGGCCACCTCAAAGTCCATCTCAAAAATTCGCGGCACAAAACCCACTGCCACCACCAGCATTTCACCCATCAAGACACCGGGCGTTCCGGAGGACATGGAGTCTCAGCTCCTCCGCATAGCCCAATCCCAGCGCACGGATTTTGAGAAGCGCGTGTGGACGGCGCTCTGCCAGATCCCCCGCGGGCGCGTGACGACCTATGGACTGCTGTCGGCCCATCTGGGCACCTCACCGCGCGCGGTGGGTAATGCGCTGAGGAGGAACCCCTTTGCGCCCGAGGTGCCGTGTCATCGGGTTGTGGCCACGGGGGGCGCGCTGGGCGGGTTCAAGGGTGCGTGGCCCAAAGATGGAGAAGGCATTACGATTACGGAGAAGAAGCAGTTGTTAAAGGGCGAGGGGATAAAGCTGGATGACAAGGGGAGGGTGCTGGGGACGGTGTGGTCGGGGTTTATGTGAAGGACACTGCCCTTTCTGGTAATGAACAGCATCAAAAAGGGTGTCACCATCTATGGTTTATAATTGTGATGGAGTGTACAGTGAGTTTTTTTCAGGTCATTTTGGTCGCAACAGGTGTTAGGGTTATGTACTCCCAAACGGTCAATCACAAATACCAGTATGTAATTATATAGGGGGGGGTTCGGGGTAAAGGGAAATAATAGATAATGTGATTAATGCTCAGACACAAGGAGAGTACCAGGTAACAAGGAAAACCATTAGAACGGATGAATATTCTGAAGCAAGTAATGAAACAATAATGAGCTACACTACGACTCAACCATCCGACTTCCATGATACCCTTAGTCTTGGATCTGCTGACATTTAATGAGTTTCTCGGGTGGTTTATCATATAAGAGATTATACAATAACTAGATATCTAAAAGAAAAACCGGATTGAAGCCTAAGATAGAGCTCTACAAACTCATTTGACTCAGACCCAAATCATGGTAATCTGCCATCCTGCCATTCCTCAAATACTACATATTCTTCAACTGGATTTTCTCTAATACCGAGGTTACCATTACTGCACAAGCCCTTTGGCTTCCATTATTTACTACTTTAGATGTTATCTTGGTCAGTTTGCCTTCTCAACATCACGGCCTCACCTAAAATGGCGTCGTGGTCACTCATATCAAGTCCAAGTACGGCAACTCATAGCACGACCAATAAATGGAATTGTTTGGACATTCTCCTTGTATGTCAAAAAAAAATGATCCTTGATTGAGCACGCACAGCATTGCGATACTACTTTACTGCCATTTTAACCTGATCTCATACCATGACCTACCTACATTTGAGGGTCGCTGTTCGGTAAGCAGAAGCCCGAGAAGTCATGTTCCGAGAGTTTTTCAAATGTCTCCCAGACCATTATGTAAACATTCTAGATGTCGCAGTACAGTTGATCAAAGTCGTCGATAAACCTTCTCAGTATACCTAGCACGGGCTGTCCTGGCCATCGATGATCACAGGGGTGGTTTCGGGGAAGTCTCCAGGGCTGTCAAGTACAGGATATGTTTTGGCTTCTTTATCAACAACTTGACCGGATATGAGTATCGACACATTTTGCACCTCCATACAAAATGCAAGGCCAACTATTAGGGAAAATATGTGGCAAGGATGTTAAATGCACACTCTTGATCATATTGTTCTGACGCCCTGGATAGATATTGAGTTTTGTTGAATTCTTTGAATTCGTTTGCTACCCTGGACTTTGCTTTGCTTTCTCCCTGCCATCTTTTTTTCAGCTTTGACGGATAATTTTCTTTCTTTTCTTTTTCCATGCAACGATGTTTTTGCTTCTTCTTCTTCTTCTTCTTTCTCTCCGAAAAAGCCAACCATACTTGTAGTTCGTGCTAGCATTTCACCAATAAACGGATAGTGATTTGGTGCGTGCATGTGCACACGCATGACGGACGCTACGGATCTGATTTGCTTGCACGTCTGGGATATCACATTGCGATACTCGGTCCATTGGGTTGCTTCACCAACCACTCTTCTTACATTCGGTGAATTGCATGAGAAGTGACGGTGATGACTCTCCCTAATGGTGACGATGCATATGCACTGCGTACTTTGTCCAATGACGATTGACGAAACGCAGAAGCGTCTGTGCTCGCATCACGGCCCCGGCGCGCTGGGATTACCTGCATGGGGGACATCGGAAGAGGCAAATATGAGTGACGTGCAATTTGCGACTCGTACTTTGGCCAGTAAGATGGCGGGCATGGGATTAGTACGTAAATTGATATATGGACGAGAGCATGGGCTGAAGAGCATTCCATGCGTCCCGCATCCATTTGCCCACTCATGATCCTTCACCGGCCCGGTCCAGCCTTTTGGTGATCAATAATCACAATCAATCTCGTTTCCACATCGTAAACCTAATCTAGGACGTGCATGTACGATGTGCTGTGATGTGCTGTGATGTGCTGTTTGCCTCTCAACCGTTTCCGGTTTGTGTGCAAGGTGACGATATGGCGAGAGTGCCATCCAAGTATCTGGGTATCTATCTAGTACCTTGTCCTCTGCTGTTTTTTTTTTTTTTTTTTTTGTTCTACCTATCCAGGCACATGATGGGCAGACTCATAATACTAGGTACATACACATGCATAACAAGTTGGAGCCAGATTCCAGTGCCATGTTTTTACCCATCAGGGAGAACGCCGACTGGCAGTGAGTGAGTGCCATGACCTGGCCTCGGGATCCTACAGGCCGTTTTAGGGCACTGCAGGTGGTGACCCGACAATTCCAGTGGAGCCCCACGGCGGAAACAAAGCCCCCCCTAAAGACAACTAAGACACTGGATCCCCCCCTTCAGTCCTAACTAGGGCTGCCTCTCGTATGCCAACCAGTCAGCGTCGAGCTTCAAGCTTGTTAGTTTCCTCTCATGGCAACCTCGCATCTCGTCCAACCCTGACTCAGGCATCCAAAACCCAAGCACCCCAACTCCGCTTGCGTATTTCGCCGTATCACATCTCAACGTTTTCTTCATTTTTCTCTCTCTTCGAAATCGTGACAAGGGTATGAGATGTCATGTCTGGGCCGATCGCCAGCTGAGCCAGCGCCACTCAGATCCCAAGACCCGGCATGACCTGATTAGCATCCATGTATAGAAGAGGAAGCGAGCCTTTTTCCCAGGGTTTTATTCGGCCGCCCTTGTTTCCTCCCCCCTTCAACAACTTTGTTCTTTTTTCTTTGTACGGACAGATCCCGAAAGGGACAGTATGGATTACAGATGGCATGACAGAGTGTCTTGCTTGCACGCGGGTGGTACCTCAAATATGAACATAATGGCACCTCCACCCACCCAAGACCAAGACCGAGACCACTTACTCTAGCTCTACCACCTTGGCTACTCTAGCATCTTTTTTTTTGTTAAACTGAATAATAATATTCGTCTTTGCCAATGCACCAAGATCACTTATACATTTAATCATCTTGACATGTATGGCATGGTCTCTACCAAGTATTGAATCTTTGGGATCGTTGTTGTCAGTAGGAGACGCTCTCTCCTAGGCAACCCCTTGATTCCACTCTCCCGCTTCGTCTCTATATGCTGTTCATACTTTGCGGCCTCGTTCTCTGCATCCGACTCCGTCCCATAATCATGTCTTTAATCAAGGCTTTTCTTTCTTTCCATGCCTTTACGACAAGCATCTCCGTCCTTTGCGCCATCACCGTTCTTGTCTGGATTCGTCATCTCATCGCGGACATTCGGATAAAAAGAGCAGGCGGTGTTCGGGCTCCTGTTATAGCTGGCAATTTGTTTTCCGGTATGTCTATCCCCTGATATCCAAACTCGTTCTGGACAAGCAGTCCTGATGGTTTCATTTGCTCAACGTCACTCAGCATCTAAATTCTACTATCATGTTGGCAAAAACCAGTACAAAAACAAATTACTTGACTTGCTCAACGAAAAATTGGATGACCTGCCGTTAGGACAGCAAGGATTTGCCGAGTTTAGCTTGACGGGATCGAAACGAGTCCTCATAACCCGTGATCCCGAGCAGATCAAGACGATTCTAGCCACCAAATTTGCTCACTTCGGCCATGGTCCCATGTGGCATGAGCTCTGGCGCCCCTTTCTCGGCGACGGAATCTTTGCTACAGATGGAAAAATGTGGCACGATAGCAGACAGATGATCCGGCCCATGTTCGTCAAGGACAGAGTGCGAAACATTGCCATTTTTGACGCATGCACCGACAAGCTACTCTCAAAACTGCCTTCCCCTGGGACAACCGTTGACCTCAAAGAGTTCTTTTACCGTTGGACTTTGGATACAATGACAGAGTTTCTCCTGGGAGAGAATGTCAACAGCTTGGATTCGTAAGTAATGAGACATGTCGGCAGAGATGCCTATTGCTAACTGTGACACCAGTCCCGACAACGAAGTCGCGCATGCCATGTATGTTGCTCAGCGAGCTCAAATGTACATCATGCTTCTCAAGTATGTTGAAATTATTCCCCTGATATCTTGATATGCTGACCAGTGCCAGTCCCGTTGCTCCTTTAATCCCAAAAGGAGATTACTACCGAGCCATCCGAAAGATCGAGCAGTTCATCGAACCAGTCATTTCACGAACCATTGCGCTTCCCGAAGGTCAACTCGAAGAACTTTCCAAGTCGGATATGGACTTTACATTCCTGCATAGCATTGCTCGTTTCTCTCGGGATCCCAAAATCATTCGTGATCAAATTATGTCAGTGCTCCTAGCTGGTAGGGATACTACGGCCGCAACGCTCTCATGGGCTATCTATGAGCTGTCAAACTATCCCAACATGTGGGATAGATTGCGCGGGGAGGTTCTTGGAGTATTGGGCTGCAACGGAACCCCATCTTACGAGTCCCTGAAGGACATGACATATCTTAAGAACATTATAAACGAGACCTTGCGACTACACCCGGCTGTTCCAATCAACATGCGCACGGTTCTAGAAACGACGACAGTTCCCAACCGACCGGGGAAGCCAGACATTGTGCTCCTCAAGGGAGATAGTGTGACGATAAACACACTGGGGTTGCACACCCGCGAGGACCTGTACCCCCCGGTATCGGATAACTTTGCGAGCCCCAAGCTTTTCAGCCCTGAACGGTGGGAGAACTGGACACCCAAGCCCTGGACTTATACCCCGTTCCACGGCGGGCCAAGGATATGTGTTGGCCAAAATTTTGCCCTGACCGAGATGGCGTTTTGCTGTAAGCAGTTCTTATGAGTCCCAGCCAGAGAGAGATACTAATACTGTACAGTGGTGCGATTTGCTCAGAGGTTTGAGAGGATAGAATATCGCGGCGTTTGGGAAGCACAGTCGTTGCAAGCAGATATTATTGGAACACCGGCTCTCGGCGTACCGGTCGCCTTGTTTGAGCCGACTTATACGAAATGATGAATGATGAATGATTGGATGAAAGAATTAATATTTAAACATTATCTAGTAGACATCAATCGATGATAGACAGCAATATACCCCTATTTAATATTGATCTTCCAACCAAGGATACGAACTGCTGTGCCAAGTTTATCGTCTCTTGTGCTTTGGCTCAGACTCCTAAGAGATTATAGTGGTCAACTCTTTGATTCCGCACCTAGGAGTACCGTTCGCTTTTCTGGCGAATCCTTCATCCGATTATTTGGCTTGGACGCGGGAGAAGGAAAACACTGGATTATAGAGAGTTTAGAGGTACAAACAGGAACCAGATTACCAGAGAAATAACCAGATATTAGATGAACAAATAGAAGCAAGGGGAATAAACTAGGCAGGGATAAATAGAAATAACAATTACCTGTACAAATATACTTGTTGTAGGTGCTTGGCATTCTTGTATTTATTTTCTACCCCTTGCCTATAAAGCTTCCTCGCAAGGTGTGGGATTGTGCATGTATATTAATAACCCCGCAGCGGAACTAACAGGCAGCACAAATAGATGAAGTTGCAGGGGCTAATAGCGATTAATGCAATATGAAAGAGGTGCCATATAGAGGTCCTCACTCTCCTAGTTGTACTCCGTAGAAAACTCATATATGCAACTTTTGGGGATTAAGATACGGCAAGGACACTAACACTGGCAGATACCTACCGGCTTAGGTTCTAGGTTAGCGCCCCCCCCCATTGTTGAAGTGATCAAGATTACGACATGGTGCCCCTCTTGGTCGAACCGGTTTGCTACCAAAGCTTGAATGAATAGTAACAAAATTTCCATCGCTACCAATACAATGGATCGCTATCATCCATTACGGTATCTAAAAGAAACATTCAAGAGTTTATGAGGTGCAGGACTCTATTTTTTCTTACCAATTTTTTTTGCTAACCTTTTCCATCAAAGGCAAACATCTATCCTTTGATCTCACATATAAAGCCGTATTTTCCCTATCGCAGGCTTCACCTCGCTCCACTGTAACATTATCATCGCTCGTCCAACCCGTCAATCTTATCTTAGTCCCTCCACCACACCACTACTATCGACCTCAGTAGCATCGGCTTAACGATTTCCCGCAACACCACCAAAGAACTGCCGACGTATCCCACGAAACTCACGTTACGTCGTGAGCGATCCCCGTCAAACAGCTCTCAAATCTTTGTCGCGCACCCCGCGATCGCATTCTTTCTCTTCTGCTCTCCAGCAGCCGCTATCCCACCTCTCCACAATGTTCAACGTTGGCCGCAGCCGCGCTGTGGCGTCAGCTCTTAACAAGGTACCCACGACCATGTTGCCCTTCTTTTTTTTTCCCTCTTAGTTTTCCTGCTCTGCTTCACTTGCTCGGTCTTCAAGCTTCTAACAATCAAGTTTCGCATAGCTCCCCATTTCCCCGGCCGTCAGACTCCCTGGACTTGCGCAGCAAAAGAGAAATTTGAGCATCCATGAGTATCTCTCCGCCGACCTCTTGAGACAGGTAAACATGAGCCCTCACCAACGACTTATCCCGCACTTACCTCGGCTAACCGATAACCTGTACAGTATGGCGTCGGTGTTCCCAAGGGCGCCAATGCCAAGACAGCGCAGGAGGCCAAGGAGGTAGCGAAGCAGATTGGTACCGATGATATGGTTATCAAGGCCCAGGTTCTTGCCGGAGGACGAGGAAAGGGTAGCTTCGACAATGGCCTCAAGGGTGGTGTTCGCGTCATTTACTCTCCCCACGAAGCCGGGGTGTTCGCCGAGCAAATGATTGGCCACAAGCTCATCACCAAGCAAACCGGTGCTGGCGGCCGGTTGTGCAGTTCCGTCTACATCTGCGAGCGCAAGTTTGCCCGTCGCGAGTTCTACCTCGCCATCCTGATGGACCGTGCTTCTCAGACTCCCGTTATCGTTTCCTCCTCCCAGGGTGGTATGGATATTGAGACTGTCGCCAAGGAGAACCCCGATGCCATTAACACCACCTACATCGACATCAAGGAGGGTGTTACTGATGACATTGCCCGCGGCATTGCCACCAAGCTGGGTTTCAGCGAGCAGTGCATCGAGGATGCCAAGGACACCATTCAGAAGCTCTACCAGATCTTTGTCGAGAAGGACTCCACCCAAATCGAGATCAACCCTCTTTCCGAGACCTCCGACCACCAGGTGCTTTGCATGGATGCCAAGTTTGGTTTCGACGACAACGCTAGCTTCCGTCAGAAGGACGTCTTTGAGTGGCGGGATACCACTCAGGAGGACCCCGATGAGGTTCGCGCCGCCAAGTCCGGCTTGAACTTCATCAAACTTGACGGTGATATCGGCTGTCTTGTCAACGGTGCCGGTCTTGCCATGGCGACCATGGACATTATCAAGCTGAACGGTGGTCAGCCCGCCAACTTCCTTGACGTTGGTGGTGGTGCTACCCCTGCTGCTATCAAGGAGGCCTTTGAGCTCATCACCAGCGACCCCAAGGTTACCGCCATCTTCGTCAACATCTTTGGTGGTATTGTCCGATGTGACCACATCGCTACTGGTCTTATCAACACTGTCGAGGCTCTCAACCTCAAGATTCCCATCATCGCTCGTCTCCAGGGTACCAACGTTGAGGCTGCCCGCAAGCTCATCAACGACTCTGGCATGAAGATCTTCTCCATCGACGACCTCCAGAACGCAGCTGAGAAGTCTGTTCAGCTGTCAAAGGTTGTCAAGCTGGGTGAGTAATAACCAAACCCAGACGTCGTGGAGAAACAGATGACTGACCTATATGTTTAGCTCGTGATATTGATGTTGGCGTTGAGTTTACCCTCGGCATTTAAGTTAATTTGTTGTATTAAGGGACCGAAGGAACGGGGCATTTTTCTTGTGGCTAGATATTCCTTTTGTTGCTAGATACTAATGGCGGGAATGCGAGCAAGGGCATTTGACATGGGTCAGTCACGGGAATGGTACTGAGTTTCAGTTGAGCAGCCAGCAGTAAAATCTTGGATACTATTTGTGTGACTATCCTTGTGCTGATTCCGAATCATATCTCACCCTTTCCTTAGCCCAGACCAGAGCAGGAATAAGTCCTTCTTGATGCTTCCGGAATAGATACAGTTACATCCCACCAGGGAAATCTCCATTCCAGCATTCTCCTGGTTCATTTCATTTCCTCCCTCCACTGCCAATTCCAAGGATCCTTCACCGGAGAGGTCCATGGGCTGTTCCCAAAGTCTCCCCTGGCGAATCTCGGATTTCCCTGAGCCAACCTTGCGATCCAGTCATCCCAGATCTCCGATGTACACCTGGAGCCACCATGCCAATACATGTGGTCCCATATTTCAGACAACTGGCGTGAAGCCTGCATCGCAGGTATACTCCCTTTTCTAGAACAGTCGGAAGTTTTTTCTGCCTGTTGGAGTAGGAAGGTGAGCGTTTGCAATAAATTGGCAAAGTGTTCGTCCTGTTTGGTGGCAGCGTCCTTCCATTTCTCGACCCTGGAATTATCAGACCCGGTTGCCCGTCCTTCTATGTTCTCTTCCTCGAGGCCGTACATACGGCAAAGCGTTTGTGGGAGCCACAACTTCCACCCATGGTATGCCGGGGGATTTCCGCGTCTCAGCTGTCCGGACAGGGCCTCCAGCCTTGTCTCATCGGCAGATATGAGGCTCTTGATGGACTTCAGGCCGGGGATGAGCACTGAAGCTTTCCTCTTCGTGACCTGGGGACCGCCATTCACGCAATCCCTTAGTAGTATGGCGAGCTTGCCGAGCAGCACATGTTTGCGTTGTGCGCCGCTTTCTATGGCTGAAATAAGTTCCTTTACCTCCGACTCGGGAATGAGCTCTTCTTTAGGGGTTGACACTAAGAGCGCGCGTTGTCCCTCCATAGATTTCCTCTGAATCTCTCGAAAAAATGCTGCGTCATCCGCACATTCCGAGGCGGTATTCGAGGCGGGCTTCTGGGGTACTTGCTCTGTCTTGGGTGGGTTGGCCTTGGGCATAGGCTTGGACTTGGCGCTCGCCTTGGTTATCTTGCCCTTCTTTGAAGTTCTCTGCCCCGGACTTGCTTTCCCCGATGCATCCTTTAGAGAGCGCTTTTGTGCGCTCGAGGAAGTCGGCGCTGTAAAGGGGATATCATCTGACGGCTCTGCCTTGACATCCGAGGCATCATCTTCAAGTTGAGCCATTGTTCAGGCAAGACTGCATCGGGCTCGGGTCTATCGTTTTGTCAAGTTAGAAGCTAGAGGAGATGGAAGAGGGGAATGTGGGAGATGCGACTTACATTACAGGTGTTTGTTATGATGAAAGAGAAAAGTCGGAAGGGAGGTTGAGGAAACAGAATAAGAATGAGTTGAGGGAAGTAGAAGGAAAGAAGAAATCAGAAGTGAGAAGGAGAAGATTAAATACTCTCAATTAACGGTTGTGCCTCAGGACGAAAAAGACTTTCACCCTGAAAGCAGCTCTCAGTGAATCACTGCTAAACTTAAAGAAACAAAATGAGAATGAGTTGAGGGAGGTAAAAGAAAAGAAGAAATTAGAAGTCAGAAGGCGAAGATTAAATACTTTTAATTAACAGTTGTGCCTTAAGATAAAAAAGACTTTCACCCTGGAAGCAGCTGTTAGTAAATTACTATTAAAGTTAAAAATAAAATAAAATAAGAATAAGTTAAAGGAAGTAAAAGAAAAGAATAAAATAAAAATTAAATACTCTTTTAACTGATAGTTGTATTTCAGGACGAAGAAGGCTTTTCATCTTGGAGGCAGTTGTTAGTGAATTATTGTTAAACTTAGAGAAATAAAATAAGAATGAGTTAAAGGAAGTAAAAGAAGAGAAGAAATAAGAAAAGAGAAAATAAAAATTAAATACTCTCTCAACTGATAGTTGTGTCTCAGGACGAAGGAGGCTTTCACCCTGGAGGCAGCTGTCAGTGAATCACTGCTGGACTTGTCATTTGTAGATTTTTTCCCAAGTCGTTTCCAGAAGCATCTGTTCACGGGACCCCTCTCCTTGTCATGTGTTTTTAGAGGGACCTTTAATTACTTGACGGTACTCCTTCTTAATAACGTCTCAACTTGTGATATAATTAAGCTATGCTACTGTTTCAACTCATCATTGTAATTAAGACAACCACATTACTGATACATGGGAACCTTGTCCCTAATACTCGGATGCCCAGTTCCCTATAGAACCAAACGAAGAGAGACAGAAGACCGATTCTCAGACACAAAAGAAATGTATAATAAAGAGAACAATAAGATGAAAGATATAAAATCGTCAGACA
Organism: Cladobotryum protrusum; assembly: GCA_004303015.1. Lineage (NCBI taxonomy): Eukaryota > Fungi > Ascomycota > Sordariomycetes > Hypocreales > Hypocreaceae > Cladobotryum > Cladobotryum protrusum. The sequence continues at coordinate 296,801 of RZGP01000009.1, forward strand.
CGTGAATTAAGAAAACCAAGTGCATATTCTGATATATCCATATTCAGCAGTTCGGTGTTTGCTGCTTTCGACCTTTGGATAGGGGTTGTCAATTCCCGTCTGGTCCAATAAGCACATACATACCAACTTTTATTTATATTGGGCTGACCCTTTTCCTGAATAGTATCCACTTGCCAACATCATACAATGTCAGCATAGCATTTGCCTAAGAGAATAAAACGATATGCCTTTGGCATACAGGTAAAATAACATATTGAGCAGTTCACAAGTGCCAAGGTGACGAGCCTCAACGAGTTGCTTAAAGCCACGCACAGTAGTTGCAAAATTCTAGACGGGCAAGGGTTTGGGTTGTAGAGAACAGGAGTGGAAACAAGAAAGTGCACTCTGTGACTATACGAACATAACCAGGGGCTTTTTGGATGCGCTTGGGCCTTGGGAGCCAAGGCTACTGCTTGGAACAATAATGTAATACCGTGCTTGGGACCTTCACTTCCAGAGTCAAACTCTAGGTTTCAACACTCATAAACGTCACCTTCCGCTGGAACACGTTAATGTTACTATATCCACTGAATCATGTCTGATGTTTTCACATCCGCGGCCGATATCTCAAATGGCCTACAGTGTCAACACGAGGACGCCGATGACTTTACTATGGGAATGTGGACAACGACAGGTCAACAAATTCAAGCAGAGCAGAAATGCTGCCAGAACCCGATCGTTCAATAGCGCTAAAGGTAAAGGCTTGTCGTAGAGGTGAATATATGGCCGTCGTTCCTCATGTTTGTGATACGACGCCTTGCTCGAATCGAGACATTGGCCGACGTCGTACAGCCACAGAACGAGTGATTGGACCCACCCACCGTGAAGTTTGCCATAGCCGGCCGCATTGTTGTGAAAAATTTGCCATCATTTGACGGGCCTTGTTGTCGCCGTGACGAGTCATGCAGGGGCGAGGTGCGGCGGCCGTATGCTATGGCGTGAAGCCACAGAGGGACGGAAATGCCTCGTCGTCGGTGGCTCAACGATAACTCCCATAGTGGGAGATCAACAAGAGCAAATCTTGATGGGGCTTAAACGTCCATGTACTTGCAGATGAGCATCATCTCAACCGAGCCCGGAATGATTTCCGCGGCAAGTTTGTACTTTATCTGCAATGCACATCTGGCAGTTGTTGATATTTGAACGTCATAATGTGAGTAAGACCACAATATCATACGTAAAAGGCTGCTTCTCATTGTAAGATGATATTTTCCCTGTTTCCCTGGTGGTTTGCTGAATAGCTGTTTCAACCGATCTAATTCGTCACTACACCATTGGGAATTGTTATAGAATGCAAAGCGCTGGAAGGACGAGACAATACAATACGCATTGCAATGAATCGTGCAAGTATTTGCTGGACACTTTTTGTTGGAATAAAACATTCGCTTTGCCGTCAATTGCCGAGTCGCAACGACGAAAAGAAAAGTTTTCACAAACGGAGAGAAAGAAAAAGGCGCAGCACCAAAAGTAGATTGTGTTTCGAATGATATAGGTGGCCGTCGCTTTTACGACTTCGGCGAGATGCTAAAAAGGTGGCGATCTTTTGACAAACGTTGAGGAATGGCTGAATCCCTGCGTTTCTCCAGGTCCAAGATCTTCCAACAAACCCCAGTCTGGGGTCCCGGATCTTCTCGCTTAGTCCTTGCGTGAAAAAAGCTTCAATTCATTTGAGTTGCTCTAGCCCATGGGGCAAGCCAACAGACCGGAGCAGGATCTTTGTTTTGTTTGCAGATTGCCTCAGCTTGTACGTAATTGAAACTCCACCATGCCCCAGGCCATGTCTTCTTGGCAAAACGCAACACGATCCGTCAGTCCATCCGTTGCGGGGTGTCGTGGAGCTTAATTGACCTCAGTTAATCATCCGTTGAACGTTCTTCTGATGGCTTCGCCTGGCCTCGGCTCAAAGAACTTGGCGGGAAACAATATCATGAGTCGTGTGATTAAAACGAAGAGTGCTTTTTGAGAAATGGATATTGCAAGTATAAACAGGCACTAAATAACCGTGCTTGTTTAAGCTTGAAGACGGTAGCGTTTCATTCAGTGTGGGTACGAGAAAACAGTTCGCCAAGAGTCTCTCACCTCTGCGTGTGAGGATCCTTGGAAAGAATTACATAGCCGTAACCCATGCCTCATGCCGAGCTTTCCATGTCATGTAATATATTTGCCACGTACTTTTGCCAGCCTTTACGATGAAGCACACATTGGCTGACGGGCACTGCTGGGTTGTAGTGAATCTGTTACCCCTCACGGACCGCATGGATGCCAAGGGGGTGACAACCGTCGAACCGTTGCTGTGCTCTAGCCTCATTCATCACCGATTTGGCAAGTGAACGGGCAAGTGACGAGGTTGCTTTTCTGCCTTTGGTAAACATTCCGCTTTTCCCTATTTTGCCATTTGGATGCTAGACTGGCAGCCTTTTGCATTACTGGTTTGCCTTGACCACTGCTGAGACCATCCTTGTGCTTGCAGTGGTGCCAGCTGTGCCTGACAAGCCAAATCAACGCGGATGCTATTCGCCTATAGGTTGCGTAGAGTAGGTACCATCCCACACCAGCCATTTGTTGTAGACTCGCGTTATGTGGTGTCATGCTGAAGAAGCATCCATCAACAGCTTACTCTGAATGATATTTTCCGTTAGCTAGCATTAATAGCGGGATCGGGCATTTCCAAATACTCCAAGTTTGGCCGCACCTTGCCTCATCACGATTCGCTCACCCAACTCTAACTATGGGCGGGTACCGTCAAACAGCGCCAGCCATTCCTGGTTTGTTGGAAGGGTGTTGTAATTCATTTAAGAAACACCTGACTGGACGGCTTGGCAAACCTGTAAAGGATTTTCTGCTGGGAGTCAATCAAGCAAGGTAGCTTGGCGTGTGTTGGTGACTCGTTGGAGCGTATAATAGTATATATATATGTGTGTGTGTGTGTGTGTGTGTGTGTGTGTGTGTGTGTGGAGGACGGCGTTGCCGAATCATTCTTATGACCCCCCTTTCATTCACTGACGCCTCAGCTGTGATCCCCCCAAATGTACACACTAGCTATAGTCGGAGATGATTTCCTTGAGGAGAGCATCCTGCTATTGGCAAAAGAAATTTCGTATCGATTGATACATGTCATTAAGCTTTCAGGCGGTGTTCGGTTAGTTAAAGCGGATCTCTCTTGAGTAGTTCAAGAAAGCCAAGCTTCAAAACAAGCGCCATCGTCATAGAATTGAGGAGCCCTAAAAGGTTAGGTATCAAGCCCAAAATACCATGTCTTGGCCTTGCCGGTCTACATGTGCGCAGTAGCTTTCGTATGGAGAGGAGCTGGACGGGAAATTTTGGATTTTGCGGGGTGATTAGAACATTCGACAAAGCGGCAATATGGCTCTGGCAAGTTTGCTGCAGCCACGTTTATTCGTGTGTCTTGGCGTGATATAAGTTGCATGAAGTAGGTCATCCTCCGCGCAACAGGGCATAGTGAGCTCCTCGCGGGCTGTTCCGACCAAATATTCGACCGTTTGTAGCTCGCAATATCGCGGCATCAATACGTCGTCCGAGGTTGAGACAAAGGTAATCTAGCCGTCCATTGAGAGTGGGTATCAAGCACGTGCGGGACAGTTCTGATTCTGCATTATGGGCTCCGCTGGCATGTGCTCAAAGCTATTTTCGTCCTGTAGTAGTGTTTCATGATTTTTACCTACGGACCTGCTTTCAGTCTACATTCCGTTCGTTAATTGCGATCTCCGTACGGCAACAAGCAAAAAGGCTAGTCAAGGATGATTCCAATGATATGTGTGTTAAGCAGATAAGGAGGAACGGAAATTAAGTAGCCCTCTGTCCTGCAGACTGTGGACCAACACGAGAAATGGTTTGCGTAGTAGATGCCTGCCAATCTTCAGCGTGCCAACAGAAACTAGGGTGCTGACACCCATCCCTGTCCCGTAGCTGTCACTAGTCGCTCCTCTCACTATCCTGAATATTGGATGTCGCTGCGTACAAGGAGTTATCGCTGCAGTCTCGGGAATTGATTCAAAGTGTGTTTTTCCAGAAGAAAATCTCGCATTCTAGCGCCCATTGTCGGATGGCGGTGGCTGTCGCCTCATATCCGTCTTGTGATTTAGAGCACTTGGCAAGCCTCAAGTACGGGATGCCGCCACAGATCACAAGTCATGATGAAGTATTTGAATACTAGAAGTATTCTGCATGATTGCCAAGAGCAGAGGCGAGGGGCAAGAAATAAGCACACACGCCTTTCCATAGTAGTCTCCGACATGGCCTACGATAAGGCTTCCCATAGGCCCTTGGCATCTTAGGTTATGACGCCCTCACCCAAGAGACCGTCGGATAGCAGTTGGCCTCATGCTTGCAATTCGGGAAAGGGGAAAATTTTCCTTCTATTCTTCTTCTCGAAGAGACTGTGGCAACGTCAAATGTTGAGGCATGCAATGCCCTTGGTAAGATGGCTTGCAGTTCTGGCACTGGCGTCACCCCAAACTTTAATGCTTCTACATGTGTGGTTGTGTAAACAGGATGGGGTTTCATGCCGAATACTCTGTTTAGCATGGCCGCGCGTAGAATCCTCAGTGAGCCCAGGCCCAATGCTCCCAAACATGCGTAACCGTCGCCGTGGGCGGGGTAGGGGACCCTTGAATATAGAGAGCATAGGTAGCGTGTCATCTGCGATAGATAACAAGATGGAATGATACTCAAGATACTGTAGCATTGGGGGGACCCATCTGCTGATATCGTAGCGCGCATCTTTTTCGATGCCCTGCAAAACCCTTCTGCTCATCGAGCTTGACTGCTGTTGAGAAGGCCGGGGATTATACCCAAAGTAACCACTTGTGGCGTAGTCATTGCCCACTGAGGCATCGGGCCAAGAAACCATCCAGGGGCCTTGAATGGCAGGTCAGCAGGGCAGAAGCTTGTTGGAAAGCTGCATGGAAGCACAGGTCGCCACCATCACTGTGAGAGCACCCGATCCATCCAATCGTGAGACTGAAATATTGTCCCCCCTCCATGAGGAGAAAGCAGGAGGCTGCAACCACCAACCAGGCAGTGCGGTGCTATCGTGTGTGTGTGGAGAAGAGGGTGGGATATACCTCTGGTGCTATTGGAGGTGACCCCAGATGAAGGCGCCAGGCCTGGCCCGAGTTCCTAAAGTCCCTTTGGTCGAGGCTGTTGGGCGGGAGGTGCATGTAATAAAGCAGATGGATGCATAAAAAATAGGCAATAGAGTGCACGTGGGCACGGATGAGGAACAGACTTTTATTTCAGCTGCAGTTTAGACTAGCGAAAGCTCTGGGAGGGAGAAGCAATGGGGTAAAAAGAAAACCAGATGGACCTGAGATGTTTTGATGCCAGTAACGAGGGAGGAAGAATTGAAGAACGAGTCTAGTTAGTACTCCGCATCGCCAAGTGTTGAGTCGATGCCCCTGGTCAAGAGACAGACCTCGGAGAGTACGTACCTCTTATCTGCTTGGCAGGTACCTGTACCAACAGACCGTTTCATCATGCCACTGGTGGTCGACTCTATGGAATGCTTTGGACGTACGGTATTGGTTTTTACCATGATGATAATGATGATGATGTTCGTGTGAGCCCATCACCTAAGAAAACACGACAAAGATCTGCCTTGCATATTGGTAGAGCTTTTTCCATTTGAGCTGGGGGCGCGATCAAAGCTGCCGCAGCGTCATCAGAGCAATCAATCCATTCCCTTGATCCTTTGGAACTGTTGTAACGGGACTTTGTTTGGTGCGAGGTAACACCGAAGGCGGCTGGGCATTGGTCAACCAACCAATTGGCCTTGAACAAGAGATCAATCAATCAGTGGCATCCATGGTCGGGTGCAATCGCTTGCGCCACGAGCTACTCCACTCGTCCCAGCTCCAGGCCACTAGCTGGGAATGGGCTCAGCTTGCCCTAGAGAGGCAAAGAGCTGTCCGTTATCTGGGATATCATTGATCAGTGATGATGATGGCCCGATCAGACTTGTCCGTGTCCCCAACAGGGCTTGTTATAGTGCAAAAGCCAAGTTGGAAAGCGTTGGAAAGCGTCATGGCGTGTGTATGTGTGTGTGTGATGTTATGCATCCAATGGTGGTTGTACTCCTCCTGGATTGACTTGTAGGTTGGATGCACAAGCTAGAGCCCTCGGGGTATGTATTATGTACAACGTGTGTTGTGGGCGCTGTGGGTTCTGCGAGCCGCTGATCAACGCGGGCAATGATATGCTAAATTCAGCAGCGGAGAACCAGCGGTCGTTGGACCGTAATCTGGGACAAGGGTCCAGCCGCATCATGTTTCTCGGGTGGAGCCATCTATCAGAGACTTGGAGATATCCAAATACCACCTAAGCCTACTAGGTAGGTAGATACGTTGCCCGCCATAGGCAAGGTAATAGTGGGAAATCGGAGCGAAACGAACCCAGGATCCATGAATGAATTGAATGAATGATGGGTGATGGGTAGTGGGTAGTTGGTGATGGATGATGAGCCGCCGCCCTTTGTAGCGACAGGCTCCTTGGCGTGCACCACACGCCGCCGCTCCAGCCATCCGCGCTCTGCCGTCGCCTTGGCTGTCCAATGTACCTTGTGGTGGTGGTGCTCAAGCGGGCGTGTGGGTGTTTTTGTGTGACTGCATGTGTGTATTTGCATGGACGGTTATCGCAAATTGATGTCTGTCTATCTGTCTGTCCGTCTGTCCGTCTGTCCGTCTGGCTGTCCGTCTGTGTCTGGTCTGCCCATGCAAGTCAATCAACCAAAAAAAAAAAAGCCCCCTGCTTTTGTGATTCTGGTGTCCCCAGAAACGGATCGGATTGGACTGAACTGAACCGAACTGGCCCTCTTTCTCTCTCTGTTCGGATGCAGTCATTCAGGGCGCTTTTTGCCCTCTCCTGCTTCTAGCTCCAGGCCTGCCGTCGTCGTCGTCGTACGTTGGCAGAGGTACATGCCATCCATCTTTTCTCATCCATCTCGGAGGGTATAGGCAAGCAGGTTGGTCCTTCCTTTGTTCTTCCCCCCTCCTCCTTCTCCTCATCATCTTTCCTTCCCACCCCCCCCCCCCCCCCCTTTGGCGACCCCAGAAAAGCCTTGCAAGTCTCGAACTTCATTAGCTCCATCCTCCGAAAAGTCCACCCCAAGCCTCAAAGTCGCCCCCCGGACAAGACACCAGATGAGTACTGGTGCAACGTTCTTCTGATCTCGAAGCCTTGCAGATAGATTCCATGCATAAATTCTGCCTTCAGCCCTCGTCCTTGTCGTCGCCTTTCTGCCATTCTGTACCCCAACTTTTAAGAAGGGCCGATCCCCCAAACTTCTGTCCATCTCAGGTCTTTGTCTTCCATCTTTTGACCCCCTCCTCTTTCTTCTTCAATCTTCTTCTTCTCCTCCATCTCGTTTGGTCTGGCACTGGTTGTCGTTGGACCTTCACCACCTCAGCCTGAACTGGGCACGTGCAACACGTTCAGAGATTAAGACATCAACAACAGTCTCCCAAGTATAGATAGGCACCCACTCCGCCCATCATGTCGAAAGAAGGCGGCGTCGTCACGCCCACGGAAAAGGGCTTCGATGCGCCCCATGATTATCAGGGCAGCACGACAGTTCTCCCCAGGGAGACTGGTACCTCCTATCGCGAGGAGAGTTTCCTGACACGCACTGGCCTCAGCCTTGACTCCTTCAAGAAGAAGGAATATGGTCTCGGCATTGTTGAGCTCGAGCGCTCCATGAAGCCTCGCCATCTTCACATGATTGCCATTGGTGGTTCAATTGGTGCTGGTTTCTTTGTCGGATCTGGTGGTGCTCTTAGCAAGGGTGTAAGTTTACCTCCTCAACCTCCATGCATTCAACAATTGGTGCTGCTGGTCCTCAACTCGAGGCGCATGGAGTCGCACTCTTCCAATACCTTAGATCTCCCGCTGACTTTGACTTTCAGGGCCCAGGATCTCTTTTTGTTGATTTCCTCATTATCGGTATTATGATGTTCAATGTTGGTAAGTACAGCATTCAAACATGATGTCCTTTTTTATGCATGACCAAATGGCTGATGTTGTGTCGCATAGTCTATGCTCTCGGTGAACTCTCCGTCATGTATCCCGTCTCTGGTGGTTTCTACACATACTCGGCTCGCTTTATTGACCCATCTTGGGGCTTCGCTATGGGCTGGAATTACGTCTTCCAATGGGCTGCTGTCTTACCACTCGAACTGACTGTGTGTGCCATCACAATTCAATACTGGAACCAAGACATCTCAACTGCGGTGTGGATTACCATTTTCCTCGTTGCCATCATCGTCATCAACGTATTTGGTACCTTGGGCTACGCCGAAGAGGAATTTTGGGCGTCATGCTTCAAGCTTGCTGCCACCGTCATCTTCATGATCATCGCTCTCGTCCTTGTTTGCGGTGGTGGACCCAAGAGCGGCCGGTACGACGAGTACTGGGGAGCCCGTTACTGGTACGACCCTGGTGCGTTCAAGAACGGCTTTAAGGGCTTCTGCTCCGTCTTCGTCACAGCTGCCTTTTCCTTCTCCGGGACCGAGCTTGTTGGCTTGGCTGCTGCTGAGTCGAAAAACCCTGCCAAAGCTCTCCCTGGTGCCATCAAGCAAGTTTTCTGGCGTATCACCCTCTTTTATATCCTAGGCCTCTTCTTCGTCGGTCTGCTCATTGACCCCAATGACCCTGCTCTGCTTTCTGAGTCTGCCTACGCCGACCCCAAGGCTTCTCCCTTCGTTTTGGTTGGAAAGTATGCTGGTCTCAAGGGTTTTGACCACTTTATGAACTTGACCATTCTTGTTTCTGTCTTGTCCATTGGTGTCTCCGGTGTCTATGGCGGCTCTCGAACCCTGACAGCCCTTGCCCAGCAGGGTTATGCTCCTAAGATCTTTACCTACATCGACAGATCTGGTCGCCCTCTTGCATCTGTCGTTGTTCTTATTCTCTTTGGTTTCCTAGCATATGTCAGTCTCGACGCCTCTGGTCCTGTTGTTTTCGACTGGCTCCTGGCTTTGTCGGGTCTGGCGGCTCTCTTTACCTGGGGCTCTGTCTGCCTGGCTCACATTCGCTTCCGCAAGGCTTGGAAGTACCACGGACATAGTCTGGATGAGATTCCATTCAAGGCTGTTGGTGGTGTTTATGGTTCCTGGCTCGGGCTTTTCCTCTGCGTCATTGTGTTGATAGCTCAAGTAAGCATTTCCCTCCCCCTTTTGCTCATTCTAATTGCTAACATGCCTTTCAGTTCTATACTGCTATTGCTGCGCCTCCAGGAAAGTCTGGTCTCGGTACTGCCGAAAGCTTCTTCAAGCAATACCTGGCAGCCCCTGTCGTCCTCTTCTTCTGGGCAGTCGGCTACGCATGGAAGCGCACTGCCTGGTTGAAGACTTCGCAGATTGATGTTGATACTGGCCGTCGTGAGCTTGATTGGGACGATATCAATGCTTATAGAGCCGAGGTTGCTTCATGGCCAGCTTGGAGACGTATCCTCAACATTTTGTTTTAAAGAAAATACATGGAGGGGTTGGCTGTTTTTTGTAATTCGGGTGTCAAGGGAAGCCTTGATGGGATTTCTTATATATGTCTGACACATACCCTTCATGTCATGACATGATTTTCGCTATATATTATATATATCTTAGTCTACGATACCACGGTAGCCCTAATAGGCTTCACAGGGAGAAATGAATTTAAGATGCGTTGTTAACATTACCTTGATAGCACCAGGTGAAGGCTCAAAGGATTCTTGATGGTGGGGTAGTTTTCTGCAGGTTGATCTTGATCTTGGAGGGGCGGATGTCTCGGTGGAGGGGCATGGGTCCCATATGGTGAGGTAGTATTCGAGTCAGACTAGGGTGAGCATTGAGACGCAAGATCTCGTGTCTAGAGAGGCGAGTAATTTAACCAATGAAAACGAGTTGATGTTTTGGGTAATTTTGAGTCTTGGATTATGATCCCTGACCTGTTCATTGACAAAGACGCGGGCTCTCACTCGCATTTTATTGCGGGCTGTTCTGGATGTACGTGCAGGGTTGTCATGGGGGCAGCAATTGTCATCTGCGCCCTATCAAGACATCCATGGATGACATGTCCAATTTTAGCAGCGGCTCCAGTCGGGGGCGCGCCCTGCGTAAACCGACAGAAGTCACTTTTTGCCATGTAAACGACAAATGGCGTGTTGAGTGATGGAACTGGTGTCAGTGGGCGTTCACGCAATGCTGTACTGCGTATTATGTACGGCCGTGAAGGTGCATTCACATGATTCACTAGAGTTGAAATGAATAATATCTTTGACCGTCGTTATTGCACAAGACACCCGCAAGATTCCCATCGTATTCTCGCATCCGGCTCGTTCAAGCTATAGATGGCCGCGAGTGTGAACACAAACTCGGTTTGTAATCCCTCGACTAGACTATCTACACTAGTGATGTTTATTATGAGGGCAATGGCATCTGAAATCTCACTGTCATTTTTCTGCTTTGCGACGCCTTGGCCTGATCCCGTGGCAGGATATGATGAGTCTGTAGGGCTTAAGAGCACACAATCCATGGTGCTGGAGAGGCTGGTAAGCTGAGCCTAGACGCTGGCTTAATTAGGCACAAGTAAAGCTCGAATAGTAAAAGTCATAATTAACTATTCTAGTCGTTTAAAAGTGCTCTAAGTATATAGATATTCCCGCTAATGAGCATGCGCTCTGACTTCCGGGTTACTGTGGGTTCAGCATCGTGGCCAACATTTTCTTCAATTCCTTCTAATTCTATCTCATACATCTCCATCATTTACGCCAATTGGTTAGATAAGGGTAGGGCGATTGTCCGAGATGGATTGCTGGGATAGTTGATCTGCCATTATTGGAGTTTGTTTTGTTTCGCTGCTAGGTTTGAGCTCCGCTTCTTTTGACATGTCCTCTAATAGAATCTTTTGAGTGTCAGAAAAGCCCAACACTCCTGAAAGATCAGCAGGAGACCGTTCCATTGCATTGTCTTGTTCCAGGACAGCTTCTTCTATATCGTTCCCTAATAGAGGTCCCTCAGGTTGCTCTTGATTTCGCCTGCTGCTCTTGGTTCCTCTTATTGCTTTTGGTTCCTTTTGTTACTTTTGATTTCTTTTGTTCCTCTCGGCTCTTTTTATTGCTCCTAGTTTCTCTTGTTGCTATTAATCTCTCTTGTTGCTCTTGGTTCCCCTTGTTTCTCCCTGTTCCTCTTGTTCCTCCCTGCTCCTCTTGTCTCTTCTTATTCCTCTAATTGCTGCTGGTTTCTCTCGTTGCTATTGGTTCCTCTTTTCCCTTGAATTTCTTAGAAAACTTTTGGCCAAAACAACTAATTTCAGCCAGCTTCGAGATGAGGACCTCCGTCAATGGTTCAGGCGAGATCTCAAACGGCATGGGTCTCTCGTTATCTGGAACATGATCGAACGGAATATGCATCACTGGATCGGGTGAAGCGACCGGGGCGTCGAGGACATGTATGCATGTTGATATCTTATGATCTTGGGGCTTAGTATATACATCCATTGGGACGACATATGAGGTTCTTTTCCATACTGGACCATAACAGGACAGTGGAGCCAGCAAAGAGATTGGGCCGTCTGATTGGGGGTTGTATAGTCCTTCCTCCCTTTCCACGAGCTTGAACTCGCCGTTAAGCCAATACTCAGCCAGATTCGTGGGAACAGCAAGAGTCGCTCGAATTGCGTTTGTAGTCCTACATGTTGGCGAGCCATGAAGGCAAACGTTCCTAATGCCGGTTGAGTTTTGGTGGATTTCGTTGGGTGTTTCCATGGCCAAACAATCCAGAAATAGTAGTAGACTTGTTCCCAGCATCATATTTGGGAAGTAGGTAGAAAACAACGGCCCATCGTTTGTAGGTATTCTTGGCTTTTTTTTTCGTCCAGTAATGGAGCTACTGTGTTTATACATAGAGACTCGTCTATCTCAAAATCCTTTGAGAATTTCGTATCTCTTTTGTACATGATTGTTGCGAATCGATGTGGATGCGGATATTCCATGAGATGATGTGTCTCCGTCCATCTTAAGAAATAAGGAAAATAGATCACAAACACGGCTAAAGAAACTCTTCGTGCCGATTCTTTGCTTTCAAAAGGCTTCTTGTCCCTTTCCTTCAAGTGATCTTCTTGTCCCCGACTATGAGTCTCACTTATCCTATACCAAATTTCACATGCGAGAAGCATCATGTCCAAGTTGAGCAAGTCGTTGGGGTGTTTCTCCGCAAATCGCGTCAGAATACCGACGAGTGATCTCGGGTACTTATACAGCATCACCGGTAGCAATCGCAACTGAAACCCACTGGGATACATGCAGGAGCGCCTTAATACCCTTGGGTCCAGAAAACCCTTTTCGGTCAAGAGTCTGACCTCTGGCGACATATAAAAGTGGCTTGCCACATACTGCTGACTTTTCCACTAGTCTCGCTCCTGTTGTGGGAGCCGAGTGACTCGACAGTATCTGTTCAGGTGCATTAGTCGGCTCATTTTGAGTTTGTGATTTTGTCCTTTCTGACTTCTGGTTTCTTCTGCTGCTCTTAGTTCCTTTTGTTGCTGTTGGTCTCTCTTGTTGGTCTCGATTCCCCTTGTTACTCTGAGTTCCTCTTATTACTGTTAGTCTCTCTTATTACTTTTGGTTCCTTTTATTTCTCTCGGTTCCTTTTGTTATTCTCAGTTTCTTTTGTTACTCTTGGTTACTCTTGTTTCTCTCGGTTCCTTTTGTTACTCTTAATTTCCCTTATTGCTATCGGTTTCTCTTGTTGCTCGTAGTTTCTCTTGTTTCTCCCAGTTCTCCTTGTTACTGTCATTTAGCTACTGTATTAGAAGGCATTCATGACACTCTCTGTAATAGAAGAGAGGATCACTCACCATTTCTGAGGCTGGTGGTAAGATTCATTTCTTTAGTTGTATCTCCAAGTATATCTGGGAAATTTTATCTTTGCTGTTGAAGTTTTCCGTGGCCCTGACTCTCTCTCCAGTAATAGAGAATAACTCATTGTCAAAGAAACTCCTCTTCGAAGGCTGAGAAGTAGATTAGCTGATTGCATAGGGCTTGGGGTACGGTCGTAGTCACTTACTGCTCAGAAGCACCGAACCGGAAACTTGTGTGATCTGACTCTCCTATCCTGGAGATATTTCTGGCCTTTTGAGTAGAGGAAAAATAGAGGTATATGAAGTGCAGGATCAGTGTAACTAGGCTGTATATGTTTGACGACACAAAGCGATGAAGTGAGCGCGAAATATTGATTGGTGAAAAGATGGTCAAGGCGAAAGGGTGAAAAGAGAAGAGAGGATGCTGTTTATCTTGTGAATAGAGAAGAGTGGGAGAGAAAGAGTTTACCTAATGCTGCCAGGTGTGAAGCCTGAGGAATAAGGCCTTTTGTTTTGTTTGTCGTTCCCATCAGAATATTGCAAATGCAAAGTAACTTGACAGTGATTCACAGACGGCAAACCATGCTATCCTGAGGCATCCTGGCGACTGACAGAAAACTCAGCCTTCTATACACTTCTATTTTCTTCCTTTCAGGCCCCTGGCCGTACTGTTGTGAGCCCACTCTCTGTTCATTCATTTGGCTTGATCTTACCAGTTGACAAACTCTGCCACTCTTGACACCTGTCGACAGCCGACAGCCAACAGCCAACAGTTCGGTCAGTTTCTTTTCTCAAGGTGCATTAGAATTCTATTCACTTCTAGAAGTATCGATTCTAGGCATCAACAGTTGACAACTGGCCGTCAAGCCCCACAATTCTCATAAAACTCTTCTGCCCACTTACCTTCGCTTAAACAAACCACTTCTTAACTCGTCATCTTCATCATCAGTCAACACCATCATTACAGCCTATCGTTGTTTCCGTCATTCCCCATTAGATCAACTCATCAATACCGTCGCCGTGGCTGAAAAGTCCCCCGGATTTCAGGCGACGAACAGCATCAAAAGTTTTGTGTACGAACTCACAGGGACAACAACAGCCAGACACGGCCATTCAAACCGTGTGTCGTTTATTAACGACAGCAAATTAATAAAACAATCAGCCGCCATTTTAATGGTATGGGGTTGTGAGCAACGTGCTCTTTCACTGTTGAGCTGGCGCCAGCAGTGATTCTATCTCTTTTTCCAACCGTCCAGTCTGAAGCAAGTTCAAATCACTCTCACTGAAATGCCAAAGAAATCAGAAAGGGGGGGGGGAAAAACCACTACATGATCAGCTAATCAGATTAAATGTATGTATGACCCTTATTATTCGTCATGGATGAATGAATATATCGACTATATGACTCTATCGTTGTTCCAAGCCAAACACATGTTCAATGGACTGATTGCTGACCCAAGACAATAGGAAGCATCCAGTCAATGTCAATAACTTACCAATCATAAACGCTCAACTCGACCTGCAAAGTGGGGCAAGAGAAGTAATGGAGTTTGCAGTTCAGAATCTTGAGTAGCAATACCAGAAGCGCACCAAAATCAATATGAGAAGGCTGTAATATTTCAAGACTGCAAGAAACAGCATCTCTGATGAGCCTCCAGTTGCAAACCCCACCCAACTGCCCCCCCGCCCATCAATACAACCGCCTCCCCATCCATCAATATAAATACCCGTCTTCCATCTCTTCCTCCTTCTCACATAGTTTCCTTTCTTAACATTCACTTCATCTAGGGTAAACACGCCCACGCCTCTTATCATACCTTTAAGAGATCCTCATCATTCTCATCATTCTCAGTATCGTCGAGAATGAGTCAAGCCACCCCTTCCACATCTGGTGGGGTGTCCGCAGCTGAACTGTTGCAACAACTGCACACGTGCGAGTATGATTTAGCCGACCCAGGTGAATTCTCAGGATATCGAACATTCGAGATCACTGTGAACAAAAAACTTACTCGAGAGGAGGCAATGCAGAAGCACGGAGCTTTGCTTGACCGGATTTTCTCTAAAACCAAGTGGGAAAATCTTGGGGAAGAGGTTAAAAATGCATTCGATGGCAACACTGTTGCTGTGCTGCCAGCGGAGATGAAGACTAGACTGTCATATTTTGCGGTTTTCATGCAATTGAAAAACCTGAAGCAGATGGTGGACAACGCCAAAGAAGACCTTAAGGTGATTACATGGACACAGACGGAGACCAAGAAACAGATGTGTCACTGGGAGCATGGTCATGCAAGCTGTCTACTTAATACGATCGACAAAATTGCTGAGCTATTTCGTGCCCCCATCGCAGAGCAACAAGCCAACGAGTTAGGACACTGTCTGCATGTTATTACCAGCCAGCTACGAATTATTGAACAGACAACTCAACGCCGTATGAATGACTTCATCCGAGACACTCAAGCTCTTACGAACGATATGAATGGGGCTCTGACCAGCCTTAAGGATGTTATCGAAAAGACGAAAAGAGACAGACAAGAAGAAAGTGAGCAGTGGCTGGCAACTTTTAACAAGCCCGATCAACCATTGCCGTCACCCAAACGACGTCGAGTGGAGGGCTATGAGCCGGAGGTTTTCGAGGCCTTCACATACGTCAAGATGTCCGTCATTTACCGAATTGGAGTGGACAGTCTCACTGCTAAGTATCTGGAACGGGCATTGCAACTACTTGGCCCCTAGTTTGTCGAAAAAACAAAGGATCTGACCAACCTTCCCGACTATAATCATCAGATCATGGTGAACAATGTATCTGCTGAGATGTTAGACGCTCTTAACAAGATATTAGAGGTACTCCCAGAACAATGTGCCGGTTTGTGGCATGAATTGGTGCGCTGCTGCATTGGTAGACCAAATCTGGAGGGCCCCATCAGCAATCGACTCCAGCAGACTCCTTGAAGAGGCTACGGAACTCCGCAGATATTTTTAGAGGCTTTCTTCCTCTGCCGCTACTGAGCATGTTATGCCCCCTCCTCAAGTCACTACACACATTCCATCACCCCTCATTCACTACACACAAACATCAGTCAGTACCGTCGTCTTCGGGAACTTGGTATTTTTGTCATTTTAGTTGGTTTTAGGGCGTTTAAAAGTTCAACAGCTTTCTTTTTTCTCTTTGCCAATGCGTTTCTGAGAGCGCCGCCGAGGATAAATGAACCATGGGTATGGTAGAGGACAATACCGGCCGGGCAAGGGAAGGGAAATGGTGTGTTATCAACCCGGGTCCGTTCATGATTCTCCGCTCAAGGCGAGCTCTCTTCAGGGAATAGTTATGCTGTAGATATGAAAAACAATACAGCAAGTATCATCAATTCATTTCCAAGTGAGATATTGGGGGGAGCAAGGACAATTCAAGGCCATACTCACATGCAAACAGTTTTCCGGCCCTTGAATACGACGGTTGGCCCTTGGCGAATCCAAGGAATCGACTGCGCTGAATAGTTTCGTGTAGATGTTATTGATATAAAATCAAGTTATCACATCCCAAGTATCAATATTGACTGGCAGGACCTCATCATCCACACCTAGGTTCTTGAAATCAAAATGCGATGTTAAGCTAGGTAAACTTTGAAAAATAGCACATAGCTCAATTCACGCACGTTCTTCAATCCTTGGCAATTTTATTAGAAGTAAAAGGAGGTCAACACTCAAGCATTAAAGTCATCACTACTAGTTCTATCGCTCAACCGTTCCTGTAACATCTCCAACAGCCGTCCTCGCCATTTTCTTCAACAAAATCTTCTCGTCTGCCTCCCGATATCTTTCCCACGTGTCCAAACCCTCCTTTGCTTGTATGCTCAGAGTCTCGTAGCCATTCTTGATGATTTCAGCAACATGCTGAGTAGTCAAGTTGCTGGGCAGCTTCTTGGCCGAACTGCCTCGATCTGTAAGCAGTTGCTTATAATGAGCGCTGACATTGATGAGGGTGTCGATAGAATTGCTGTTGCGGCTTCCCAACTTATAGCTCTCCTTGAATGAGGTGAGGACCTCGCCGGATTCGAACACCTTGTAGAACAAATCATCATATGCAGCCGGTGATGGCAAAAATGCTTCCCCGGCAGATAAAGATAGTGCAACTAGATTAACAACATGGTCTAGAAGAGTGTCGATATGCGAAAGATCTTTCAAATCTGAAGAATAAGTATTGAGAAAGCGGATCAGGGAGAGTAGCGACCTGAAGAACTCCGACCAGTGATAGTTTAGCCGAGTTCGTGTGCGTGACAAATACGAGATGATACGCAACATTATTCCAAGACAGAGTATGTAGAGGCCTACATCAAGACGTCTCTTCAAGTTGTGATTGATGCCGTCAAGTAATGTGTCAAGAACACAAGTGGCAAGCACCCTATCTCCTTTCACCAAAGGTAGGTATGGCTGTCGCTGTCGGCAAAGACGGATCGGAGCTTTGGACTCATCACTACATATTCGCTTAGATATGGCAGGATCTTCAATGAGAAGGCGAAACACCATCAGATTCAGATGAGCATAGTAAGTCGCTCGAGGAGAAAGATGTGCGTGTTGCAAAAGGTAGGACGTAAGTGACAAGTAGCTCGCAATCGGTGATTCTTTACCCTTTTCGCTTGGTAGTGTGACAAGATGAAAGCAAAAGAGCTTATTAGCGTGCGCAAAATCATATGCCGCCAACAGAATGGCAGCGTTTTCACCTGGTCTGAGTAGGTCAGCTATTGCCAATAGTGATACTCAAGTCAAGAACATACAGCAGAGTGAAAAGTTGCTTGGCTGTTGCGGCGTCGTAGACAGGCTTCTTCTCTGGCTTTGGTCCGGGCGTAATGGCTCCCAAGCCAATCAGGTTGAGAGTATTGCTCCATGTCCAGCCTTCGGGCAGATCATCCTGGATCTCGATATAATCGGATCGCAAGGCTTGGCAAGTGTATCCGACACATTGAATGACTTTCTGAATGGCCGCCTCATTGACAAAGTCGTTTAAGCGCAGTTGATACGGATTTTGAAACTCAAACTTGTTATAGTTGGCGAGAATGCCCAGCAACGTAAACGGTTCGAGAACTTGACCAGGCTTATCGGAGTCTTGAATAAACTAAAAGCCATGGCAGTGAGCTATGGTGTTCCGGGACTACTGCCAAGCATCAAGCATACCTTCATGATGGAAGGGAATAGATCCCTTTGGATCATATAAGTAAGCAAGGTGGTCTGATAGGCACCAGCTGTGATGGCCAGCAATACCTCAACCGCCCTGTGTCGTAAATCCACTGATTTTTTCAGTCAGCGCTACGATCATAGTTGGCCAGAGGAGGATCTCGTACGATTCGGTCCATTGCGAATGATGCCGTCCAATGTACTCACAAAGTCCGTGAAAACGGTATCGATGTGATCGAGGCCAGCTAGGATGGCAATGATGTCGGAGCTTGGGTGCGAGTACTTTTTGGACAAAATAGCTGTCAAAAAGACGCTCAATGTCTGGAGGCTGTTTAGCTTGAGCTACGGCGTATCAAAATTATATTGAGACGCACATCCAAAGCATGCAACGGTGCAACGCCTTTCCCCCCTTTGACGGCGGCAATCGCCCGCACAAAGAGCGCCCTGGTCTGCCCCTCCAACAGCAGGATATCAGCCGGGTGTATGTCGTTCAGGATATTTCTCAAGGCATCGTGGTCTGGTCGTAGAAGGAATAGCTCCCTCCAGAAACCCTCGGTCTTTTCGCCATCGTCATCATCCTATCTCGTCGTCTTCGATCAGCCGAGGCGCATGCTGCTGTATCCAGGAGCGAATACCTGGAGACCAACAAACTTTAGTGGGGGTGGGGAAGAGAGCAGAGGGGGCAGCGGGACGTTGTAGGCAAACCTTGAAGAGGACTGAATAAAGCTCGAGGACTTTAGGGGTAAAGACCTCCGGCTGAGGCTGGCGCGTGAGAGGTGATGCCTCCATGGAATTGGCGAGTTGGTCAATTGGGAGCCGAAAGCTCCTGTCGTCAGAGCACACGAGGCTATGCACGCGATGGTAAGGAAAAGCGGGGCAATTCAGGACAGTTTGTCATTTCTTCTTCACACGGTCAAGGCCCCCCCACACCCGACTCACACTCTGGTGCATGCATACAAACCGAGACAATAGGAATGATGTCTGTAGGTTAGCAGGAGCACGATCACGACATGTTTGAGAATGAGGGAAGCAAAGCGATTTCAATGCACATTTTCTATGAAACTATTCCGTACAAGTATTTACAACATTTCCTCCCCTACCCACAAGTTTGAATTCAGATACAGCCCATTTGGTTCATTTGCGCTGCACGGATTGGGTGCCAGCAGGCTTGGCTGAGCGTTGCTTCGGGGTCTTCCATTTTTGGCCTCTCTCTCGCTTCCAAGATTTGGAGCCATCCAGAACATGGCGGAACACACCATCCCATGCTGGGATCGGCACGGCATGATCTGGGTCGGCTGGATGCTCTCTAGCGTACTGGCAGAAGCGCGCGGAGTGAGCTCCGTCTCGTTCATGCTCCTTGCACAAAAGGCAGTTCGGTTTGGTGGAGCAATTTCGACGCAAGTGGCCTGCGTTTAGGCAGTTGTCACAGAATTTATCCCATTTGGGAATTGAAATAATAGACTCGCGTTCATGCATATAGTCCATCATGTTCTGAAATACAGGACGTCCCCATTTTTGTACGCACGAGGCTTGTCCAATAATAAACGTCATGACTTGTGCACGAGTTGTCATAACAGCCAGTCGTTCGTGTTCGTCCATGAATCCTGGTTTGGTTGAGCGTACGAGATCACATATGACTACCTCTGCTTGATAGCTTGGAGACTCATCAATTGTCCGAACCGAGATCATACCTTTTGGAACTTCGGCCGGCGAGAGCTTTCCCAACATCTTCATCAGCATGGCCTTCTCTTGACGGTAGCCAGTGATGATAAGGATTTTACCCCTTTCATAGGTATGAGGCTCGGCCGTAGGGTTCTTCATAAAAGAATCAGTACTCCAAATCGGTGCGTCTCGTGCCATGAAAGCCGCAAATTCAACGATGAACCGTGCATTAACAGGGTTGGTGTACGAAGATCCTATTGGAACCTCGTTTCCTCCTTCTACATCGATGAACAGCATATTCGAACTGGGACGTGGGCATTTACCACGGAATTTACCACTGAATTGGGTTAAGGCTTGGCGGAACCACTGATGCTGTGCCGTTACCAACCGTGATCGTTTGTTCACAATTTTCATCTCTCCGCGATAAAAGTACCCACTGGCCCAGTCTTGTACATTTCCATGCGCGCGATGATTGTCGTTCAATGTGAAGTCCAGTGCGCCCATACATTCCAGGCGCTGAAGTAGGCTTCGAGATCTCTGGTCCACAAACAAAGCCTGATATTCCCGGTCTTCAGCTGCTTTAGCCACGGGCCCAAATTGCTTAGGATCGCCGATGAACAGTGTTGGCGTTTTCGGGAATTTAGATACTGGTACTAAAGTCATTGCTTCAGTCAAACGTCCAGCTTCATCTACCACCATAAATGATGGTTTCCAGTCGGTATGATTTGCCATCGCTGCCAAAGCGAGCGGAGTAGCGCATATCGCATCGGCCTTGTTAAGCTGCTCCTGAAGAAGATTCCTGGCTGCTTCAAGGTATCGAGCCTTGTTTTGCAGATAGGTAATGGGATTCTTCGATTTGTCTGACCAGGCTGTCCTGATGTCTGGGTAGTCGGCTGGCCTTTGCTGCACCACTTGTCTGCAGTGAGCTGACCAAGAATCCATATCCACTGCAGGATTGCGCTCCTCATACCGCTGACGTCTAAACGTGTTATACGTACTAGCTACCACTTTGGCGGATGCGGTTGTTGCTTGATCCAAATTCAAATACTGAGGTTCATGGGGTTCAGGACTCAACAGGTTCGCCAACTCAATGTCGTATGAGTAGACTCGCAAAATTAGCTTATCCGGGTTATTAGTCTTGAGTCGCTTGACAGCATCATCCACCTGGCAGTTCTGGGGTGCAGTCCATGCCACGGTTCCGTTGCGTATGCCTTCAGATGCACTGGCGTTTGTTACGCTCTCGGTTTTAGGCCGCTTTCCCCGAAGCATTACTTTCCTGACAAAACGCTTGCCCAGATCTGGATTGCCATCCGTGAGGAGGGTATTCGTATCGCCAGCTTGGCCGCAATCCCATTGACTAGTTGCAGCAGATCCGTTCACTTGATCATTGTTCTGATCAGAGCTAGGTGAGTGATCCTATTCATCACCAGCTGTGACAAATCTGTTCGCTTGTTCTCCGCTCTGGTCGGTGCTGCTCTGGTCTTGAACTTTATCACTTTCTAGCATAGGTGATGGCATGAAGCCAGCGGTGAAGTCTGGTGGCGCCGCCATAACTGCATTGCAGATGATTACGCCCAGATCCGATTTTCCGGCCCCGGGACAGCCTGTTATAAATACCTTGCCATTGTATGTAGAGCTTAGTGCTAGAATAGCTTCTTCGCGCTCACCAGAGTACTGCTTTGCGTTCAGCCTTGTTTGAAGTGCAGGGAAAACTTGCAGAAGATCACGATGGTGCTCCTTTGGAAACTCGCGGCATTGCAACAGGTATTGCCACCACTTTTCCATTGCTGGATCCGTCTTGAATTTATTGTTCATGTCAAAAATCGCTGATGCCTCAACACGATTAGACTTTGAATCAATATCATAGCAAATGTTTGCCAGCACAACGTCATTGACATCCGAGGTCTTCTGAAACATGGTGACAAAATACTCCTGCAAATTCGTTGGCAGCGGCTTTGTAGGAATGTCAATTGTCAAAGGTGGCTGTTCGAATCCATAGGGCCAATTGGATTGTCTTGGGACATTAACGCAGAAGAGGGCAATGTCGGCGTAGATACCCGGTGGAAGATTGATACGGTAACCAACAAAGGGCTCACCGTTCTCTGCTTCTAGTGGAGCTTGCTGTACTAACTTCTGGTCGTTGACCCACTGCAAGACGCGCTTCCAGTGTTGAATTTCACCTTCGTCCGGACCTTGACGTAGGGTAGTAGCATAATTTCTCGCATCTTCGTAACGCTGAACATCTGCTGAGGCCTGTGGGAGCTTCTGACGGCTTTGGTCTGATGGCTGACGGATGAAAGGGAAAAGCCGTATTGCCGCAGTGTCAAGAAAACACTTTGCGGCTGCTTCCTCGACAATGATTGTTTGTTCATCAATCTTCGCGTCGTCATCGTCCTTCTCAATCATCTTCTCCAGCTTCTGGCGTTCACAATCTTCCAAGTCTTCGCCTTTGTGCTCTGCCAATTTCAACAAGTCAGAAATCTTGGCTGCAATTTCCTCGTATTGCTTTGGTGTAAGCTCATGTTGGGGTACTGCATGGAAGATTTGCTCTGCATGAAGATAGATGTTGACCTTGCTTCCAATGGCAGGTAGGAGCTCACTAACGCCTTGAAGATGAACACAGACCATATAAGAAGTTGGTTCGCCAGTAGCTGTCATTCCATATTTGTCCATATCTGTGGACAATGGTAACCACTCCGAAGACGGACATGCGAAAACTTTAGTCTCGAACAAGACTTCAGCACATTGGTCCGCAATGTGTTGTTCCCGTTGTGCTTCATCGGCAGCGCCTGCGATAAGGCTGACTGTTCGTTGCTGATTGTTAATGAACGCATTGACAGCACGCTCTTTAGCAGATCCCCGGATGATGTCATGAAGAACAATGTTTGAGAAGTCAAGATCCTTGGTATCTCTGTCTCGACAGAATGGAGTCAAGTCGAAGTATGGATTAAGCATGCGTTCTGGTCCCATCAGACCTTGCCAATGCTTCATGACCCCTTCAACAAGAGGGCAAGTAAACCAAAAGGAAATCGATGCCTCCTTTTCAATGGTCTCAAGTTGATTAACGATGTTGTCTGCAATATGCTTCAACGAGGCTGGGAGTTGGTTTGCATTTTTCTTGAAGTCTCTGGAGTAGATGATGATCATCTGATGTGCTAGAAGATGGCATGAAAACCGTACCACCTTTTCAGTCTCACAGCGCATGTGCTCAGCAGCTGTAAGTCTATCTTTTCCAGGATAACAACTGCCAATCTCCTTAAAGATCGAGGAGTAGGTCTTGGAGGGATTACGACCGAAACTGGCACCATCCATGTTGAGAGATTGATCTGGAAATAGTGCTTGCAAGGCGATCAGATTTGAGGTGTCAAACACTTCGTGTTTTACCGGTTGAGCTATAACCGCGACAGGAATAACGATTGTAGCGAAGGTGGTCACCTGCTCTCTGTCTCTGATTTGAAGTCGAACGGTAATCACACTGGGAGTGTGTAAACCAAAAGATGGTTGAATAACAACACGCAGGCCCGGAGCAACACTGTTGCCTACGCGTTTGATATGCTCGTTGTGAAATCCAGGGAGAAGTACTCCATCCAGATGCAGAAGGACGCTTTTCCATTCCGACTGCATGGAGCTGGTATTACGCATGTCCATGACATTTTGAGCGCCAATAGTGTTTGATTCAACTTCTGAGCCTGGAGTAGTAATAGCAGAACCAGGACAGACAATCGAATCAGTATCAGATTGACTGACATTTGAGTTGAGTTGTTCAACATTGACTTGGATGTCAACGGGCTGGCTCGTGCCAGAAGGATGGCGGGGATCTTCACCAGACGCCATATCGCCACTCAATGACCAGAGTAAGAAGTGGGATGGCTTAGAAAATTTCGATTGTCATGAGGTCCTGTGATACGTGTGGGGGTAGTGAGGATGGTGAATGTCGGGAAGAGGTATTAATATCCGTAAGCCGCAATCAGAGAAGACAAACGGAATAGGGAGAATACGATTGCAGAGGGTACAGATATCGCAGAGTACGAACTTTCTCGGTCGAGATGATTATCAAGTCGCGTTGACCAAGATATGCAATGTGTGCAAGTTTGTAAGGTCTGCAAAGATGCGTATGGGTTGAAGAGGTTGAATGTAAAGAGTGAAGTGATAAGAAGAGGGGGAGAAGGAAAAACAAAGATGACTGGCGAATGCGAGAAGGGGAAAACAAAGTGATCAGTGTTGCCTAAACGGCTGCCAACAGCTGTCGACGTGCTGGGTTGTTCTTGTTCGATTTTTTCTTCCACAGTTGTGCGCAGCTGTCGGATTAGGGTTGTGATTCTTTGGTGGTTAGGGTTTCCAAATGAAAAGCTGTTAACAAGTCTGGTTGAGTTGAGTACCGTTGAATAGGAGGAGTTATTCGAGCGCATCCCGTAGGCCACAGCTACGCTTCGAGGAAGGGGACACATGCGCTGTGCTGCCTTCGACCCCCAGATCGTTTAGACGATCTGTGAGATCTTCAATCGATTACTTCTATGCGCTTCATCGATTGTTGTTGTGCTTTGTTTTCGGTGTCTTCAAATCAACAGCTGTTAATAAGAATGGTTAAATTGAGTAAAGGGAGAGTTATTTGAGCGCATCCTGTAGGCCACAACTGCGCTTCGAGGAAGGGGACACATGCGCTGTGCTGCCTTCGACCCCCAGGTCGTCAAACGATCTGTGAGATCTTCAATCAACTACCTCCATGCGCTTCGTCGATTGCTGTTGTGTTCTGGTGAAGGTTGAGAAAGAAAATTGTGTGTAAAAGAGAAAGGGGTGTAAGGTAGGTATTTATAGTGAGGGATAGGGCAGCGGTTGAGGGGGTGGGGCTTGCCACTGGAGGCTCATCAGAGATGTTATTTCTTGCAGTCTTGAAATATTACGGCCCTCTCATATTAATTTTGATATACTTCTGGTATTGCCATTCAAGAGTCTGAACTGTAAACTCCATTACTTCTCTGCCCCACTTTGTAGATCTAGTTGAGCGTTTGTTATTGGTAAATTGTTGACATTGAGGTGAGAAATCCGAGAGTATTTAATTGGATGCTTCCTATTGTCTTGGGTCATAAATCAGTCAATTGAACATGTGTTTGGCTTGGAACAACAATAGGCCCATATATCAGATGTATTTTCTATCATTATGTTCAACGTAACATATCCTGTTTTGCTAGAGGATACAGATATGCTTCCAGTTTTGCCTGCTTAATCCAGTGATAATAAAGTCCATGGTTTCTATTGTTTTTCCAGGTATCTATCTTACTACTCCCAGTTTCTCTTGTTGCTCTTAGTCCCTTTTGTTGCTCCCAAATCCTCCTATTACTCTCGGTTCCCCTTGTCGCTGTCGGTCTCTTTTATTACTTTTGGTTCCCCTTGTTGCTCTTGTCTCTATTCATAGGCAGCACGTCTTTTCTTTCCTTAGCGCCGTGTATAGATGGACCCCGAAAGGTAGTGGCTCTCAACAGGAGCGTCATCCATCTCTCCAAGGGCAGCTAAGGTGTTGTCGCCCCCCTTGATGATTTTCCGAACTCCCACCTGGGCTTGCAACGTCTTCTTCAGATGTAGTAAAATCTATGAGCTCGTCGTATGGATTTGTATGTGTGTTGTGGAAATTCGTGTTATGACTGATCTGGTAGCGGGTGCGCATTTATCATTCCATTGGCGCGTGTTTTTCTTTCCCCCTTCCCAGTAATCTCGAATGTTCAGTATCTGAACTCAATCATTCAATATTTCGGGAATTCGCCTAGCTTCACCGGATCAAGCTCGCAATTCTGAAGCCGTAGTAGCAGATCAGCTATAGCTTGATCACCAAGTACGAACGGAGCGATATGGTCATCCTGGACAGATTGTCGCAGCTCTTCCGCACGAGTGCGAGATTGCTCATCTTGCTCATCTTGAATAGTGTGTTCGGAATCTGATGAGTTGTTTTCTGATGTGGCCAATTCGGATGGGTGGTCCACTTGAAATATCTGGCCCGAATTATTGCCATAGAAATGAATGGCAGAGGCAGTTTATCTCAGTGTACGGAGCTCGTTTAAGACAAGAGAGGCCCCGTCCAGCTTTCCACCTGTCATTCCACAGCGTACACCACGGATGACTCTGGCGATGACTGTGACTACCATGGAAGTAGCATCAAGCGAATATGCTTTCTTCGTGCTCCGTTCCTTCTCATGAACAACAGTCAGCTTGTCACGGATGTCTCGATAACAACCGCGCTTGCTCCAGGTCACCCCTTCGTCAATTCGTGTCGCAATGCACTTTTGGATGACTGCCTCTAGACATTGTTGATGATCGTTGGCATCAACGCCGCTGGCGCGAAACACTTCAGTTGCGAGTATCCCGAAACACCTTCGTCTATCATCATCACTCGAATATGACATATCAACATCGCCGCCCAGTGGGCTATCACCTTGATAGTTCACATGGAAACGATCAGTGATAGATTTGGTGACTAGATCTGGCTTTGATGATTCGATAGAAGTGATAGGCAGTGCCAGATCTACCATGCTAGGCTTGCGATGTGACATCTTGTGTTTGTCTTGGCTTGTCCGCCTGTCATATTGGTGATGAGGATATTGTGTATAGCGGTGATATGTTTGAAGCTTAACGTAAGCATTATTGATATGACAGGGCAGACTCGTATAGAGTTAATAGAAATGCTTATGGATATCTTGAGTGCCAAGGTGGACTGCAAGATTGGGAATGAGGTTTGTGATGATGAAAGAAAGAAAGAAAGAGAAGGAGGAAGGGAGGGAGGGAGATGCTGTATTTATAGTAGTGGGTGGGGCTGTTCTTTGGAGGTGACGTTTGAAACCAAGGAGGTTGATCAGAGTTTTTGTTTTGTGTGCTCTTAAGAAATTACTGTCTTCTCATACTATTTTAGGTGTGCTCCCGGTATTCTCAGTTTGGAGTTTGAAGTCTCAACACCATTACGTCTCCATGTTCTTTACCCCGCCTTGCAGTATTACTTGAGCGTTGATCGCCGGTACTCTATCAATGGGCTAGAACCCCAGGTCTGTTTTATAGTATTTCTATGGCAAAGATCCAAAACGTCCAGCGGATGGAGAGGGGGTTGGACACCTTGTTGCTGAGGCCGAAGGTTCTCGAATATGCAAGCTCCCTCTTGACCAAAGAGCAAGAAATGTTTTTGATTACTGTGAAAATTACTTGAATTACCAGTTATTCCTCATATTGCTGGGTATTTCTTGTATTGCCAGACATATCTCTTGTTACCACCTATTTCTTACGTTACTCGACATTTCTATTATCGCGAAACGTTCCTCTTGTCTCTAGGGATTGCCCGTTCGTACCGCATAGTCGGTGTGTTTTCATCTACACAATAGTTATCAAGCTCTGAATGAAAAGTAAATGATTTATTAACTTGAGCTTGACCTAGGGGCCCTTCATTCTCTTTTACTTGCCTTCTCCCTACTGCTTGCCAGTTATGGGTTGGCGTGGCGAGGAGTAACAGTGGCCCCAACTCACGATATTCTTGCCCATCCAACGTCACATGATACATTGAATATGCCTAACATACATAGCTAACATGTAGTTAACACACTATGAGCCCTTCAACTTACATGTTCTCTCCAGGCATAAACATCTGAGGGGCCCATATATAAATCGACTTGATGAAGGACCCCTGGGAAGCAATTCGCGTCAACCTAGGAGCAAATCCTTGCGTATAGTGATTCAGCAGCCTTTCGAAATAGCACAAAACCTCCGTGGAGATAGTTATATAGTATGGTGGTTGATGCCGTGGCCGTTGTAGCTCCCAAGGGCTACTGATCTTGGACCCCTCCCTTTTTCTCGAAAGGTAGAAACATCTTCATCACAAGCTAGAGAGCATTTAATCATCAAGTAGTTCATATATATAGACTTGTATACCAATTGAGTTGGCCTGTAAATCATCCCTGAAACACCGTCCACCAGTTCCCCTCAACCCCTTGGCCCCTTTGACCATCCATCATTTCACTCATAGACAATTACAGTTAAACCAAGCAATAGGACATTTGCTAATTGGTTTTTCATTAAGATCAAACCAGGATCATTCAGTAAAGCACCGCTATTATCTGGGAATATTCACCAACACGTAAAACACCTCCCCCCCTTGATTTCCAAGCATCAACCAGCTCAAACGTCGCCGTCGACCTTCTTCTCAGCTCCAATTATAACGTCCTCAACAGTCTCATCACTGAACTTGAGGTCTTCCTCAACGGCCACGTGATCCTGGATCTTGAAGAAGATCAATGGTGCGGCGACAACCAGGGAGCCAGCCAGGACACCCCAAGTTGAAGCAAACATGGTGTTGAAGGGCGTCTTATCGAGATCAAGCTTCCACCAAGCTACTGCACCCACGCTCTGTATGCCTAGCGACGCGCGACGAGCACAGATTAGCATTATTTTCATGGTTGAGGGGATTCAGGGGCTCAGGGGCTCAGGGGTTCAGGGGTTCAGGGGTAACATACTCTTGTAGAAGCCGGCCATGTTCGCAGACTTGCGTCCAGAGTTGGAAAGAGCACCCATGTACCTAGTGAATGTTAGAAAGCGTTCTTTACTGTCCTGTATCAACCAATCGTTGAGCAAATCACTTACCAGTAGATACAGGTCTGCCAGATGGCATCGTAGAAGCCGTAGAAGAAGTAGAGGAACATGGGGCCGAGGAAGCGATCTCCACCATCAGTCCAGTCAATCTTGGAATTGGCAAATGACGCTGCCGAAACCTCAACTCGGGTGGGCTGCTTCTTCTGCCAGGCCCAACCACCACCCCAGATGGCGAAAGTCAAGGAGAACAGGAAACCGAAAGCAATCTTGGCCTTGACACTACGGCGGATGCCAGGGTAATCGAGAGCATAGCCGTTGAAAACAGCACCGAAGATCTGAGCAAGCCAGTAGAGCAAGTTGTTGAGGGCTCGGGTGCGGATGTTGAACTGGGCGGCATTCATGTCGTTGTTCTGGTAGGTATAAAAGATGTTGGAGGCGAAGAACATGGGGAAGAGCAAGAGAATCCAGGGCATGGTGTAGAGGGTCTCCCAAAGACCCATAAACTCGCTCTTCCAGGAAGGGTTCTTCATCAGGATAACCTTGGTGCCATCCTCGCGAATAATCTTGTCGGCGTTCAACATGAAGAGCGAGATGAGGGAACCAATGAACATGAGAACGATGAATGCAGCATAGGTACCGTCATTGACGCTGCCAGCAGTGCTGTGGATGTTCTGAGCCAGAGGGACCTAGGGTAGACATATTAGTACAAGGAGATGTTGGGTTGGGAGCAAGTTTAGAGAGTGCTTACCAGAGAACCAATAACGGCACCGAGGTTGAAAATGATCCAGAACCATGAAATGTAACGACCCTTCTTCTCCTCAGTAGGGTAGGACATCATGATAGCACCCTGGGCAGTCCACAAGAGACCGGCGCAGACACCAAGGAAGGCACCGGCAAAGACAACGAAGCCAAAGTTCTGATTGTGGTTGTAGCTGAGGAAAGAGGCGCTGTAGATGCAGTATCCGAGGCCACCAATACCAAGGGTAAGGCGGAGACCGAGACGGTTGGCGAAAGTGCCGGCGAAGAAACCAACAACAGAAAAGGTACTGTACAGAGCAATGGCGGCATTGTCCTGAGCGTGAGCGTCGACTTGACCGCCACCTCCGAGACCAGTGAGGGCGTTGTACATGCCGGGGCACAAGAAGCAAACCATGGAAACCATGAGCAGCTGGATTCTAGGCGAGGCAAACCAAACTTCCTTGCCTCCGATCTTGAATCCCTTGTAGATCCAGCCCTTGGGCCTGGGGACAGAGCCCGGGTTCTGGGTGGTCGCATATGCGTCGACGGCGTGGTCGACGGCCACTTCTTGGCCGCCCTTTGTTGATTCGGCCATGGTGAAAGGTTATTTGTGTTAACCGCGAATTAGTTCTTTTGGTTTGTTTCTTCCTCGAGAGGCAAATGGGGTACAATACGCGCGCTGTCGAGGGCGTCGTCGCACGTGTGTGGCTCAACGGAACCAGCCGAGACCTATTTGGAATCGGTTTGTAAGAAAGAGGCAATCGTTGCCGGGTATCTTGAAGCAGATGAGGAGGGACGAGGTCGAACAGAAGATCTAGAAAATCGGCGGGGGGGAATGGAGGATATTTGAAGGTCGCGGGTGCAGATCTCACCTTGGAGAATTGGAGGGTAGTATCGGCAGGGCCCCACGTCCCACGCTCCAGGGGATGGAACAACCTACAAGTAACTTACACAGCTAGCTACCTTGACTAGCTTAGCTGCCAAATGGATGGATGCATTGGCGGATTGGAGGGATCGCTTGGAGTTGAGTGCGGAGGCCGGTTGGTTGGGGAGGTCAAAGGTCGCACCATATCACACACCAAGAGGAAACAGAAAAGAAGCCCTTCCCTTGCGTCGCGTGGTTCGTACATGGGGATGTGGTATCGACCATGGATCCCGAGGTGTTGGTAGCAACGGGGCGATGGCCAGAGAGAGCTGTACCAATCTAGTTCCTCCGTAAAGTTTGGTTGGTTGGAGCCACTGGGGGGGGGCGACGGTGTGGGTAAACAGAGAGCAAGCATGGAGAAGCGCTACGTGACAATTGGAGATGTGGTAAGGGTGTGCAGATGGACACAACATGGGCAAGCCCCGAGATAGGCCTGCGATTGTGACAAACAAAATCAACATGGGGGTCACGGCCAAGGGGACTCATATCCGCGGTTTACTACCAGTCCCAGTCCCAGTCCCCCAACGGTGAACGATCAGACTTGGATGGCGGGAGCAATAAGACACACGAGAGAGAGAGCAAGACAATACGGAGCGCTTGTAGCTATATTTGGTTCTCTTTTTTTTTTTTGCCCGTTGGTATCACTTTTGGATACGTGATCTAGATCGCCCCCATGGCCATCAGCGTATCGATGTAGCAATGCAGGGCTTCAGGAAGAATGACCACAGACCTTCTTTTCTTCTGCAGAAGACGGGCTGGTGGGAGGATGGATGGTGAATGCTACCCAAGAATTGTTTGGAGCCCATTGATAAGAATAGCCAGAAAAAGGATCCCTGGTTACCTTTTACGCCACACAAATGCTGAACGAGGGCGACGAGCCGCACAGCGGAGCCCGTTCGGCCACCTCGGTTTGGCCGCCACAAACAGCACGCGACTCAATAAGCAGGTGCTTGTATGGAGTACTTTGAAAACGGCAATACGATAGCAAACTGCTTGACAGTCCAACCCCCCCAAGATAGAAGCTGGGACGGAGTAACACGTACACGATACCCTCTTCTGGTCTGTTTAGCAGCGGACAGGCCGTGCCAGGAAGGTTACCGTGCGTTTTTTTTGGGGGGGGGAACCAAACTTTGCACAAGTAGCTACATATGCGATACTCCAGAGCAGGTCTAGAATCCATTGGGTTGTAATATGGGTCAATGTTTGTCCATTAGTACCTCCACATGCAAGAGGAAG
Source organism: Cladobotryum protrusum (assembly GCA_004303015.1). Classification (NCBI taxonomy): domain Eukaryota; kingdom Fungi; phylum Ascomycota; class Sordariomycetes; order Hypocreales; family Hypocreaceae; genus Cladobotryum; species Cladobotryum protrusum. The sequence continues at coordinate 327,975 of RZGP01000009.1, forward strand.
ACGAAGAAGAAAATTGATTGCAATCCAGGCCGATCCTCTTGCTTGTGTGTGTGTGTTGGTAGCAATCCAATAATAACAGGATGGATTCCAATTCAACAATAAAAAATAAAAAAGTTGGAGCAGCTTTCAAGGATTCTCCGCCATCTGGGGGGGAGTTGGTGTGGTGGTATGGGCATTTGCCAAGGGCTCTTCTTTGGTCGGCCAGTTCTTTCTATTGTTGAACGGCCTTCGCTCAACCCGGAGTGCTATTCCAAATGCGGAAGTTTTTCCCAAAGAGGCAACCCTATGTGATAATACTCCTGGCAACGGGTGTATGTACGCTGGTCTCATTTCAACTCTACGCAGGACAATAATTCCATATCATCATCCTCTATAAGCTTGATTGTTTTTTTTTTCGCATCAGTGTCCCATTTACTGCAAGCTCACCATGGCTCAGCTGTGCTAACTCAGTCCCTGAAACTCATACTCATCTCATCATCTTTTCTACCCTTCCCTCTCTCTCACTCAGCACGGGGCTGGTCAGCCCGCCGGGTGAAGGCCCGAATGGCATCGAGCCTTGATTGGCAGCATGGACAAAAAGCCCCAGATCGCGGCGGCCACCATGAACAAAAACGGGTGTGTGTCTGTTGGTTGGCAGATTGGCTGACGGTGGCCACCAGGCCCTTGATTAAATGGCCGGCCCCGTTGCAGTAGATTGCCGTGCCCCGGCCGTGACAAGTGCGCCGAAATGAATGAAAAAAAAAAAAAGATGGGGTGGTGGGTGGTTGCGATGCTCTGCTCTGCTGAAGCTTGAAGGATGCATTCACTACCAAACACCATGAGATTGCTAGTATGCAGTCCCCATATAGCCCGTTTTTTGCTGATAGCGATTTTTAATTCCCATGATATACCATGATATACCATGATATAGATAGCATCTTCTCATCCCCCCCCTTATCTTTGTCTTACTGATTCCCGTTTATCGTCCAACAGGCTCTCTCTCCATTATCAACGCAGCTTCTGAGTGGACACCACCACGCCTTCAAGAAGGGTTCCATGGGTAAGGCTTTTTGGGCTCGACGGCATGCAACAAACGAATCAACAAGACAATGCCAAGAGGGCAAGCCCGTCGCAGCCAAGGGGCGGGCGGGCATCCACAAGGTCAGTCACCTGCCTGCTGTGCAGCAGAAAGCCTCCCAGCTCTTGAGTGAGGGAGAGAGAGAGAGCCAAACACCATCTCTGGTGTGCGCAGAAGATCGTTTTTTTCTCCGAAGTTGGCCTAGACCAACCACCCTTGCATGTAACGTAACGTTCCCTCATCCCATCCTCTCTCCCCTCTCTCTCCTCTCTCTGCTCGTACCGTGGCGCACACTTCTACTAGTTCAATTTTCCGTACCCGCGCAGCCAAAGGACGCCTCCAAGCCCCAAGATTTCTGGGGTGCATGTCTCCGCGCGGAGAATGTTCAGTCCAGCTTCTAGGTGCTCGGTATCGCATTCCCCCCCCCCCCCCCCCCCCCCCAAAAAAAAAATATGTTGGTCCCCTTTATTATCGATCTCATGTGACTTGTACCCCATCCCTTTCATTTCACCCTTCTCCGCCGATATTCGATAGTACAAATAGATTGATACAGAGTCAGGACAGACAAGGGACCTTGTCTTTCGTAATCTTGCCCATAAGCGAGACAGGGTCAACAACCCGAGGCTCTCGCCACTCATGCACTCAATTGTGAGTGAGACTGAGGCGGCTTGGGATGTTAATAATAACAGCCCGCCATGCGATACGATGATGGCAGCGTTGGCTCACTCTTACATGCCGTGGTCGGGCTGCCGGCTTGGGATTTGTCGCTGGCTCAAGCCGCTTCCATCATCCGCTCCATTCGCTGGTCCAATCTCAAGCTCCCAAGCCCAATAAGCAACCCCCCCTCAGCATTACCCCACTGGCCCTTTCTGTACGACATTCGTTTCACTTGCAGGCAATATGCCTCCACGTTTCCTGTAAACACGCACATGACTGATATTAGCACACAAGCACACAAGCACACTAGCTCCTCTTCAATACACGTGCGGTTTGATATTTGAATCTGCAAGATACGGTGCCTTTTGGCAACAGCCAGGGTTACATACACACAACCACGAACAACACGAGCTAGAGATGCAATGCAATGCTACTTGTACTTTGATAGGCAGTTTGAGCAATCTGGAGCACGAGTCAAGGAAGAGGAGGCCAGCCATCATTGTTGCAACAACGAACGGCCCAGCATTGTATTCCGCACATCCACATGGCTTGCATGCATGTTGTATAAAGCTCCAGCCTTGATGTTACATTCGCCTCGTAGTTCGACAGGCGCCAACCGCATCCCCAGATGTGCTTAATCCTTGGCCAAGACTCCATGTTTCATTTGAAGCAATATCTACGCGAGCAAACCAGCTAGTACTCGACTATTGCTTGTATACGAATCCTAATTTGAGATCTTGGCCGATCCGTGCTGTTGTTGTCCACACGTCCCTCAAGGGATGACTCTTTTCCGACTACTCCCTCCACTCACCAACAGTGTATCATGCATGCTCTAGCATGTCGAACAATATTGAACCCACAATTCTGCTCCAGACTTGCACAGCAACCATCCATCACACGTGCTATTGACAGTCTCCCACGTTGGGTTCCGTTCTGCCGACCCCCCTGCAGCCCCAGTGGTTCGTCAAGCTTCTAGGGGAAACGGCATGAATCTCAAAGTTCAGATCCTCCTTCACTTCCCCGGCCGTGCTTTGACGATGAGACCTCCACATTTCTCCTCATTCCCACTCCTCCATGTGCATTACCCATGGCATACCATTACCACTCCATCATCATCAAGAGCTAAGAGGTATGCTTATTATTGTAATACTACTTGACGCTGCATACCATAAGCCTATCTCATGCTTACCACGGCATGTCACCTCAACCATCACACCAAAAGACATGTTTGCAGAACTGGAATCTAACATCTCTTATTTCTACTCTCGTTGGCTCGTCATCTGATACAAATTATCTTTATACACACAAAACTTTTTTTCATTTTTTGCAAGCCGCCCATCCCATCGTGACGCCATTAATGTGCTGTTGGCGAAAGGGGTTCCGTGATTTTCTTCGGCCCACAACCCAGATTCCATCGCCATCCAAACACATGGATTCAGTCCAAAGTTGACCCTTTTCAACGCCCATGCCCTCATCTCAAAGAAATCAACAAAACTCCATCTCGTAGCCTGAATATGAGACAACATATTGAAAGTAGTGGGTGCTACAAAGTCCCACTCAGAGAAAGATGGAAACTTCTAGTCCCTAAAACAAGTCTGTTTCTGTTCCCTAGCTCTTCTCTTCTTGTTCTGTCATAATGATACAGTTCAAAAACAAAAGTCAAAACGAACGCCACTTCTTTGCTCATGAAAAAATGGTCATTCGGAATCAGACGTTAAAAACGCTGTGCAGGTGGGACGAGAAGAAAAAAAATATCCCAGGTAATTAAATAAAAACAAAAAAACAGCAACCAAAGCTATGGGTATCAAAAGTCGAATGTAGTTATCAGTAGGGAATATGTGCGCAGAGGTCGGGTATGTAGAAGTAGTGTCATTCCAAGCGTCATTCATCGAAGCATCAACAGGTTTGAGAGCACGTCGAGTTCTCTATGTCTGTCATGGTCCCGAGGCTTGTCCGCCACGCGACATCCAGCCAAACAGGTCCCCACGGGAGGTAGGAGCCGAAGTGGCCATTGGAGTTGCCGGCTCGACATCACGCCTTGGCATAGCTTCGCGAGGCTCCAGCAACAGACTCTTACGGTAGTAGGTAACCTGGACGTTTCCCTGATCACCGTCATGTATCCGCTGAATCTGTGCCGACATCCAGTCCTGCATCTCGGGCACTTCCGTCAGTCGATAAGGAATCTGGAATCGCTGAAGCTCTCCGATAATCTTGGCGGTTCTGGTGTGCTTGTCAAAGTTGACGACAGTAAGTCCACCGGTCCCATCTTCATCGGGATCACCGCCCAACGACAATTGCTTAGTTGCTGGGTTGCCAATATCAACAAATGTCAGGTCAGTGAGATACATGCCGAGGAAAGGAAGACATGGTGGCACATGATCCTGGAGCCGAGTGCGAAGCACTTTGTTGTTTTGCGATGGTTCCACGATTTCCTGAAGATTTTGCAAAGTTTCCTTGCGCTTTAATGAAATCGTATCCCATGTTTTCCGTAGACGACTGATAGTGCTGCTGTTCAAGCTGCAAATGATGGCCATAACACCATCATAGTTGTTGAGCTCAAGGCACTGGTGTGCAATTTTGATCCACTGCTTGATAACAGCGGCTCGCTTTTTAATTTCCGAGTGCTGGAGAACCGTCTCAGCAACTAGATTGGAGAGATCTGTCGAGAGGGAAGACATGGCCTTGACGTTGGGTGCATCAACACCACCCTTTTTCATCCACTGCGATGAGAGAAGCTCCTCGGGCAGAATTGAGCAGAAGATGCTCATCTGCTTAACAGTTAACTGACGAGCCAGTTCCAAGGGATCGAAATCCATAATAGTAGGCATGGCTGTTCCAGCCTTGAATGCATTGAGCAGATTGAGTTGGCTCTTGGAAAGCACAGGAGAGGGAAGGGGAAGATCGGCTGGGACAAGTTGATTGAGTGTAGTGTTTGTTCTGCCCATCGAGGAGACGAATCGGGGCACCAGGGCTCCATCACCAGATACCTTGCGTGCAAGCTCAACCAACCTGGAACCCGCAGAGGGCAGTATGGCAGTGAGCTGGTTTTCAGCAAATGGAACGATCAGCTTCAACGCTTCGCGATCAGTCTGATCCCGCCAGTGGGACTCCAGCCAACCCTTGAAGGCATTGGACACTCGCAGACGAACTGCGGCAGACATGTGGGGCGATTCTCCGACGTACTCAAAGCGATCAATAAGAGCCTCGGCCAGCTTGATAGGAGTGCAAAAGAGACGAAATGTGAGATAGAAGGTGGAGACAAATGTAGCATCCGGTGTGGCCTCATGAGTGGTCAATCGCTCGACCAGTGCTGGCAGAGAACCTCCAGTCACCTGCCCTTCCTTGTTAAACACAAGCTCGTATGCATATGTCTTTTCCAGCAATCTACTCTCAACGTCGTCACCTTCTTCCGTGTTGGTAGAGCTTCCAGCAGCGCTCAACTCAGACATGGATGGCTGACTTCGAGGTACCAGAGAGTGTTCGGGAGTAGTAGCCCGTGTTGAGCTCTGAGACATGATACTTGTCTCGGAATCTCGACTCAGGTAAGTAGCACTACTTCCAGCGCTGGAGCCGGTCATGATATCAAAGTTGGGATTAAAATCAAGATCATGACTGTAGCTATCGGTGATGCTCTGGTGCTCAGCCGGCAGAAGAGTGGTGGTGAGCTTGGGCAAGGGCGGGAGTGATGGTCGAATTGATGATACGGATGATGCAGTGCTGGACATGTTGTCGTCGTGTGCTGAGGCTGGTCTGGAAATATCGGGCGAACGAATTTGCTCGGCCGGCTCTTCAATAGCTGAATCCTCATCGGGTACTCGAGGCAGGGGCTTATCGAGCGCAACGACACTGGCGGGTCGAACCGAAGAGTTGATAGATTCAGCAGTGTGATTCGACTCGGCAACACTGACAGCATCCTCCGATTCAACAACCACCGGCGTCCTGGCTCCATCTTCCAAAATATCAGGATGGCTCATATCCATAGATTCTGTGCTCTTCTCCGGATCAATCTCGAAATCTCCAATCTTAACCATTGTGTTGGTTGCCTTTGTCACACAGTCGCCAGCAGCCTTTACACAAGCTGCTGCTGCTTTCTGAAGAACATCGTCGTGATGAACGATGATATCCGTGCCATCGGCCTCGGCATCGACCAGAACCACTCGCACGGCCAAAACCAGGGTTCCAATGCTCTTTTTCAAGGTCGCCCTAGCTTTGCTAAGGCCTTCAGGCACAGTTCCGCTTTGGTTGCAGATGGAATCAATAATCTTCAAGAGTTCGCCTCCAGATGTGACGCAGAGTGTAATGGCCGTCCTGAATTCGGGCCGAGCCGATCTTAATCTCAGTCGTCCAATAAATGAGGCAAGGTGTGAGATGAACTGGTCACTACTTTTGGTGAGACGCTCTGAAACGAGATTATCGGGCTGGTTATGCTGTGGCAGTAGAGACACTCGATGCGCCATGGTGGCAGAGAGGCGGTTTGCCTGAGTGTGACTGCCTTGAGATAACCGGTACGAGTTTACATTAGGCTGTGAATGCAGGGATGAGAGTCTCTTGCTCCATCGCGCTTGGCTCCTAGGTCGAGTCTCGGTTGTCAAATCGCTCGCGGCCTGATCATTCGATGCTGCGACACCGGCCTCGTGGCCGTGTTCGTCAAAAACCGCACGGTCGGCGGGAGGAGTCGGTGGGATATATGCTTCTTCCACAACAGTGGACATGACGGGAGGAATACGTGATCTTTTATCATCGTCCATAACATCTAAAAATCTTACGCCTTTGATGACAATCTTGAAGGCCTTGAGAATCATTTGGTCAACCATGTCATTTACTTCGTCTTCAACTGATTGCACGGTCCCGCGTTGCAGTTCCTGTAAACGTTTAGCCGTCTTTACCAACGAAGAGAGCTCTGATAAAAGTGATTTGCGACATTTCCGTAAGCCATCACTTCGTTGAATAAGATATGACTCTTTTGTTAAACAATGCGTTCGTTCCTGAGTAAACATGTTAGTCACATGGATTTTGAGCAGTCGTAGCAATCGCGAAGCATACCAAAAGATAACGAACACCACCAATGATGCCCTTCATAAACTCTTGGTTCTGAAATATCTCACTATCATCAACTGATGTGCTCCGTAGTAGATCCCAGAAGTTCAGGAGTGACTTCAAAAGGCTTCTCATTTCCTCGGGCTCATAAGCTTCGCAATAATTGGTAGGTAACCATCCTCGTGATCCTGTTGCCAGTTGAGTGCCATCCGCCCACCCGTTGGTGTGGACAGAGTGCACCAAAACCACATCACCTTCATCAAGAGGCAGCGTAACGCTGGCGTCTGTCACAGATGTGGCGGGCTGGAATGGGTAAAAGGCTCGCAGGAAGTTGTGAAAAACTGGTGGAACAAATGTCTCCTGTGACAAGTCTTCCTGCGAGCCATTGGGGGTAGCCGGAGGTGTCATTTGAGATTGAGCGTATACGGTATTCGTCGTTGTATTCGGTTTGGAGATTTGAGAGTCATTGCCGTTGTACGATCCATCGCAGGCAACATCAGACTGGGCTTTTGTCAATTCCAACGGAGCCACCTGAAGACTGGCTCGCATAGATTCGTCGCTTAGCATTGCGATGGCCGTCGATAGTTGATGACAGTTAAATCATCGGATACTGGTCTCCCCAGTCCTGGCTTAATGGCCCAAGGCCAGACGAGACGTCCCTTGTTTTGCCTTCCAACCAAGCAGCAGTGTCGTATCCAAGAATGCGAAATGCGAAAGCGATTATGAGAGAGGATAAGTTGTGGGCGGCGCCTAAAGGACAAGTTGATATTCGATGCGTTTTGAGACCAGTTTCTGTCGAGTTGTTGTTTATCTGAGATGCCGAATGGTATGCTCACAATTGCCGATCTGGGTGGCGAATACCAGCGGCAGCGGCAGCGGCAGCTCCTCTGCTGGACAAGATTATTCAAGGTCGCTGCTTCTTCGCAAGTCTAACAAGTCAAGTGCGTCATCAGCAAGCTGCAAAATGCCTGGATTGTTGTGAGAGGCAGCCCCAAGACTGCAACTGGAATGAAAGGGAGAAGTGGCAGGAGGCGGGAGGCGGGAGTTAGACAGGAATGGAATAATGACAGTTTCGCCCGGCAGCTTCCGGCACAACAAATCGGGGACAGGCACAGCGGAGCATACACAGCTTTGCAAGGGCCATGCTGTGATCTTGCTCACGAGGTGCAACCAGGAACAGGGTTGAACTTACGAGATGGTCCAAGCGATATGCAGTGACAGCAGCCGTTGACAAGCTGACGTTTCTCAGGCTCTTGTTATACAAGTAGGAGTGGCCTGCACAGCATCAAGGATCGGAATCGAGATCAAGACTAAAATCTAGGAGCAATGACGAGGATCATAATCGGAATGCTTATAATTGAGCAAAGCGGCAGGTCGAGTCGTATCTCGGAGGCGGTGTTGAATGTCGATATTCTATTGTTTGGGTTCCAGCCTCTTTCAAGGGGAGTATGAAATCGATAGACAGCCCAGCTGCGTTCAATCTTCCAATCTTGTTGTCCCTTCTCAGTCGCCACTCCGACCCTTTATTTCCACTGGTTTTCGTTCTTTCGGTTGTCGACTATAGCGGAGGCGATTCTCAGGGCTCGGTAAAATGGCGTTGTCCCCCGTCTTTGGTCAACTCCAGCTACTCCGTGTAAAGTTGCATGTACGTCGAGCACGGGAACAAGATGTTGAGAATGAGATCTACCATCTAAGCCTGGGGAGTTCAATGTTATTGACTTGATTCTACCCGCTCCCCCCCACGCCCTAGTCAGAGGGCCTCGATTGGTGTGTCACCCGTAGTCTACCCACCTAGGCACGCAGTTCTCTTCTTGTTCTCTCGCTCAGTATCCCTGGGACCAATCACTTTTTGCTTTGATGAGTGGAGTGCTGTCTCAAGGTGTGTGAACACGCCCCCAAGAAGGCGGCGTAGTCGATATGTCAACTTTTTACCAAGTACCAAAGTCACACCTCTGTAGCAGCGGAAGCTGATGTTCCTCTCCGAGTTGATGGACGAGACAATGACACGACCCTCGAACCAGGCCGGGGCGAAGCCGGGGGAAGAGCTCATAGCACAGAACTAGAAGACCTCGCGCTAAAAAAGGACAATCCCAGGATGCAGGGGGACATGGTCCCATAGCCCCATAGGGGACCTAGCAGGACCCTCAATTGGCCTTAGCTCGATGCCTGCAAAGCAGGGGTGCCTCAAGGGGCTTGCAGAGAAATCAGGTCTTCTTTTTGACAGGCGGTGGTTTGGGTAGCTCTTATCCGTCGAGAGTTCATCCTGTACCGACAAATGACTGCATGTATCTTCTCCGTACACGCGTACCTGGCATCAATGACATTGTATGTATTCCAACCGACTCGTGCTTCCCGAGGCGACGGATGCAACGGTACCAACTGAGACCTGAGTTGAGCTTTTTCCTCCAGTACTTTTTCACCTTTTCACTGCTGAATACTCCGCACTCCGTACAAGTAGTAGAAGCTTCTCTGATATTACGGCAATGCCGTACCGTCAATGCATGCATCGTACATACATAGTGCCTGGTGCTCATGCCTACATACATGCAACATGCAGAAAGCAGCCCAGTGGTGCCTCTGGTGATCCAAACTTAGTGCTCGGCTGCCAACCCTAAGGGACTCAGTTTTGCCCACAGCAGCGCACTTGGATCAGCAGGGCACTGACGCCGGCCCTGCAGGGCGACACTAGTTTTGACAAACTACAGCAGAATGAAGACTAAAGCCAATGTCATGGTGGAACAACATCTCCCTGGCATAGTAAAGTTGTTGTTAATGAAGCTCTTCCCCGGCATCCTTTATCTTTTTTTTCCCTTCCCTTTCTCTATCTCTCTTTCTCTTCGGCTGGACAAGCAAGAAATGAATAGCTTCAACGAAGGCGAGAGAACCTCTGCACGATGGCGGCACAGCTGTGGAGCATGATGCTTTCCAAGTCGCCGACCTGCAAGCGCCATGTTGCACTCGGGGTATGAATGGAGTAGCACAGGAGAAAAGACACACGAGGACCAGACATGCGTTATGCACATCGACAAAGCAATTACCGACTACTAGTAGCTGCATGTACGGCCTGCGCACGCACACACACACACGCACACGCACACACGCACACACACGCACGTACACACATACATACACACAACCACCCAGACATACATCTGTCAAGTTCCTCCCTTCCCAGAGCCAAGTTCTCGATGTGGCGCCTTTAATCAAGGTCAGGGGTGGTATTCATGCAATCTAGCCAGGATAGGGTTTCCCTTTTAACTTTTCAGTACGGCACTTCTTGAGCATGGCAGATCTTTTGGACAGTGCCTCTCTCAAAGACGACTGCTGCTCGAAATAATATCCACATATGCGCAACCCAATATGTGACTGTGATACCTTCAACGCCGAAAGGTGTGAAAACAATATGCACACCAACGATATCATCACACCTCATTGAACTCGGCTTCATTCTCGGCGAGCGTTACACGGCAGCAATGCCCAAAGGTAAGCCGTTCAACAAGCCGGTGCTTGGTGAGCCCGCTTGTCTCTCTCTTCCACTCTTGCGCCATACAGCCAAACAGCTTTCAAGACGACACAAGCTTGGTGGATACAGGGTCATGTTTTTCTGCGGGTCCCAAGCAAGACAGATTGAGACATGACCAGACACAGCCCTTGATTTTGCCAAAGCAACGGACTTGGGACCTTTGGCTCTAGACAGGCATAAAGCACTGGGTTTTTTTTTTAGGTGATCACCATGGGGCCTCCCTATAGACCCTGAGACAATCGCCACGGAGTGCCGCCGAGTTGGGACACATACATGATTGTTTTCTTTTTCCTTTGGACTTTAGTACGGGCAGGTTGCCTGGGAAAGGCAAAACATGACTTTCCAAGTCTCACGGAGCCCCTCAAGAGTCCGGGGCGTAGCCTTTATCTCACAATGGCTCTGATTCATGGCAATCAAGATTTCCAAGGTGTCATTGTCAATAAATTCCGCCTCTTAGCATATCTTGCACATTATTGAGATGAACACATTACCTAGGCAACGTTAACCAAGCAAGCTATAGGTTAAGTACGATGCAATAAATTAGAGAAGTAGGGAGAGAAAGTCCGGCGGTGGAAATCCCCTGTGTTTGCACTTTCCACAAACGTGTGTGTGTTTCTTTGTAGAGTCCTCCTTCCGCCAAAGAACAAAAAAAAGGAATGAGCAATTTTTTCCCCCATTATTTCAAGTAGAATTTTTTATCCCAATAGTTACAACAGTATTGATTGCACCTACATATATTAGCAGCCCTTTATGCATACATACTCAAACCCATGCGGTATTAGCCTCTCGTCGTTTTGAGGAGAACATTAGATACAGGGTCGTGGACCAAGCTTCCGCGCAACATAAACCGATGCAAGACGATCACCGGCGCGAGGCGTGCACACATCTCACTCAATATGATTCCGTCTAACAAAAAAGAAAGAGAACCAGTCGCTTCGCCCTTCAACAGAATAATAAGACCTGATTTTGTAGTATGTATTGTTACGATACGATCTTTTGAGCTGTCACATGCACGATTGACGCCACTGTGAACCACGGTTCCTCTTCTCCGCACCAAGAAAAGAAAAGGAAAGAAGAAAAAGAAGCAAATTCTTTAAACCCATCCAGTCCCGCGATCATTCACTTGCTCGAGGAATCATTTGAGTGGGTGGCGACGAAGCATCGCTCTTCTCTCCTCTAGTTCGAACTCCCTACCATACCCTTCTTGTCTAAAACTCCGCGACAGTACTTCACTGTTCTACTCTGTACTAACATCAACCATGGCAATCTGTGCACTCGCCGACCAAATTACCGTCATCGACGCAATGCGGTTTGTTGGTTAGAGATCGAGATTTCACTTCGGATCAAGCATAGGGTCGCGTATGTGTGGCTTGTCAGCCTTCTCATCCTCCTTCGTCTTATCCGTCACAACTTCTCCACAACGGAGCTCCCCGGGTATAGCACGCTAGAGAGGTGGTTTTGTTGCTCCATCCGATGTTTCCGCCTCCAATCTTATTCGTCGGGTGGTCCGAATATCCCTCTGCAATCCCCTGTCCGCCAAAGTCTCCCCCGTCTCGGTTATGAACCAGACTCATTTCTCATCTGCCCACCCACGCGTCAACTCCGTTCCCAGAGTACCTAGCCGCTGGGGCCGCTGCCGTTGTTAGGAATTCCAGGGAGGAACGCAATCAATCATAGCTGTGCCGCCCTGACAAGAATTTCTAGCCCTATCCAGCCCGCAGGGCTGCAGGAGTCTCGGAACATGAATTGTCGGTCAGAACATGTACTTCCTATACTGAGAGTTGACAAAAACCAACTGCATCTGATTGATCACACATGCCCTGGGTCGCAAGAAAGCAGAGATATACAACGGCTGGCACAGGAAACATTGAACCACGCAATTTGTATGCTACACCAGGTTATGCAACATTGAAGTGAGCATGTCCTCGACAACACCCTCTCACTGTTTGTGTGCACAAATGCTACAAGTCCCTTTACGGAATGCATGTGCTGGTACCTGCATTGTCATGCGCGAGTCAAAAACCAGTGTCACATCTCGATAATTACAATGCAGCCATTGCGCTCGCATTGCTTGGGCTTGGCAGTGGATGCCTCCAGCACTACAGAGTAACACATTGAGCCAAGCCCGAGGCTCAAATCCCGCTGATGGCATGCAATCTGCTATTCTTTTGCCCCATACAAATGTGCGCTCTGTTGACAGTACACGGACCGAAACCTTGATTCAGAACCCCAGTTCTCCATGTGAGCTTGCTGGCTGTTCTGGCAACGTTACCGTTGAATTTCAATAAATATTATGGAATCCACGCAAACAGAGTCTGCAGTCATGTTCATATCGATCCCGAGATCGTGTTGTGAAGCAGGCAGTCCTGCCTTGCACAGTGGTAATCACTAGTATTCTTATCACAATTAATAGTTGACCCACTGTCCTAGATGGCGTATGCATAACTGCAAGAACCAGCAATTGTCGCGTCCGATGGTATGATCTTACTCTCTTACACACCATACCGTGTCAGACGAATTGAGGGCGATGCTCATGGTTGGTCTGAGAACTCACTACCTGATGCGCAAAACCGGATCTACTAGCATTTTTGCCGAGCCGACGGGAATGTTGACTTGTTGGTCATGGCGAAGTATCATCGGGAATATTCTCACATACAGCCTAGGTCACGTTATCTTATACTCCGTATTGGGAAGTCCAGGTTTAATTGACACCAATATTACTGTTGGATATTGAGGCAGCATTGGCTGACCGACTCCCATACCCACACGCCACCTACCTATCCATATCATTTTTATCTCTTACGAGACCATGAAATGAATTGATAAGTCAACAGTCCCCCGCAAGCTGACACTAAGTTGACATTTTGAGGCTGACTCATAGATGGCTTTTAAATGCGTCAAACGTGTAAACTAATGGCTGTGACAGATTCTACAGAATGTTGAGGTCTACCAATTCTCCAAAGCCTCAAGCTTGAATCCGAATATACTAACTTAACCACAGAACAATGTCTTCTTACTGTGTAGGGGGCGGACATCAGGCAATCGGTGATAACACCGGGGCAGATTGGCTTTCTAACCAACAGCAGCTGTTGTACAGCTTATCAAACGACAATATTATGTCATTTTATCGGTCGAGAAATGTCAATGATCTTTGGCCTATAGCGGGTGGACGATGGAACGTGCAGGATTGAGCACAGCGATTCGAATTCCGTGTGGGGCTCTTATTGGGAATCGAAAATTCAAATGTTGCGGCTCTACTTTCATGCAACATAACTCTGATACTACATTACAGAAATGAAGCCTGTACCTTGATTCTCAACATCGTGGGCCTCCGAAATGCGACATGACAGATGTTGAGACTGCCGCACTGCCACGCTGCATAGGCATGTGGAAAGTTGGCTAGTTTCTTCAGTTACCTGTTTACTGCGATGGAGACGGATGACATGCCTTCCCCTCTCGCCTTGTCAACTCATCCGAGCCACGCTTGAATTAGATTACACCCCAATCCATGGTATTGGGTCGACTCTTACACGTGCAATTTGTTTCACCATCTCACCAGGGATTTGGTGTTTAGCATTGAGAATGCCCATTGAACACCGCAATTAGCTGTCGCTGTCTCGAACGCCGATCATGATTACAACGACGGAGCCTACCACAACCTGTTTTTATTAAGCTTTTATTTTGTTTTCTGTGCGAGGAAATATAATCCAGTCTGCACAGCTGGGGTGAAAATCTGGACGAAAAGCCACGCCCCATTCACTCAATGGCAAATCCCAAGTCTAGTTTCCTCTTCAACTGTCAACCATATTGAGCTGGATTCATGGATCCTGGTAAGTGACTCGACAGGGATATAACCCACCCGGGTTTCGTTCCGGTTTGCAGGGGCTCCTGGTTCCCATGCGCCTCGGGCACGTTCCAGTGGCTTCTGCATGGCGCTGTCGAAAAACAAGGACTAAAAATCACTGTTTCTCTATCTGCCGACACAAACAGGGATGGAATGTACACTTAAATAATGACGTTCATGACCACAGGCAATTCGTTTGAAGAAGTGATAGGCAGGTAGAGGAATACATTCTCCTTGAGCGGGTCATAATAATATTTAAACCACATGGACCTTTTGACAGGAAATATCGGAATACACACATGGCTACATGAGCAGCGGCGAGTACACGTTTATTCCATCCGCGTACGTTGCAGTATATTGTACAGCTGGTGAACCTGTCCATCGATCCGATAATCTAGTTTTCAAGTGCCTAGTCTTTGGTTTTGAGCGATATTTGCGAAAAGCAGTGCGCTTCATACTACCTCTTGGCGACCTTCATCAAGCTAGATGTGACTCCAAGGGGTTTGGATACGGCCACAGGCATTGGGCAAGCTCTGTTCAGTTTCCACAATCTAACGAAATACATACAAGTGCGCACGCGATGGATCATGAGTGCTCTGATCCCAGGACAGCTCCCCGTTCGGATAGCTAGACCGGTGCGGCGTTGCAGATGCGGCCGGCACTCTGGGCTCCACAACGCTCGCAACTGAGTCTTCTGTCTTGGGTATTCTCGGTTCACTGTCTTGGGTTGAAAAGGGGCTATGCAGATTTTTTTTTTGGTACGATTGGCTAAGAGTTGTCGTTCTTACGATACGAACTTCGAATGCCCAACAGTGTTAGCTGTGACGGATTCGTTGCGACAAACCCAAACAATAACCAGCGAGTAAAAGGTCTAAGTGGCGGGCCTCACTGTAGGCCAGTAACCGTGTTTTTGTTTTGCCCAAACAATCCAGATCATCAACATGAGGAAGGGGTAAGTGGGAAAAGAAGCTATAAACGAATCGGATATTTCCAATCACTTGTTCGCAATTATGGGCTACGCGTCTCACTACATGGTGTAAGATTATACCAGGCAAGCAAGCAGCCCATCACATCTTGGCGTGTGTCTTCGAGTGGTACATTACGCGTGTACTGTTCACTTCCTTGATTGTGTGTGATGGCATCCACAGCTGCTGCTTGCTTGTATGCACGAAGCTTAAGTGTGATGAGGCACATTCAGCAGCTGGTTGCGGATGCCATGATGTTCGAGTGGATCTGTAGGCGGATCACAACCAGGACTCGTGCCTTGAATACGGGAAGATCAGCAGTCGCGATGTGTAGCAACTTCCAAGGCGAACTATTGGCTCTGTTGCTCGTGATGTATCCGTCTTTTTCGCTCGCTTCGCGATGAGATGCACATGGGTTGGTGAATAATGTTGAGATGGCTGGATCTCAGACAGTAGCTGATAATGAGTAAAGAGAGATCAAGTAAGTTCCAATTTTCTCATCCCATGTCAGCTGAACGTATTGCATGCGTGCATGTGCATAGGGATAACGGTGAGGGCAAGTCGATGTAATGCCCAAGTGGCGTTGGGATGGATGCCATGCACTTTTCTACTTGTAGCAGCATTTGTGCACGACCGCTCGGATCATGAACCGTTGCCGCGTGGCGTACATACAGCAGCTATGACTACACGCACTACGAGTACAAGTAATTGTAGCAAACTCTTTTGCACCAAAGGCAGGCTGGTGGTATAGCATCCCGGTAAGGGGGATAGCAAAAACAAACACTATATCCGTACCGCCCAGGCGGATACATCACATTATACCCCTGGCCCGAGCCGGTCAGCTCCCCTGCAAGATTCTATCGGGTGGTGTGGTATTATCCTTGTCTCGATCTAACAAGACGGAGACAATCACCGATGATTGTGATGAAATTTCAGGGGAGTGGCTTCATACCCGTCGCGGTTTTTTATTTTATTTTTTTATTTATTTTTATTTTTGAATAATACCACGCTTCTTATTGTTGCTTGAGCTACTAGGGTTCGTGTAGCCCTCATTTACCACAAGTACAAATCACACATTCTCGAAGCAGGGAAATATGGTCTTTACATGGGCTGTTGGCGGATTGCGTCCGGGATCCCTGCCCACACAGGACGTGACGAACAAGGTTTGTACAGACGCAAGAGAAATCACATCGTTCACCGTTTGTATTGGACCGCTACCTGCAAGGTCGCCATTAGCGACGCCTGTCGACTTGACCGGTGGGTTACCGATTGGTCCCCTCGTTTGAATGACTACTACGCATGGCACCGGTCAGACGCATGTTGTTGGTTCGGCCGATAAATCATGTCACCACCACCAACGCGTTATCAAGTTCCAGCTGGTGTCCTGTGCCTTGGATATTGGTCCAACCAAATTTTTGCGTCTTTTGCTTTTGGATGGGAACGTTATCCGCGGCGGATTGGGATTGTGCGAGCCTGATTCCTTTCTACAGTTGTGGTTGTGGTTGTGGTTGTTATTCTTAGCTCCATCCCAGCCCGTGGCAATTGTGGCGTTGGCTGGCCTCTTTCAATTGTCAACTCTCAATTATCGGCTGTCACATTCGAGCTCCTCAAGTAGCACCTACCGTAGGTACGTAATATTAATCATGCCACACATGGATTGTCATTGTCGACCCAGTCTTCAATCCTTGAGGGCCTTAGCGAGTTAGGTTGAGCGAGCGCGTGTTGTAGATTAATTAATTATCAGGGGTGATGCAACGAGGAGAAGTCGGCATTGCCGTGGCAATATGAGCCAGAGAAGGAAAATTTTTGACCTGGTCTTCCGTGTCTGTCCTCTGAGAGAACTATTCCCCCTAATTCTGAATTGTGGTCTCTTTTGTCCGAAGTCGGGTTGGAGTTCCACTTTCGTGAAAATTGCTTCCAGCTTCCAAGGGCGTTTGTTGTAGGGTAAATGTGTCAACCAAGTCGGATCAACCAGTAGTTAATTGTAAAGAGGGTTGGGCACCTTGTTAGTATTGAATTACACGATAGAATAGTCGTGCTAAAATACTCATTGCACATGGCCCATCCGCTGTTGTTGTTCTTTACAAGCATCAGCATTGAAGCAGTTCCTTGTGATACTCTAAACCTGGACACCAGTCATTGAGCAGCCGGATTCTCATCAGGAGGGAATAACAGTACTAGTTTTTCCCCCTGGATGCTGATTTCATATCAAAATCCGATAAAAGTTTTCACCTAACGGTAATCATATGCATTCCCCTCTATTTATCTACGGCGTGAATGTCGCCTGTCGGTGAGTAGCACAGTTGGTAGCAAAGACACGGCAATCTACTCACATGTATTACTGAATGGACCATCAAGTTGCTCAGAGAGTTAAGGAATAGCTTATTCTCATTAGAAAGTTCAAAGAATGATCGCAGTGTCTCATAGAGAAGGTGCTACGTTGACCTTGGGTGTCAAGGCTGTTGCTCAAGAGATCAATCGTATCGACAACATATAATATCACAACATTGAAGTTGATCAACAGGAAGATCCTGCGGCGAAACTGTGCGTAAACTAAAATAATTTGAGAGAGCATCGAAATACAAAGTAAATCGCGGAGCTTTGATGATGATATACATGGAGTTGAGATAGTTGAGTGTGTAATACCCCTTAATCATTCATGCAGTAGTGTATCAAACTTGATCAAGATTTAGTGAAAGATAAGGGAAAGATTACATTGATAAAACTATAGAATAATAGAGTCCATATGTCTTGTATGAAGCTGTATTGCTATTTCCTATCACTACACACATGCACGAGGTGACTCGGTGCATCGATCATAGAGCGAACCAGCTGACGCATACGTAATTCAACCTTTGCCACATATTGAATTGAACCTCAGTGATTGTCACCTCAGTTGAAAAGAAGTTAGCCCTTGGTAACTATTTATCATGGCTTGAGGGGTTACGCGAGGAATTCAGACGAAACGCTCGACGAATGATCAATGAACGACCATATAGTGACTACGAGGGACTTGGATTACCGTGCATTGGGATTATATTTACCTGGTGAATATAATTTGTGTTTTTCATCAACTTTTCTTTAGGAAAGTTTGTACATTCTGCAAAATGTTGCGCGCAAACTGCGCTACACCGGGTTGCACACTGGGTTTGCTTCAAGGTGTTACAGTTCCGCGTATTGACACATACAAAATCGTGGCATATGGAAATTTGGGCTATCAAGATATGCCAAAGCACTTCATAGATTGAGATGAATAAACCCGAATGCAATAACATATGTTGAAGTGTTGGCCTTCATCCAGGAACTCAAGATGGATCTCAACTGGTCAACGGGAACAGCAAGCTGATTCAAGGTTTCACCACAAACACGTATAAATATACTTTAGGAAAATGTGAATATCTTAGAGGACGTAATGAGCATGATGCCTGTGATGATATGTATCGTTTGTTAAACTCCTAGGCCACAAAGACTATTAACAGAAAGCAGGGACTGCAAGGATATCGAGACCAGTGAGTTATTAGATATTTGATGAACTATATCTCGTGAAAATAAACTGGATTGCATATACTATAATATCCATCGTACTTGTATCTTCATTGGCTGCATGAAAAAAAAAAACGCAACAGTTGATGGACCTTGGGTATGACTCGACTGAGCACTTGAGTGTGACTAACGATATATATACCCATGTAAGTTTATTATACGTAAAACCCCTAGCTGTCTGAAAATCTCTCATGCTTTGAACAGCTACGCCAATTTGCTTCAACGGCCTGGTTTGGCAGTGCGAAGGGGGGGGGAGTGTACGTGGCATAGAGGCTTCGACGTTTCATGAACCGCCCCCCTTCTCACAGTTATAGCAACTAGTCAGATGGGTAACTGTGTACCAATCACTTGTTTTCGCGCTTGGAGTTTACGGCTTTGCCAGCGCAGTATCTTTTCGTTTTTGTAATACCGATCAACGGAGATTGTGTAGGACTGTGTATGACGTTGACCCATACTGTGGTCGCGACTTGGCGCACCTGCATCACTTCCCTACGCAGTGGACTTTGGGCAGGAACCATCAAACAACACGATTTGGAAGGGACTGAATCATGCCCAATGAAACAAATTCTTACTTTACTGGAAAGATGCATAATATCCTCTCCCACCATTTTTATGAATCGCATTGGTCTAAATTTGACCGCTTCTTGAAGTTCGTTTGCCGTTTATAGATCATAGGTAAGCAGCGGTTAGATGCATCACGCGGCGGCTAATAGCACTTCACTGATTGGATGACAGTTGCGCAGGCTCTGTCGCCCAAACACTTCATTCCATATCCACGGCTTCTCAACCAGCCATTCGATCTCATCAGGCCCTTGACAGGCCAAGACGTCGCACCAAAATGTATAGCCACCGCTACTGACGGAAATGAATAGTCGTGGCGCTGAGGCATTGAGCCGTTGAGAGCTGCTGATCTGAAATAGCATATCAGATATGTTATTGTCCGGTGAATAGCGGTCCATTGGCAGTGATGACGCCCTAAGATGGTGATTGTTTGTCGACATGGGTTGTGCCTTTCACCAGCATGCGATGCTTCATCAGGCATCTAAAAAAAGAATCTGGTCTATTGGTGATGTGGAAGAAAAGAGTTCTTTCTTTTATGGGCAAAAAATTGGTAAGATGATGTGAAATCCAACTGGTCTGCCCTATTGATGCTGCTGCTGACAATTGTTCAGCTCGCTTCAGCATGCGTTCACTGCTTGCACAATCAACACAACAATAGGACCGACTTCACATTCATTCAGTCTTTTGCTGACGAAATGTTTCAGAAGGCATGCAGGTACAAACAAAAATGCCCAAGGCGAAAATGGCAGAAATACTTGTACATGCTCCGCCATGGGTGCAGTTTGAAGACATGCTTGTCTGGGCAGCGACTCTCATCGTGACTGGCTGGAGCCGTTTGGCGAGCGCTTAACAAGATCCACTACGAACCACTGCATTCCACGACAGCGACATGCATCATTTGACGGTGTACTCCGTATCTATCCATGATTCCGTGTCAAAGAGTCTTCTGAATAGAAAAGAGTGAATCATGTGGGTGTCCTCCACTGCTTATTTCTTTACAATACACTGGTCCTCTCACTCTTATTTCTCCCCTTCTTCATTGTTCCTCTTACACCCTTAATCTTTGTCCTCTTCACACATTCTCGTCACATTCAAACACTGTCATGGCGCAATAGTGTTTGTTGTCCTTCAACGAATTTACGACACTCTTTTTATTTTTCTTCTTTCATTTTCATCTGCAATCTCGATACTTTTCAGCCTCTTCTCTTCCACACATTCTCTATCTCTATCTTTCGCTCTCTTTTGAATCCAGGCTCAACGAGACGACTATATCAAACGATTTTATCCACGGCTGGCCGTGATATCTTCATTGTTTCTCCATTTTTTTCATTCTAACACTAAACTTCCTTCAGATAGACTGAAAGATGATTCCCTCACGGACACAAGATGGGCCGGGTGCCTTTCCAGATCTTCCCAACACTCTTCGTGCCGATCCGCTTAGCATCTCAAAACTCCGCGATGTAGGCCGGGCTCGTGCAGATACTGCGCCATACGTAACCCCATATCTTAGTCTCCAGTCACGACTTTCACAAATATGGATCAATCGATGGACCGTATTGCTACTCCTCGTCCTTGTTCGCACGATCTTATTGGTAGCCCAACTTCACGACAACGTCGGAGATGCGAAGGCCAAGGCTATCTCGGCATGTACCAAAGTGGAAGATGTAGGTAGTGCTATGGCATCGATGCCTCACTATCTCTCCAGAGGCGTCAACAGTCTCGCCGCCTCTGGCATCGAAAAGACGATTCATGGAATGGTAGAGATACTTGATCTCGTCATTCACGGCGTTGAAAGCCTCATCATTTTCTACATCAACTTTCTTACGGCTACCTATACCTGCCTTCTCACAGCTCTGATCCACGGAAGCCTGGAGGTTGTGGCTTCCGTCACTAAAGATGCAACAAAGGCCTTTAACTCTGTTATTAGTGGGGCTACCGGCGAGATCGGGGATATCGCACAAGCTTTGCAAACTGCAATCGACCAAATGGTAAAGGGAATTGAGGATTCAGTTTTTGGTAACCTGGTCCCTGAAATCCCCAAGGCAAACTTTACGGATCCTATCAACAAGCTCCAAAGTTTCAATCTCAATACGGATGGTTTTGTTAAAGATGTCCAGCGACTGAACGACAAGATCCCAACCTTTGAGGAAGTGCAGAACCTGACTGAATCCGCCATCTCCTTTCCATTCAACATCCTGCGCAAAGCTCTCAACGACAGTTATGGCAACTACAAGTTTGACAAGGGCGTGTTCCCACTGGCCCAGAAGCAGCAGTTGACATTCTGTTCTGACAACAACACCCTCGAGAACTTTTTTTCTCACTTATATAAGCTTATTGAGGATGCTCGCATTGCCTTTATTGTCGTCCTCACTATTGCTGCGGTATGCGTCATGGGCCCTATGGCATATCTAGAAATTAGGAGATGGCGACGGCAACGAAAGCATGCAAAGCTTGTGGCCAAGAACGAACACGACCCTATGGATGTTGTCAATATTGTCTCTCATCCTTACACCACTGCTTTTGGTATCAAGCTTGCGTCCCGATTCAAAGGCAAGAAGCAGATCCTTGCTCGATGGTGCATCGCGTACGGAACATCACCAGCAGCATTATTTGTCCTTTCGCTTGCACTGACGGGCTTCTTCGCCTGTATCTGCCAGCTTGTACTTTTGAAGGTTGTTGAGAAGGAGGTGCCAAAACTGTCCCAAGAAGTTGGAGACTTTGCCAAAGGCATTGTCTCTAGCCTAGAAGAGTCGTCCAATGACTGGGCCAACGGGGCCAACGGTGTCATTATCAACCTTAACAACGAAATCAACCATGATATCCTGGGTTACGTCACCAACGCAACGGATGCTGTCAACAACACGTTAAACGTGTTTCTAGACAAGATGGAGGAGGGACTGGAATTTGCTTTTAATGGAACAATCTTGCTTGACCCAATCAAGTCTGTTATTCACTGTGTCATTGGTCTCAAGATTGAGAGTGTCCAGAAGGGGCTGACGTGGGTTCACGACCATGCACATGTTAATTTGCCACTCTTCCCCAACGATACATTCAGCCAGGGTGCGAATGATTCTATTTCTGGAGACTCAGACCTTAACACATTTCTCGCATCGCCTTCATCCGTGACAACTGATGAAGTGACCGGTGCTGTGGACCATGTCACCAAGTGGCTGAAGTCGAACCTTATTCAGGAAGTCCTCATCACGGTTGGCATACTTTTAGTTTATGTCATCGTTGTGCTCATTGGCATCATGAGAATGCTGATAGGGATGGCCACCCCCGAACGTGGACGTGCAGAAGGTGGTCTTCGATATGTAACGCATGATGATCAACCACCAGTGGACTCGGTGGCAGAGCACTCACAACCACGCGATAGTCCGCCTCCGTGGGAGCCTTCACCTGCATATGTCGCAACTCAGAGACGCAATGATGCCTCTAATGAAGAAGCATATGGTGACAAAGCGACTTATGGACTCAGTTCTACAGCAAGCTACCACGAGACAAACCCATATGATCACTACGATGAGAAAGGGAGATGGTAAACTATACAAAAGCTTTGGAACCAGGTGTTTCCATTATTATTTCGAATGTATGAAGGATATGAAGCCCCTGGAGGGTGTTCAGTTAGAGGCGGAAAACTCATTATGACAAGCCCTGCTCGGGCCGGATATAGGAGGCATCGTGTTTAGAATTTGTATACCAACGGACAGGGGAGTTTTTTGGAGTTGACTTTTTGGGAAATTGGACTTGGTTTAGGATGAGTATCGGCCTTGGCGTGAGAAGGGGAGGGTACAATGGAGAATGAATTGAGCTTTACCGTCTTCACTTGAAGTCTTATGATTGAGTAGCGAGTTTATGTGTGTGCTATGTTTGAGCTTGTCTCTCGATTCCGCGAGGCGTATTCAATGAGAATAGGGGTGAAGGCCAAAACACACCTGTATATAGAAGAAGCGTACACAAATACATTTCGGCTTTTCTTTGCTTCTCCGAATCTTCCGTTCATCTACTGGGTGATGCATCTCCTCCCTAGCTATTCACCTAAGAGTATTATGCAGCGTGTCCGTGTCAGACGTATACCGGCACCGTGATTGGAATGAAGATATTGACAAGTTCCTTAAAGCGGAAGTAATCAATATGCAAACGTTCAGTACCGACATGAATAAATTACATTTGCTGTAGGTTTCAGTTGGATGTGGCAATGGAGAACTACCGCTTTGGGTATGTCCGGAGTTTGGACCCTGACTTGCAGACGCGGGGTGGACGCACTTGCAGCGACTTGCAGCGACTTGCAGGGATTGTGCATGAGGGCGGCAGATAAGCGTTATGCGGAGTGCGTCCTTGCGGTATTGGTGTCCAACCTGTCTTAGTGGATAGCGGCGGCGGCGATGGCGGGCCTTTGTTGCTCAGACATTTTTTTTGTTAGGTGTGTTGGGCGGGCCACTTTGAACTACGGCGAGTAACCTGCGACCACGGAGTAGTATAATAATACATATTGCCACGTCCCTCTATTCGAACCCTTTTTCCTTTTCGTTGCCACAAGCTCAAGCAACTTCCTTCATTGTAACAATTGTTTTTTGTTTTTATTTTGTTAAAGCGAGATCTACTTAATCACTATGGAGGCCATCAAGCAGACATTCCAACGCTGTAAGGCGCAGAACAGGGTCAGTACTTCACTTCTCTCTTTTTGCCCCTCATCGCCAACCGCGGGGCATCACCCCTCCAAAAGAGTTTGCGTGGTGGTTTCACCGCCAGAATATGTTCAACTGACTGACACGAAAATGAACAGCCGGCTCTGGTCACGTATGTCACGGCGGGATTTCCGCGACCGGAGGATACTCCAGGTATCCTGCTGGCTATGGAAAAGGGAGGAGCTGGTACGTTGTCATCATCATCATCATCATGCCTTGCTGGTATGGATTCTGTCAAAGGGGATACTAACATTGGCGAATAAAAGATATCCTTGAACTTGGCGCTCCCTTCACAGACCCAATTGCAGATGGACCTACTATCCAAACTGCCAATACGGTGCGAACTTATAATCCATTGACCCAACAAAAGTGAATATATCATGGCTGACATGCTTTTGTGATACAATACAGATTGCTTTGAAAAATGGCGTCAGCATCGAATCTACCCTCGGGATGGTCAAGGAGGCTCGATCCCGCGGCCTCAAGGCTCCCGTCATGCTCATGGGCTACTACAACCCCCTTCTCAGCTATGGCGAGGAGAGACTTCTCCAGGACTGCCAATCTTCTGGCGTCAATGGCTTCATCGTTGTTGATCTGCCCCCCGAGGAGGCTGTTTCTTTCCGAAAACTCTGCACAAAAGGCAAGCTTTCTTATGTGCCTTTGATTGCGCCTGCTACATCCGATGCTCGTATGCAGATTCTTTGCCAATTGGCCGACTCCTTCATCTACGTCGTCTCCAGACAGGGTGTCACTGGCGCTCTTGGAAAACTAAACACCAACCTTCCCGACCTTCTCGCTCGAGTTAAGAAATATAGTGGCAACAAGCCCGCTGCTGTTGGTTTCGGTGTCAGCACAAACGAGCATTTCCAGAGCGTCGCTGCCATCGCTGATGGTGTCGTCGTTGGCAGTCAGCTCATCACTACTATCAGCAATGCTAAGCCTGGCGAGATTGATAAAGAAGTCGAGAAGTACTGCTCTTATCTCTGTGGTCGTGATATTGCTGCCATTGAAAAGGCCGCAAAGGAAATCACCTTGGAAGAGAAGGCTTCTGATAAGGACGGCCACATCTCTATTGAACAGGACACTGCCTTGGTCGCTCAGTTGGCCTCCCTACATGGCAAGATTCCCGATCGTTTCGGTGAGTTCGGTGGCCAGTACGTTCCTGAGAGTTTGATGGACTGCTTGTCGGAGCTCGAGGAGGGCTTCAATAAAATCAAGGATGACCCTTCGTTCTGGGAGGAGTACCGATCTTACTACGATTACATGGGCCGACCATCCCGGCTTCATCTAGCTGAGCGTCTGACCGAGCACGCGGGCGGCGCCAACATCTGGCTCAAGAGAGAAGATTTGAACCACACTGGTAGTCACAAGATCAACAATGCGCTTGGACAGCTGCTTCTTGCTAGACGTCTTGGAAAGACAAAGATCATTGCCGAGACTGGTGCTGGTCAGCACGGTGTTGCCACTGCCACTGTTTGCGCCAAGTTTGGCATGGAATGCACAGTCTACATGGGAGCCGAGGATGTCCGCCGACAGGCTTTGAACGTTTTCCGAATGAGACTTCTTGGCGCCAAGGTTGTCCCGGTTGAGGCTGGAAGCAAGACACTGCGAGATGCCGTCAACGAGGCGCTTCGTGCCTGGGTTGTTGAGCTCGATACCACTCACTACATTATTGGTTCGGCCATCGGCCCTCACCCTTACCCTACCATTGTGCGAACTTTCCAGTCCGTTATCGGTGATGAGACCAAGAAGCAGATGCAGGAGCTTCGCGGCAAGCTTCCCGATGCTGTTGTGGCTTGTGTTGGTGGAGGAAGCAATGCTGTTGGAATGTTCTACCCCTTCTCTAATGATCCTAGTGTCAAGCTCCTTGGTGTCGAGGCTGGCGGTGATGGTGTTGACACTCCCCGACACAGTGCTACTCTCTCTGGTGGTTCCAAGGGTGTCCTTCACGGCGTGAGGACATATGTTCTGCAGGACAAGGACGGTCAGATTATCGAGACACACTCCGTCTCGGCTGGTCTTGACTATCCCGGTGTCGGTCCCGAGCTGTCCTCTTGGAAGGACAGTGAGCGAGCCAAATTCATTGCTGCTACCGATGCCGAGGCTTTCACTGCTTTCAGGCTACTCAGTCAGCTTGAAGGTATTATTCCCGCTCTGGAGTCTGCTCACGGTATCTATGGTGCCATTGAGCTGGCCAAGACAATGAAGAAGGATGAGGATATCGTCATTTGCCTCAGTGGTAGAGGAGACAAGGACGTACAAAGTGTAGCTGAAGAGCTGCCTAGAATTGGACCCAAGATTGGCTGGGATCTCCGATTTTAGATGGATACATGATAGACTAAAGGGTGGCGTAAGAACTGCTTGATTTTGATATTGTTGTTCACGGGATAGATACTGGCGTTTGTATGCGTCATGCGATGGAAATGGGTGTTTTACATGATACATATTTGATGATATATATAGATACAATTAATTACAACGGAATTTTGTTTTCTGTTTTGAGACCTTTGGTCCTCGCCGCCTCGTCCTCTGCGTCTAATTGCCGTAACAATACCTCCTCTTCCTCATCGGACAATTCCTTGAGGCCGTCTAAACTGCCCAGGTCCTCATTGCCCAGGATAAAATACTCTGCCACGGCAGCTTGGATTTCAGAAATAGTAGCACGACTCCGCATGCTCAAAGGACCGGGGGTGGCATAGTCGAGGGCATACTGCACGATGTCCTCTCTGTCTTCCAACTCCTTCGGCTCAAGACCAAGCGCTACCCTCTCGTCATTGAAGCGCTGCTGCACCGCCTTGGACTGCATGAGCAGCCATCTGAGGTTCCACCCACCGGGGCCCAGCTCCTTGATTCTCGCAGGCTTGCTCTTGAGCAGGTAGTTCTCAATGCCGCCCTCTTTGCGGATCGTCTTCAGGACCCGGAGCGTAAGGCGGGTCTTGATGCGTGCGCCGAGGGAGGGGATCAGGAAGGTCTTGACGTGGACGTTGGGGCGCCAGAAGCGGCGGGACTTGTTGTTGTGCTTCTCGGCGACATTGTTGCCAAAGCGGATGCGGGCGCTGCCGTAGAGGCCCTGGTTGGACTGCTTGTAGATGCGACGGTCGCCGTAGGGGTAGGGAGGGATGAGGTCGGAGGGGAGACGGTGGGGCTTGATGGTTTTTGTCCGCTGGGGAAGGGTCGTCGAGAAAGATCGGGTCGTTTGTGTGAGAAGGTGGGCGCTGTTGAAAAGGGTTCGTAGAGGAGAGGATGCCGATTTAGATGTGGAGGACGCAGCAGCCACCAGTGGCCTTGCTGAGTTTAGTATTGAAGACATGATCGGAGCCGTTAGTCCTCCCGCCGTCATAGGAATCGTGAGTTGGTGTATGGATGGACAGCCTTTACGCCCTGGAAACATACAGTCGAAATATATCGACTCTTCGGCCTCAATTGAGTGAGGGCTAGCCTGTCCCACTTACTCACTCAGATATCTTGAGATTTTCCCCATGCCACTTTCCCAAGCTTCCAAAAAAAACGGAAAATCCAGTGTTCCGCTCAATTAGCCAATCAGACACTCGATGTACCTCCCACGTGACCCCGCGGAGCTTTCGCGATCTCCCGCCCGCCGCTGGACTTCCTAGGGGTGGTTGCGGCCCCACGTTAGGTACCGATGGCTCTATTCCTCCTCCCCCGCCAGTTCCAAACATTCAATGACAATAAGTGGCGGGTTTGTGATCGAGAGAGCAGGGCATCGCTCTCTTGGTTACTATAATTTGATAGCAAGATATGTTTCCACCTGTTGAAGAGAACGTCTTGCAACGGAATCCGGAATTTGCAAAGCTGTATCGAACACTTACAACGACCTTGCTCAACCCAGATGGATCGACCAAGAACCATCCAGAAGCCAAGGAGCGTCTCGCCGTGGACAAGGTGAGCCATCTTTGCCAATACATATATTTTATCCCACCTACCTGCAGGGGAATCGGTTTTTCTAATCCAACATGACTTCATCACAGGCCCTTGAGAAACACCGCCTGCAAACAGTGAAGCATCACCTCCTCGAACGTGCCATCGCAACGGCCACCCCATCCGATTCCAAACCAGCAACTACCTCCAGAGTCACTAGGGCCGGAGGGCGACTGCAACAGCAAAAAAAAGACCAGTCCTCTCCGGATACCTTGCCAGAGCCGCTCCTCGATCTCCTCCTCATCCTGCCTCCCTTCCTCGACGCCGCAAACACCCTACCCCATGACTCCGTCGCATTACTTCTCTCCAGCCCCCCTCTATCTGACTTCCAGTCCCTGCTCCCAGGCCTGGCGGACTTGATCTCTACAAACCTCCACAACTCCGTCCTCGGCCTCGCTCGCCTGACACACCCCTCCAGTAATCCCACGTTCCTCCACCGCCACATATCCTCTCTCCCACAGGACCTCGCAGACCTAAACGACAAGCTCTCCACCGCCGAACAATCCCTCACGACCTCACGCCTCCGCACACTAGCCACCCTCACAGGCCTGCTCCAGACCTACTCCCAATGCCTCGCGCACCTCGTCCGCTCCCTTGAGGTGAAACACGGCGTCATTGCCCGCAGCCTTGAGCTTCGCGCAACCAACATCTCGCTCCAGGCGCAAATCACAGAAAAGCAAGCAGAGCAGAAAATGTGGAGGCTGAGGAGAGACGTGTACACCCCAGACGTTGTATCAGCGCTACATACTTACATGGCGCATCTCAAAGACGCCAAGCTTCGCAGTGCTGAGAAAGTAAGGGGGCTCAAGGCCGAACTAGAGGGGTATGGTATTACGGAGGGCGGCGGCGGTGACGGAAAGCAGCTGAAAGTCATGAGGGAAATGGCAAAGACCTACCGAGAGTTGGGACAGCAGGTAGAGGATGTGGAAAAGGATATAGAACGATTACGGGTTACATCATGATTATTAACCGAAACTAGGGTTCTCAGGATGGGAGGAAGCCTGAACAATCGCCCAAGCATTCCGGCAGTTTGGGAGGAACTGCGATTGATATCGTTCAAAAATTTTGCACACATAATTTGTCCATTTAGCGTCATCATATGGAGCCTAGTTTCATCATGAGGGTATTTTACATTGCAACTATACATCAACTATGGACACGCCATACTTACACCACCCTTTTATTTTCTCGCTCAACGCCTTTATAAAGAGGTTACCCCCCGGCCCCATTGATAGCACTACATCGCTTAACCCTTGATCTTGAAGATAGCCTCAGCCAAACGACCGACGTTGTCGCTGGTGATGCCGGCAACGGAAATACGGCCGTCCTTGGTGGCGTAGACGGAGTACTCGTTGGCCAGCTTGGTCATCTCCTCGGCGTTCAAGCCAGTGTAGGCGAACATACCGATTTGGCTTGTGATGTGAGACCAGTCGTGCTTGGAGCCGAGCTTCTCGAGGTTCTCCTTGAGAAGAGCGCGCATGGTAATGATGCGGTCGGCCATCTCCTTGACTTCAGTGAGCCACTGCTCATACAGCTTGGGGTTGCTGAGAATCTCAGAGGCGATGCGAGCGCCGTGGATAGGAGGGTTGGAGTATAGGGGTCGGATGAGGATCTTGAGTTGAGAGTCGACTCGCTTCTTCTCGGCAGCGTCACCGCAGATGAGAGAGAAGGCGCCGACACGCTCTCCGTAGAGACCCTAATCATCATTGTCAGTTGATTCATCAATACAACGACTGCATAGAATACTTGCAAAAGCCGTGTATTCAGTCTAGTATAAGGGGGGCTATACATACCATGTTCTTGGCGAAAGACTGAGAGAGGGCAACATCGTGGCCCTGCTCAACAAAGTATCGCAGAGCAAAGGCATCCTTGTCGGTGTCACCGCTGGCGAAGCCCTGGTAAGCCATATCAAAGAAGGCAAAGTGGCTCTGCTCCTTGGCAACCTTGGCGATCTCCTTCCACTGCTCAGGGGTGGGGTCAACACCGGTGGGGTTGTGAGCGCAGGCGTGGAAGAGGAAAACGCTGCCCATGGGAACGGACTTCATGTCCTCAATCATACCCTCGAAGTCGAGGCCAATGGTGTCCTTGTTGTAGTAGCGGTAGGTCTCAACCTTGAGGCCGGCATCGGTGAAGACGGCCTTGTGGTTGGCCCAGGAAGGGTTGGGAATGAAGATCTTCTTGTCGCCAGAATAGAAACGCTGGAGGAAGGCAGCACCGAGACGCAGGGCACCAGTACCGGAGATGGTTTGAGAAATAGCAACGCGATCGAGGGCAGGAGAGTTTGCGCCATAGGCCAGCTTAGCAGCAAGAGCAGGGAACTCAGGGACACCAGTAATGCCAGCGTACTCCTTGTTCAACTTCGCATCGATAATCTTGCGCTCAGCCTCGCGGACGGAGGGGAGGACGTAAGGCTTGCCAGCATCGTCACGGTAGGCGCCGACACCTGGAGTTGAGAGTTAGCTTAGGGAGCTCGTGTGCGCAAGACAGGCGCAAGAATAAAATCGTCAAAGATATTGGCTGTTTGGTGGAGGATGCTATCATACCGAGGTTGATCTTCTTCTCAAAGCTATCGGCTTTGAAAGCTTCAGTAATTCCTATAAAAAAGTGTCAGTCAATGACATGTGAAGGCTTGATTTCTAGGTACTTGGGGAAAGCAGTTGAAAGATATCAGGACGTACCAAGAATAGCCTAAATCAAAACGAATATTAAATCAGCGTTCAGCACAAAAGACAGAAACTTTCCCACGAAACTCAATTGCAAGTAGCGCCGCAGAAAGTCGTATGCCGGGTCGAATCAACTCACATCCTATGCGCACCAATGTCAGTTTCACGGCAGTACAGTTTGCAGCTTTGCAACATACGGGAGGTCCCTGGGGAACATTGATCCAAGTAGACAGAGCAGCGCGGCCAGCAACTACGTTGAGCCTTGCTGATCGCAGGGCAGCTCGGCTGCCGGCGACTCTGAGGGAAGACAACATCTTTTGCGGAGGAGGAGGAGGGGAGCTGGGGAAGCTTGGAGCCGAACCGGAAAAAAACGCGGGGAGGGATGGCAAAAGGGAAGAATCAATGCGCCACGAGTTCTAACGGGAGGAGTAGGAGGGGTCCCACGGGTGCTCCAGCAGCAGAAGAAATTATAGGGCAATTGGTGGGTGACGAGCTGGTGGTGGGTGGTTGTTTATACCGGTTGAAAAAACAGTCTCAGGCGGATAAAAAAAAATTATAATAAAGGAGAGCCCTGAATAATACAAAAGGATTACTCCGTAGATACCTCGATACTCAGGCCCAAGTCAGACAAGACGTAACACCATTACCTTAGCAGTACTTTTTGACGGTTCGGAACGGACTGGGAGTGGTTCGACGATGCCAAAAAATCATGTGGGTCATTTTACTAAGGGTAATTACTAGGTAGTTATTACATACATACATACATACATACACGGGCTTGACGGGGTCAAAACCGCCTTTCAACCGCATCCAAAACCCATGCATGTCTCTGTCCACATGCGCTATATTTTCTTCCTCCAGTGAGTAGTGAGTGGAGCGGTCACTACTCCATGCCCATAGTATTATGGGAAGATGTATCCATTGGATCCATGGCATTATCAGCCACTTGTATCTTGGTACCTAGTAGGATTGCATGCATGCACGTCTCCATGTGAGGCTCCATCAGCTCCAGCTTTACATGGCAGCTCTCTTCCCTTCGTCCTCTTCCGATTCCGATTTTACCCAAGAGACCTCCGAATTACCGAAAAGCGATGAAATGATGTGACAGCTCATCCCCGAGGCCCTACACATATTAGCAACAGAGAACTACCCTACAGCATCCCCAGGGTGGACTTTACCTTAATTAGTATGCATATGCACAATGAATCCGCCGAGTATCATCCCGGTCATGTAAAAGGTGGATGGAAAAAGTGGAAGATGTCCATGTTGTAGAGGAATAGCAGCAATTGAAAACAAAGTGCCGTTGCTGCAATCAAACTCGCCGTTGGACTGATATTGCAAAGTATCAACTGACACACAATTGATTTGATTTGAGTAGATATTCTAATCACACACATAGCTCCTTATTGCCGCATATCGCCATCATTCTCATGCCTTTCTCTGACCTCTCCATGTTCTCCCCTCTACCTGGACAAGCATCTCTCAAATAACATCATTCTACATTCCACAAATAAATTCATGCTCGAATACTGCCATCCTACGACGGCATAACGGCAATGATCCTTTTCCAAGCCCTCAAGTCTTCAATCATACTGGCCAGGGTTCCGGAATTGGCACTTGGTCTATTGACAACGTTCATATCCCCAATAATTATTAAATGATCTTGGTGTCGAGTGACACCAACGTTCAACCGATTTTTATGTCCCACAAATCCAGGTCCTGAACCAACGGTAACACCAAGCAAAAAGACAACAATAGGAGCCTCGCGGCCCTGAAATGTGTCGGCTGTGTTTACAGTAATCCCGCAGAGTACTGGATGATCGTCGAGGGCTCCCTGTGCATGTTTCTTGAGGAATAGGTATGGTGCAATGACAACAATATCATCGGTCTCAAGATTGAGTTCCGCAACCATCTTCTCGAGAATTGACACCATGATGGCAATTTGACCAGGATTGGTCAAAGACATTGATTTTGAATAACAACAGACTGCACGGACACAGTGAAAGAATACTGGTCGAATTTCCTCTAGATTTCCATCCTTATCGAGAGCAAGCGGAAGGAATATCGTACTCGCTGTGTAGATACCGCTCAACCTTTTCACCTATTGGGTGATTTCTTACAGCGCAAGTCTCCCCGTACTCGAATCAATCAGAAAGATCTTGGTACACATTACGGAGGGCTAGGATGAAGCCCCCGCGTACAATGCGATGCTGGACCTCAAGAGAATATATAGGCCATCCTGTATACTTAAGAAACTCGAGTATAGAAGCTTGACCATCGGGTCCAAGTCGGTTCTGATATTTATTTCGGTCCTTTGGATCCCGATCTTGAATTGTCATCACAGTTGGAAGAAGTTGGCGGTCATCGCCCGTAAGCACGCAGGGTCTGAAGTCGTTGCCCCATACCAACAAAGCATCTGGTCGACTGAGGGCCCCCGCTTCATCGAATGCTACGGCATGTGCTTTTTGGCCATTCCATTCCTTGTAGGGGGAGCCACCAGAGACGTGCGGTGTCGTGCACACCATGTGGGCGACATCAAGAATTTGCTGCATCAGTTGTTTGATAACATCCGAGTCGACTGTTTTGCCACTTTTGTATTCCTCTATGGTCATTTCATCTCGGGCAAAGCTCAGAAGCCTGGACAGGTTGGGCTGCGACTGCCATTGCTCGCGTAGTCCGTGGAGTGCGGCATCGTCCTCAGGGTGCAGTGCTTCGAAATCTTCAGTCTTGAACCCCTGATCCATATATTTTGTCAATATCAGGATTGAGAATAAGTAGGGCGACGGTGAGTGCCATAGTTTCTGTCTTTTCAGACCCAGTAAAACCGGATATCACAGCCAGTCCCATGGGAACCGAACTCATGTGCTTTCTATAACGCTTTTGATCTCTTGGAAATATTCGATTGATAACAGTATCGAGAAGGTGATCGTCAATATCTGTTGTATAATCAACGGTATGCAAGGGGAGTGGCCCCTTGCGGCAACGACGGATACCAAGGCTGTCGACTGCATGACTAAATTGGGTCATTGAAGGATCAAAGCTGTCATACTCTGGGTATTCATCCACAGGGGTCGTAGACATGTCTTTGTGAATCCATTGCCCATCATCAAGTCTTGAAACCAAGATTGTCTGAGACGTAGAGAATGGTAAGTTTGACTGTCAATAGGTGGAAAACTATACCCCTCATCGGAATCATCATCAATATCTGGTTCCCCAAATACTTTGCTCGCGTTTTCTACTGTCAAGCAGGAAGAGGGATCTGGCCAATGGGCTGGGGAAAGTCGGCTCTTTCCTCCAGCTGCTGAACTGCGGCATATCTACGTACAGCAATTTCGGTGCCTGCATGGAAGCAGAGAGAGACTTCATTCTATCCTATCTCTCCCAAACTTTCTGCATCCTGACAATCGCTAAATACTCTGATATCATCTGTCATTTGATGTCGGCGAAGAGTGACTTGAAGAAAAAGTTGCCTTGTTTAGCGTAGTCTGGAATGATAGAAGCGTCTTCCACAATCATTGCAATGATAGTCATAGGTTTTCTATTTTCTTTGGAGGTAATGATGCTGGATGTTTTACCAAGCTCACATTCTGTGTTGAAGAGGAGAACTTTAACAGGCTCATTAGGTTTCGCTAACCGAGCCCAAGTCGGCTGAAGTCGGTTCAACTATGTGAATTGTCAGCCCGAGGGTTGATTTAAAATTAATGGTGAGTAGTGATGAACTTACTTGGTCTTTGGGTATTTTTATAAATGATGCAATAGTAGTGTTGGCGTTGTCTTGTTCGTGATCAACTCGAATGAAAGCCGCATGAAACTTGGTCTCAGCAATTTCAACAGCCTTGCGAGCTATGAAATAGTTGTCTTGAGCAACAGATTGGCTAAGCCTTACCATGACATCCTAAATGGTGTTGAACTTGTACCTTGCTGGAATCTGGGGCCCGGTGTTTGCTGGGATGACCTCGTCAAAAATCGTCATATCCCAAGGTCTATGTGAGATACCGGTTAGTACAGGGCTATAGAAATAAATAAATAAATAACGCAAGCGCCGCTTCAAGTATGAGAAAGCCATTGAAACTTACCCAGACTTGTAGGGGGGTATAGGACAACGAAAAGCTTCTTTGAACGACAACGCCTTGATGATGGTATCTCGCGGCCTGACAACAAGTCTAAATGACCTCTGTGTCATGATATCAGGGATTGATTTAAACCCTTGAATAGAGAAGTCTTTATTAACGACACGACTTGTTGCAGGATCCAGGCCGAAATAGGGGTTGCGGAAACCCTCAACTCCAACCTCTGCACCCTCTCTGAGAGTGATATCGAGAACCAAGCAATCGTTTGTTCTGATAGCGGTGGCCAGATTTGTGTGCTTTTTGTATTCGTTTTCTGTCAAATCGCGGTAGCGGATGTCGACAGTATCCAAACAGAAGACGAAGCTGACTGTGTAGCCGTCTGTCTCTTTTCTGGTTGAAAGGTCATAGAAGAGAGGCTTGGATTTGTCTCTGCTTCGAGGGAAACGGAGACTGAAGCCAAAGCGAGCTTCTGATAAAAAGAGAAGCTTTACTTCAATGCTGGATTCGAAACCGAAATGAATGCCACCGATAACCTCGTCCGCAGGATAGTATAGAAACGCATGATACATTTTTGTCCTGTGTCGTGACGTGGGGGGTTTTATAAGGAATCAAGGGCAACTGAACCGTTGTCCATTCCAAATCATTGGCGGAATGTTCTGTCTCGTCAGTCTCCATGTCTGCCATGGTCCTCCAATGTGTTTCGTAAAGAGGAAGGGTGAAGAGGAGAAAGGTGACGAGTCCGAAGCCTGAAAATGGAGTGTGCACAGCTGTCAAGAGGGCTACACTGCTCTAGGCAGCCGCTAAAAGCATTGATGGCGTGTTGTAAAAGTGAAGTGATCTTGCAAAGCGAGATAGAAGCCATAGCGTTCCAGACGAGCAGACCGCAGTCAAGTCATAGGGGGGATTAAGGGATTCAAGACCGCTAAGAGGGTACCCAAGATCAAGGCTGTGACCTTGCAGAGGAAACATCAGCTTTTTCAGTGATGAAAGTGAGAGAAACCCCGATTGCAGAATATATATATGTACGTATATTTATAATGAAATACATGCTTCCGCAAGCCTGAGGCGTGAATCGTCGCGGAGGCGAGACAGAGCTCTTGTTTCTTCCGGCCGCACATTTCCTTCCTGCTTTCTCGCGAGATGCGTGTATTGCATGTCAAAATACACAATTGATAAAAAAAAATGACACATGGATATATTAGCAGGTTATGTTTTTAGAGATCCCCTTTGACAGTTCCATGGACGTTGAGAGATGAATAAGCGGGTAGGGTTTCGAGGCTCAAGCTCGCCGGGCATGCCTTCCTGAAGCCATCACAATGAATTTCTGGCAGTTGATTGAAATTGCTCGTATAGGAAATGCGCGGCGAGATCACCATCCCAGCTTAACCATCATTGGCTAGCGCCGCCGACTTTCATGATTACAGTGGGTCAAAGGCTCCCATTTTTCTCCCTCAAACGGGGCAACTGGTTGCATCCTGAAGCAGCACCAACACCGAACCGTCGAATCGTCAACGGGCACGCTCGCTATGCCTCAACTCGCGACTGGGGACTCGGTCGGACTCCTCCTTTCTAGCCTGGGCCTGCTTCCCCAGACTTTTGCGAGTGAATCAAATACCGAAATGAGCATAGATTGATATGGGGTAGAGTAGCAATCTATCGGGTGTTTGAGCGGCTCGCGCCTCTTCCCCGTGGGGCTGAAAAACGTTGTGATGACGACAAACTTGTGATGCTGCAAACCAAAACTCCTTAGGTGGGGGAAATTCGTCATCGCCACCAGGCCAATGAAGGGCTTCGCACAGTCAAATTGTTGCTCACAATTCCTCCTTATTCCTGTGAATTCTCTTTATTGTTCATAATACCCTTTTATCACCCGTAATTCTATCGGCCGCCTTGCAATGAATGTTTACATACAAGATTGATTTATTGTCCCTTGCATCCATCACATCTCCACATGACACGGTTGCATTCTTCAACCCATTACTACTAATCATCATTGGTCATCTTCAGATTACCATTCAACCATAACGCAACGGTAATATCGCATGCTTCCACCAAATGTCTCATTTTCTCAACGACGTAAAGCATCATCTAATACAAACCCTTCACAGCTAGCCCACCATCAAGAACAGATTACCCATTGGTCTCCATATTTTTTATTTTTTTGCAACCCCACAACGTGGCTGCTCAAACGCCCTTCCAGTGCATGCATAGAAGAAGAGAGTGAAGGAGAAGAAGAAGAAGAAGAAGAAGAGAAAAAGAGGCTTGCGGGCTCCTCCGCAGCCACAAGCCGCCACCAGCCGCTTTATTCGTGGTCTTATTCATCAAAAAGGCCGAATCCAGGAACCATAAGAAATTTCCTCTAGACAAGAAAACTCCCAGGCAGGAATAGTCAAGGCGAATATTGGCACGGGTCACCTTGTCTAGCTCTAGTACCCCTCCATCTTATTTTTTTTTCTCTCTCCCTACTGAGTAGACCCTGGGCCAACGGTCAAGTCAAGTCAAGTCTGTGTGCCAATGAGATTGGATCAAATGGTGTAAGAGGGCTCGGCGAATCTTGCGCCGCGTCGCATCGAATCGCATCACGACTCCATTATCCTGTCCTGTCCTGTGCACTCAGTCTTTTCTTTCCTTCTTTTTTCTCTCCCACTTCTTTACCCCCTCTATCCAGGCCATTTTGTACGGCAGCTCCTCCCCCTGTCGTCTCAATTCCAACTCGAAACGTCTTGTGTAGCGACAGCCCGAACCTCGTGGTTGGCGCGACTTCGAGTCGTTGATTGGTTCTGCCTCGGTATCCTCATATTTTCTGTTGCACATCACCCACCATGGCCACGTCTGCTGATGATAGGGGAGCGATGTCTCCTCATGATGCCGTTAATGTTCAGCCTACTGTCAATACCCCAGTGGCAGAATACTATGCCGACGCAGATGCCGACAATATAGAGAAATCTAAAGCTCACCGGACCGTTATTGAACATGCCAGATCCGCCGCCGCCAAGGAGCAGCAGATGACCCTGCGACAGGGCATTAAGCTATATCCCAAGGCCATTGCATGGAGTGTTCTCATCTCGACCTGTATTGTCATGGAAGGCTACGACATCAGTCTCGTGAGCAATTTCTGTAAGAAGCAGGCCCCTCATAGCTCCCCTCCCCAACATTCACCTCAAAACTAACATAATGTCTCCAAAAAAAAAAGATGCGTTTCCGCAGTTCAACAAGAAATATGGTGTTTTGACCAAAGATGGAACATATGAGATTCCTGCACCCTGGCAAGCGGGTCTCGGCAATGTATGGTTTAAAACTTTTGAGTGTCCTCCGTTGTTCTCCAAGTCCGGCAAGCTAACAGTATAAACCAGGGTGCCGCAGTTGGAGAAATCATCGGTCTCTTCATCAATGGCTTCGTCTCCGAACGTTTCGGCTACCGCAAGACCGTCATGGCCTGCCTCGTCCTGGTCGCCGGATTCACAGCCATCTTCTTTACCGCGCCAAACGTCCAAACCCTTCTCGTTGCTGAAATCCTCTGTGGTATTCCCTGGGGCATCTTCCAGACCCTCACAGTCACCTATGCCTCCGAAGTCTGCCCCATTGCTCTTCGCGGCTATCTCACAACCTACGTCAACTTTTGCTGGGGTCTCGGTCAGGAAATTGGCATTGGCGTCATTTACGCCATGTTGAAGCGCGATGATGAGTGGGCGTATCGTATCCCCTATGGTCTCCAGTGGATGTGGCCTCTCCCACTCTTCATCGGACTTTATTTTGCGCCTGAGTCGCCTTGGTGGTTGGTTCGTCGGGGAAAACCTCAGGAGGCCAAAGAGTCGCTTCTTCGTCTCACAAGTCTTGACCGAGAGACCGATTTTGACGCCGACGAGACTGTGGCCATGATGGTCCATACAACCGCCCTCGAGGAGAAGATCACTGCTGGCTCGACATACATGGATTGCTTCAAGGGCGTCGATTTGCGTCGCACAGAAATCGTGTGCATGACCTGGGCCATTCAAAACCTCAGTGGCAACGCCTTCTCCAACTATTCAACATACTTCTTAAAACAAGCCGGTCTCTCGGTGCACGACTCATATTCCTTCGCCCTCGGTCAATATGCCATCAACATGGTCGGTGTCTTTGGTGCATGGGGTCTCATGTCCTTCGGAATTGGTCGCCGGTCTCTCTACCTTTACGGACTATGCGGTCTATGCAGCATGCTCTTCATCCTGGGTTTCTTAGGCCTGGTTCCTCATGAACACCGTCGAGAAGGCTCGCTTGCTACGGGAAGCATCATGGTAGTGTGGGCTCTTTTTTACCAACTGACTGTCGGAACTGTGTGCTACTCACTTGTTAGCGAATTGTCCTCTCGTCGGCTGCAAATCAAGACTGTTGTTCTGGCCCGAAATCTCTAGTATGAACCCAACCCAACCCCCTTTTTTTTCAGCTCCCTTATCTTTATAACAAGATGCTAACCAGTCTTCCAGCAACGTCGTGGGCATCATTACCAACGTTTTGACACCATACATGTTGAACCCTACAGCATGGAACTGGAGTAACTACACAGGTTTCTTCTGGGTAAGTTCACATCCCAACCTGCGGCGAGTTTAAATTCTGACAATATATCCAGGCCGCTATCTGTTTCCTTTGCATTGTGTATACCTACTTCCGCCTGCCAGAACCCCGTGGCCGAACTTTTGCTGAGCTCGATGTCTTGTTCGAGAAGCGCATCAGTGCGAGAAAGTTTGCGACCACAGAGGTAGATGTCTTCCACGAAACGGTTGAGGAGAAGGTGATGAATCAATACGATGGCATTATAGAGCATCACGTTGAGAAGGCGTGATGTGATGTGCAAGTTGTGGCACATCGGCCGCATTCTAAACGAACTGTCATGAACATTATGATTTTGTATATATGGCAACATGAATTTAAATCCTGGATATGACACTGGTATATTCACGAATACACGTCTTAATTATCAGTTGGATCACGTTTAATGCAACATATTGAAGCAACATTAAGATTACTACACCATTTGCCAAAACGCAGCCTCTTGTTCTTGATTACGCTGAAAGCTAACACTGCCCTGAAAGACTATAGCAAATGACATGCACCGCTGCCGGGAACCAAATGTGAGGTGATGGCACAATCATCACGGTACAAACTGATGATCGACAATGAGCGAATCGAGGCCGTGGACAGTTATCCATGCTAAACCTGACCGCTTATATGCATATCTCTCAACCATTCGGTGCGTCCCAAACTAAGCCTTGCACCAGGACAACTCGCGGTGGGTCAGCTGTACAGGATGGGGAGGTCTGCAAATTCTATACCATCCGAGCCGGTTTGCTTCATCGTAGTAAAAAGCATGAAATAACAAAGCCCGAGATTCCTCCATCAGAAATGTCTTCACCCAAGAACGACCGGAACGCCTGCATCATCCACGCCGACAAAGAGAGGGTCGTGTATCACCGATATTTAAGCGGTACCGAAAGTGTTCTCGCCGGAGTAGGTGATATAAAGGAACCTATAAGTGGTAAGGTCAGTATAGTAAGTCACCAGAAACGTTCCAGAAGTACATACCCGTCCTCATCTTTGTGCTCCTCGTAGATGCTGCTCATGAGAGCAGCCGTAGGAGGCAGGACCTCGTCTACGAAGATGAAGATAGCCTTTTCGGGAGAAAGCTTAATCCTCTTACGGATGACGTAGACGAACTGTCCGACTGTCAAATCGGAGGGAACCAGGTATTTCTTCTTATCGATGGTAGCAATGTCACTCTTTTCGACCTTTTCGCAGATGACCTGTTTGAGGGCAGAACAGTCAGCTATTGATGCAAGCCCAGTTAAAGTGGAAGGTTGATAGATTCGTGCCAAGAGGAACAGAACCGCAAGACGATGACGAAGCCGGCAGCTTGCCAGTACTCTGGGGAAAACATAGGGGAAGTCAAAAGAATAACAGCCGGGGATCCGGTGGTGGTGGTGATGGCGATGCTTACAGGAATGCGGTCAGCATATTTCTGTCGGATGCGCTCGGCCTCAGCCTTTCGCTTCTCGAAGGGATGCTCGTCCTTGAACTTGCTGCGCATCTTGACTGGCGTGTGTGAGGGTGTTGGTGTTGGATATAAGGAAGCGTAAGCTATAATCGTGTTGGGGCTGGTATCGATCAGAGGGAAACAAAGTTGTTTTCAAGGATGAAAGAATAGAGGTAACAGAGGGAACAGGTTGAAATATGTTGTAGCAAGAGATGATGCAAGTTGGTAGGTAGGCAGGAGGGAAGCTAGGAGGTTATTAGATGGAAGAGAGGGGCGTTGTGGCAGTGACGGCGACCGAGTGACTGACCTGATGACAGAGCAAGCTGGAAACTACGGGGTCTACGGGGGTAACCTGAAGCGGTGGGCAGCCAGCGTGGGCACTCGCTCTCCTCTCTCTGCACGCTGCACTTTAGGCTGTGGAGGCCTGGAGGCGGCGGACACAACAGGCAAGGGCAGGCAGGCAGGCAAGCAGTGACGCTGATGACAAGGCACGAGGAACAGTGGCGCGGGGCCGTGGCGCTAACCCAGAACGCCATGAATCACAGTCAACCACTGGACGGCAAAGGTAAGCACCTGATCAATCGTGTACGGTGGGAGCTTGTTTCTGCTAGGGTTCGCACTGTATCAGGAGTACCTTTACAGGGGAGTCATGGGGCAGGTGAAGATCCATTCTGCATCATAGGGCGGATAGGGGGGAAGGGATATGTTGCATCGTCCTACAGGCTTCTTTTTAGAAATCAAAGTCCTGTTGTTTTTTTGTTTTTGTTTTTTTCATTCGCATTATCAACGATTTATTTGCCACCGTGGATTGTCTTGAAAATCACCCATATTCGGCCGCGTTGCTGTACACAAGCCCTTTTGTTGTTCGGTGTAAATGCACGGGGTACCAAGTGACAAATTAAAAACAACCGGGCTTGAACAACAACAGCAATCCCCGGCATGCATGCAGGCGCTCATCTAGTCGCATTTTGCCATACTCTAAGTGCTAATAAACTCTCTTCCTGGGGGGGCTGATTCTCAACGGAATACACCTTCCTCTCCATTATGATGCTTTCTTCATAATCTGAGTTTGATAAACAATATTGGACCAGAGGTAGCTCGGAACACAATGCCAAGAGAGTTGAAAGCTTGTACCTGTGGTTCCTCTTGAAGCCTAAGTATTGCACCAGGCGGTCAAAGTTACCAAGGTGATGATGAAATCAATCCATCTACTGTGTTGAAATGTACCCCGGGGCTGAACACAGAACTCTCCATTCATGTAACATCTAGGCTATGACATGCAGTCAACTGACGTAGAATCATCAACGTGCATGAATGAATTACCAAATCGTTACAGGGTAGGATTACCTACCAAACCTCTTTAAATCAGGTACCGAGGTGATGCGAGGAACGGGATCCCGCTTCAAGCTGCACTAGGCTGGGGTCGGAGGGTATCCAACCATTCATCAATGGGTCCAACCACTTAACCGTCCCACCAAGAAGTGGGTGATGGTGGTGGTGGTTCGATCTCAGCAAACCGACTGATATTATCTTCAGTCAAAACCTTTGACTACTACAAGTATCTCTCCCCCTTCCCCTTACCCCTACGTCTGCGCATTAGTTTGCTGTCTTGGATTGCTGTCCCCCCCTCCCCTCGGTTATTCCTGCACGCTGCATGTTTCAGTCACAGGCCAGTTCCTCGTGATCATGGCGGCTGTTCGTCAGACCCAGCGCCTCGCTGCACAGCTCCGTTTGCGCTCAGAGCAGCTCTCCAGAGGCCAATTGAACTTTAAGCGTTGGGCATCGTCTAGTTCTTCTGGTAGTAAAGCTCATGCAGGCACCCGAGCCTATTCCTCATTGCCGGTTTGGCTTACAGCCGCTGCCGTGGGGTTTGCTATCCCAATCGCATACAACTTGGTTTGTCCTACCTCGATATTGTAAACCCTAAATCCAGTGCTAACGCATCATATTGCAGACAGTATCTGAAAGTACCAAGCTCGATGTTTCAACCCTCGCCGAAAAAGATGAACAAAAGAAGAGAGAAGCTGGTATCAGTGATGATTCGCCAATGCGCTTGCGTATGGAAAAATTCATCAAGGAACAACAAAAGTTGATTGTCCAAGAACTCGAGAGGATCGATGGAAAGAAGTTCAGAAAAGACGAGTGGACTCGACCGAATGGCGGCGGCGGCATTACATGCGTCTTGCAAGAAGGCAACATTTTTGAAAAGGCTGGTGTAGGTGTCAGCGTTGTCTACGGTTCTCTGCCCAAGCCTGCCATTGCCAAGATGCGGGTCAACCACAAGAACCTGGACCCCAACGTTGAGTCGCTCGATTTCTTTGCTGCCGGACTGAGCATGGTTCTTCACCCGCACAACCCAATGGCGCCGACTGTGCACTTGAACTATCGGTACTTTGAGACGGCAAATCCTGATGGCACATCCCAAGCATGGTGGTTCGGTGGAGGCAGTGACTTGACACCCTCGTATCTGTTTGATGAGGATGCCATCCATTTCCACAAGACGCTCAAGGAGGCTTGCGATGCCCATGATAAGTCATATTATGGTCGTTTCAAGAAGTGGTGTGACGAATATTTCTATAATAAGCACCGAGGCGAATGTCGCGGCATCGGCGGCATTTTCTTTGATGACTTAGACGAGACCGAACGCGATCAAGAAAATACCTTTGCCTTCATCCAAGACTGCCTGAAATCCTTCATACCCTCCTATATCCCCATCCTGGAGAAGCGCAAGGATTTGCCTTTTACCCCCAAGGAGAAGGAATGGCAGCAGATCCGAAGAGGAAAGTATGTCGAGTTCAACCTGGTCCATGACCGAGGTACCGCTTTTGGCCTTAATACTCCGGGCTCACGGGTGGAGAGCATCCTTATGAGCTTGCCACTGACGGCAACCTGGAAGTACATGTTTGAGCCTGAGCCTAAGAGCAGGGAACACAGGCTGGTAGAAGTTCTAAAGGAGCCCAAAGAATGGGTATGACGTTGACTGCTTATTCTGCAATTTGAGGCATGGAGGAATTCAAAAGTCATGATTTATGGTAGCATTGTGGCAATCTATGGAGTCGAGGGAATGTATGAAGAAGGATACCTCATAAAAGAGGCAGCCCTATTTAGATGTGTAGGAGTAGCTGGTCATAAGACCGCTGTAGAATGGGCTTTCTGGCCGTTGATCAAAAAGCCATTTACAAGGGGAAGTTTATGTTTTCTAGAGCTGTCTTGCATTGACGATCACAACCCCACCAAGGCGTTATTCATCAAGTCACGCCAACTGGGGGGTTCACGAGACCAAAGAAACATCCACTACCGACTATTGAATAAGGTCAAGAGCCATACCTTACAAACACGAGCATGAATGTGTCATTATAATTACAGTTGGTCTAAATCGCCTAAACTGGCTGAGGATGCAGAACCAAAGCCTTCCATCCCACCGTCGGCTTTTTACAACACTTATCAATGCCATCGTACAACCAGAGTCATTGCCTACGGGCGCGCCTTCGGGTGACACGACTGTCAACCAGCTTTCTAGCCTGGCATCTTCAAACAAACGTCATCTCTTACTGACCCTACACGTCATATTCCCAAGCCTTCTACTCCCAGCGCTAGACCTACTGGATCGCAGACTGGTGACTCGCTTCATTGTCCCATCGAACCCCACAGAGAGACAAACACATCAAACCGGGTCATCGCGCGGGGAAGCCATCACTCTTGATGAAGGGAATGACAGGGAAAATCATGAGGAACCCATTCCTGTCTATACCGTCCAGTCCGTTGCCTCAACCATGACTCATCGCAGACGAGATACTGCTCATGTTCCAAAGAGATATCTCATTCACATAAACGCATGGAGTTGCTCTTGTGCCAGCTTTGCCCTTGACGCATACCCCGGCCATGGTGAACCTATATCGGAGGAGCCACAAGGGGACTCCACGGCCCAGCTTGATTTTGGTGGTTTAAGTTTGGATGGGAAAACCGATTCTTGGGACAATGTACCTTGCTGTAAGCATCTCCTTGCATGCTTTCTGGCTGAAAGGTGGGAAAATGTGCTTGGTAGTTATGCTGAGACGAGGCGGACTACAAAAGACGAACTAGCAGCTTTTATTGCCAGCATTTGAGAGACAGCAAATCTACAAGTACGAATGACTTCTGTAAA
The DNA here is from genome assembly GCA_004303015.1 of Cladobotryum protrusum. Lineage (NCBI taxonomy): Eukaryota > Fungi > Ascomycota > Sordariomycetes > Hypocreales > Hypocreaceae > Cladobotryum > Cladobotryum protrusum. The sequence goes on from RZGP01000009.1 coordinate 372,673, forward strand.
TAGAGATCAAAGATACTCGAAAATCCAGCTATTTTGGCTGAGATGTATTGATTCTCTCCCTTTTCTAGTGACCTGATCAATGCGTAGAAACCTTCCTTCTGGCACCTACAGCCATGAATCAGTTTCCATTGATGCTATGGTATTTCATCAACCTCCGAATCTGGCTCTCTAACTATTTCTAGTATTCATTTACTGCTTCTTCTTGTCTTTGGATTCCTTGTCCTTATCACTCCCCTCCTTTGTCTCGCCGCTGGCCCCTCCGACGCCGTTCTCCTTCTTCTCATCTTTGCTGGTAGTCTCATCCTTCTTAGCTTCCTTCTCCTCTTGCTGTTGTCGGTTCTGGATCTTGTTCTCTATCAGATCGTGGAATGCGGTAATGGCGCGTATCAAGCTGCTGAGGTAGATTGCCATAAGCTGATCGTTTGTCTTGATGCTCATGGCGTGTGACAGCTCACGGCTACCAGATTTACCATCGCCTTCAGGTGTCGAGAGATTGGGGAGCAGGTTGAACACGTCTTGTAGATTTCCGAGAATAGCATGATTCACAGGAAGTTGGCCATCGAGAACTTTTTGGAGGTAGGCACCGATGTCTCGCAGCCGCAAATGAAGGCCCTGTAGAGACTGAAGTTGGTTGGTAACTCGAGTCGACAAGGTGCCTACAGCAACATCACGAATGTCTCGTAGCAAATGTTCGACGCCAATCTCTTCCGCCTCCTCGGCCTCAATGATGGATGGAGTATGAACGAAGGTTCGGGATGTCGTTGTGCCGTCCTATAATGCCATGGTCAGAATAAGAAATCTCATGCTTTAGGGTGTTCCCATTCCACATAAATGACATCACCTACATCCTTGATCTCCTCAACGGCAAAGTAAGCATCGGTGGGTACGCCAGACTCCTTTGGCTGGACATCAATAATGACCAACAATGGGTTTGGGGTGTAACGTTTGAAAAGCTCATTGATCTCCAGATCTGAAGCGCGAAGCTTAGGTCCAGAGTGATACCATCCTATTAGCTTCTCGCGTGCGTTGACCTTTTTGAACATGTCGTTCATGGACTCAACATAGTTGTGGTCCAAGAACCACACCGATGGGTCCTTGTCATCCTCCTCGAATGGAACTACATGGAAAATTAACCCGTTAGATTATCAATGCCGGTATCGAGCAGGATACAACCCAATGAGGGGTCATGTGCTGTGTTGCCAAACATACCAGCAAAGCTGTTGGATACCCTCACGTTCTTTCCATCGTTTTGACCCAAAAGAACACCAACGACTCGTCGCTTTGTCTTGTTCTGAACTGTACGGTTGTAATGATCGACTGCGGAGAGGAGGACGAGGGGGGCAACGGAGACGTTTCGGGTGACGAGAGAGAGGGTTTCTGCTGTGGTTGTCGGCATGGTAGGTGAATGTTTGGAGGGTTTCGCTCAAACACTAGCGCTCATCAATCTGGAGAAACGGTGAGAAACAGTCCAAGTGACAGTGTTAATCGTGAAAGTTGGAATTCAAAATGCTAATCAAGTCGTGAATGTTGTCGTCGCCAGAGGTTTGCTATGAGCAACTGCTAGGTAACTGTGCCTTACGTTGCTGCACCTTGCGACCAGGGTACGCCGAGCTACACACCAGGCTAACCACATTTGGCATATATCTACTTTGTATCGGATTTATGTATGACCGGGAAATATGCACACCTCGGACAGATTGCGCTATGAAGAGTTCAATCAGCAGCGTTGACACAACTGCTACATCGTCGCTAAACAGATGGGAGGTGTATCGTCTCTGTTATTTCTGCCGATTGGTCTCATTCCTCCCATTTGCTAATATTATATTCTCACAGAGATCTGCGATTTCACTTATGATTCTTCTTCGTACCCTGGAGCAACCTGTAATTTTGTTGTATGTAGGCTGAAGTAGCGTCAATAATGGGCCTTGCTGGAAGTCTTCTTTGATGTCTAGAAGTATAATTTCTTATATGTATGTTAAATGGAACGGCTTGTAATACAAACGTAGTGATCTGGATCGCTAGAAGACATGCTCGACTTTTTGAGTATTTGATAAATAAGCAGATTGATCTAAGATTAGGAAAATATAGCTTCCACAGAATCGACGATGTCTTGATGTAGTCTATATTGCTGCATGAGACGGCATGTGTGGGCGGTATCTTGTTTAAACAGCAGGCCGAGGTTAGATTTGATGTAAGCAAGGCAGAGACGATGCTACTTGTGCATCACTCCCTACAGCTTACCCGTTCCACCGACAATCTCTAAACCTTTTTCTGCCTGAGTCAATTACTTACGAAAAGGGTCATCATCCGTCAGAAATGACTGTTTGTCCATCATATTTCCAAGTTGACAACAGCACATGCGACATCCGGAATGTGAGAATTTCTGTTGCAGCGGGTGCATGACCAAGAATCGCTAGACTCCGAGTGCATGTAAGCTGAGCACATGCAAAGATTGGTGCCTATCGTATCCACCGACCAGTGTCCCTTCATTAATGGGATATCCCCCCCCCTAAGATATTGTGAGTGAATGAGATGGATGGTAACCTGAAGCATTGCGGTCAGTCCGGTAGTGACGCCGGCTGCGGCGACGGATTAATGGAGGCGAGCATCAACTTCAATCCCGCAGACCCGGTGTTGATGGATTGACCTTAGTAATATTTCCAAAATGAAGGTACTGTCTACCTATGAGGTACGGGAGATTGACATGCCTCGTGCAAATCTGCATCGCGAAACTGTTGGGTTTAGCACGTTTTTCACCGATCCTTTTGTGCATGGGCCGCTGTCAGAAGTGGTTCCAACCAATAAGAATCCCTTCTCGGCTTAATTGAGTGTACCATAGCATAAGTACCCTATACTTGAAAAATGTGCCTCAGGTACGCGAACGCTTGAACCCGGAGAAACTTGTGGGCCATTATTCGGCAGCATTTTGGTACCTGTTTCAACCACGCAAACCAGATCAACATCTTGGACCTCTATCTTATTCTCCCTCCATCCTCTCGTCCTCTCTTCCCTCAATCCCACTCGAGGCCCTCAGTCTGCATTCTCTTCTCCTCTAGCCCCCATCTCAAACGGTCTCTTAAATCAATTGCCCCCGCCAGGCTCGTTACAGTCGCAACAATGGGTTTCGTAGAGGATGAACTGAAGCAGTTGAAGGATGTTATCAACAACCTCGACTCGCGCATTAAGCAGCTCGAGCAGCGCACTACTGGCTCTGCTCCTGTTACAACCGAGAGCCTCCGTATGATCCTCATCGGACCTCCTGGAGCTGGTGAGTCTGCTGTTTCACCCATGCTGGACATGTGGGTTTAATCTGTCTTCACTATACTAATGTCTGTCCGTACAGGCAAAGGAACACAAGCACCCAAGATCAAGGAGCGCTTCTCCTGCTGCCATTTGGTATGTTATCCTCGCTTATGGACGGAGCATCTCTTATAATATGCGCGGCTGTCTAACTTTCCGCCCTCCTTCGTATTCAGGCTACTGGTGACATGCTGCGATCTCAAGTCGCCAAGAAAACACCGCTTGGCCGAGAAGCCAAAAAGATCATGGACCAGGGCGGTCTCGTCAGTGACGACATTGTCATCGGCATGATCAAGGAAGAGCTAGAGAACAACAAGGAGTGCCAGGGCGGGTATGTATATACTGACTCTCTTCTCCAAGACCACAAAATGGTGGGGTAAACTAATCATGGCGATAGCTTCATTCTCGACGGTTTCCCTCGCACTGTTCCCCAGGCTGAGGGCCTTGATGCCATGCTTAAGGCGCGCAACCAGACCCTCCAACATGCAGTTGAGCTGCAGATCGACGACTCTCTACTCGTCGCCCGCATCACTGGCCGATTGATCCATCCCGCCTCAGGTCGCTCTTATCATACCACCTTCAACCCTCCCAAAGAGTCCATGAAGGATGATGTGACCGGCGAGCCCCTCGTCCAGCGAAGCGACGACAACGCTGAGGCTCTGAAGAAGCGTTTGGATACCTATCACAAGCAGACTACCCCTGTGGTCAACTACTACCAGAAGACTGGCATCTGGAAGGGTCTGGATGCCAGCCAGCAGCCTGGCCAGGTGTGGAAGAACATGTTGGATATTCTGGAGGGGAAACAGCCTCAAGGTTCTAGTATCTTCAAGAGAATTACCACCAAGAGCTGAGCTGTTGGATATTGTTGGACGAAACCCCAGTCATGTTTGACCATTGGCTTCAAGGGGGCCTTCTATTATCATCCTCTTGTAGTCATAACCATGGATACCTTCGTACGGTTAGAAAAAATAAGACCTTTTTAATTTATCTGTGCGGCGTATTATTTAATAAAGCGATACCGGCGAGTGTAACTAACTGTTTCTCATTTTGCCCCTTACTCCCTAAATCTCTTAGTATATATTTGTGAATGAGATTGTTATTCAGAATAGTTAGGGTGTTGAAATGTCGGCATCTCAGATAAGTAGCATTCTTTGCCCAGATATTAATCTATGTATAGATATGTTGAGATACAATGTGTTGTGTCTTGAGCTATCGGGGTATTTCTCTATCTCAATCTTCCTGTAACCCTACTAACTATGCCCATCCTTTATCAGGATCAATAAAAATGTAGATATCAGCCTGGGCTCCCACGCAATGCAGTAATTTCAAGTGTAAAAGGAAACACAATTTGTCACGTCTGCTCCCCCCAGGACATATTACAGAGCAGATACAGCACTATAAAACAAAACATCATGCAGACATCACCACCAGTCGTTTGTCACAAGGTTGAGAAGTGATAATGAACACGAAGCCCGCAGCTTTATTTGGGCTACGATTGGCCCATCACAGGATCCGGAAGTAGCTAGTAGGCATGAAACAATACCGGAGCTCATCCCGTGAGATCCTATCTCTTCGGGGCAGCTGGAGTCTGGTCAGTAGAGGTAGAGCATGTCGCGTTGGCGCAACTGACCATTCACCAACTGCCTCTGTTTGTTTAGCCAACTTTTGGGGGCATCATGCCGACGTTGGAGCACAACGTGATTGCTCTGAAGCCGGCTAGTGAGGTCATACCAAGCTGTTGTAATAAGAGCGTTCTCCCTTTGTAGATTTTTGATGATATGATCTGCGGCAGCCTGCATACCCCATCAAGTTAGTCAATGCATATTTATACAAGGAATGGTATAGCCTACCTTTTGAGCAGCTGTGTTTTCTCCAAGCTGTGATGCCTTGAGCTTTGTTTGTAATTCAAGTCTCTCCTGTTCTGATTTCTCGAGTTGCTATGAAATTGTGTATTAGTATAACATAGTCTCTGCTAGCAAGTATAAGATCGTCTCTGATCTAACTTCAATCAAGCTATTGGGCCTAATTGAGTGGCAGTTTGCGTGCTATCCCCTTCGGTCTCTGGCAAGAAGGCCTTGGCCATTCTTCCCCGTGTATTGGGATAGCCTGGAAAAAGCCTGGGGGCATAAACTACTGGACGTACCTGGTTTCTTTCTATAAGGCGAGCGCGTAACTTCTCAACCTTTTCACTGGCTTTCTTGGCAGCCTCTGAAGCCTCTGGGTCAGAACCAGCAGCAGCCTCGAGGAGATCTTTGCTCTCCTCAATCTCCTTTCTGAGCTTGTCGTTGGCCAACAGAGCACCGATAAGCTGAGATTTTAGAGCATCCCTCTCACTAGATATAAAGCTAGTTTCCTCTCGCTGCCGCTCAAGCTCCGCCGTTAAGGATCCTGATATCAACTTATCTGTATTCTTCAGTTCGTCCAAAGCTGTTATGCTGTCCTTCTGCACAGCTGAGAGATCAGTCCGCACACTGACGAGCTCCCGGCTTCTATCCGCAAGCTGGGCCTGTAGTTCAGTAATCTGTTTCCTGGCCTGCTCCAATTCAGACTGCAACTGTGTAAAGTCATTACCGAGCTTGATGAAAGCATCCGACCTACAAGATTGACATCAGTAAATGGACTGGCAGCACGCGACAACATAATCTATGGTCTATGAACTTACCCCTCGCCTGCCATGTTATCCATCAAGGCTTGCAGCTGTTCCTTGACAATTGTGTGCTTTTCAAATATTTCATTAAAGTTCTGTTGAAGCCGCTCTCGTTGGCGTTTTTGATCTTCCAGTTCCCGGCGAAGTAAGGCAGCATCTCCTGGAGATCCAAATGTCTTTTTGAGCAGGTCATTTTCGGCCTTGAGCCTTGAGAGCTCCAAAGGAATGTTGGTTTGCGCATCGTCGTGTACTGCATCATTTAATTCGTCTTCAAGATTGAACGTGGTAGACCCAGGCCCAATACCGGTTCCTTGAGATGTTCCACTTTCTCCGTTCTGTAACTGGTCTTGCAGATCCTGGATGAAATGTTCATCATGAGTTCGTTGAGCTTGTAGTCGTAAAAGTTCCTCTTGAAGAGCTGCTACATCTTTTAAGAGCTGTGCTTTCTGGTTTCGCTCATCCCACAAGTGCTGCTCAGACTGGGTTATCATCTTTGTGAGCTCATCCTCTGCCTTTTTTGTCCGTTCACTTCGCTCTCTATCTTCCATGAGGGCTCGCAATTGCTCCTGCAGCTCAGCTCTCTCGTACTGAAGGCTCTGGACCTCTCGGACGAGTCCCTGTTGAGATTCGAGCTTTTGCTTGTATCGCTCAGCCATGTTGGCTTTCTTTTCAAGCTCTTCCGCCTTATGTTTCCACTCAGATACTTGGTCTCGAAGCTCATCGGTTTCCATACTCTTTTGGCTGAGGCGCTGTACCTCGCTCTCCAGTTGAGTTCGGGCTTTCTGGTTGGTTCTGATGACCTCTTCGTTTCGAGCAATTATTTCCATTTGCTCATGAACCTGCTCCTCCAAATGTTTGATAGCTTTCGCGCTATTGGCACCATCCTGGGTGGCCTTTCTCAGCACCTCAAGCTCACGATCATTCTTATCTTTTTCAATTGCCAATTCTTCATGGCTTTGCTGTAGGTGCTCGAGTCGGGTGAGGTAGTCGGATAATGTTTTCTTGGTTACATCAAGCTGCTGACGAAGCGCCGCATTTTGTTCTTCTACAAGAAGCTCAATGTCACGAGCCTCCATGACTGCGTCCATGGCTTCATCAAGATCTTCATCATCTTTGGAGTTTGCTATATCTAGCTGCATGGCTCGAATGATCTGCATGATTTCGGCCTGTGTATCGCGATCTAAGCCATTCTGGATCCGGGGAACATATCTTTGATTGTCTGGACCCATAGCAGCGGAGGAAACCATAACAGCCAGCAACTAGTTAAATCAGTCCATCAGCGCATGATACCCTCTGTGGCTCGATCCGAGATTCAACGGAAGGGTATAATACCTGGCTTATGCCTTGTGGCTCTGGGTTCTCAGCGAAAGCATGGTAGTCAAACTTCTTGGCCTGACACCCCAACTCTGGGATTTGTCGGCGAATGAATCGGAAGAGCCCCTTATACACAGTCTGAATATTGCGTTTGTTGGCGAGATGCCTCGAAATCCCGGGGTTTTGTTCCAGGTGGGAGGGATCGAATTCAGGGTCCAGCTCGTGCAGAATTTGTGCAAGCGTAATTCCGTTTGTGAGCTCTTCAAGAGACTCGGCAGTGCGGTTAAGATCGAATACGCGGTTGACCTGGGTTTTTTATGTCAGTCCCAGATAACATGGACGATGAACATCAGTGAACGCGGGGTGCGCCGAGATATGTAGTAGGTATTACTGACTGCCTTGAGCAGCGCAGCCTGCGCACGTTGACTATACACCGGCATTTTGCAAACGATGGTCGAAAAGGCTGGTAATTACAGAACGTTCAAGTCTCTCGGGACCCTTATGCTGATCACTGTACGAAACAGAACGGCTCGGTGTTGAAGGGGTGAGTGCGGTGGGATGCCAGCATATCGGGCGCGAAGCTACACCAGCAGATGTATCCGAAGTGGTTCGCCCAACATTCCTCCGCAGGTAAATGGATCTTAGGGGAAGTAAACCGGGTCGCCTTAGGTATTGTTGAGTGAACAGTATAAAGAGGGATTATTTGTTGTAGAAATAATTTAGGGATAATACTAATACTGGAAATATGTAGGTCGATTTGTCTACTTCATGTTTAAGCACATGAACAAATGGGGTCATGTAGAAGGCACGCACGGACCACCTTGAATCACATTAAATTCAAGGCCCATTGCACATGTCCAAGACATGATGCGTAGTTTGGGAACCGTTATTATTCGTTTGCCGCGAGTTATAAGCATTCATTCCTATAAGCTGACGTATCCATTAGACATGGATCTAGCTGCTATTCCCCTCGCAATATTCTCCTTGGAATATTCTTTATATTAACTCAAATAAGAGAAGGTCTATCCATGTATGTATTGTACATTGTAATAGCGCGGTGGAGGTGGGGGGATATGTACCTGGTGACTTTGTATCCCGTGAAGTTTCAATTTGGCGCAAATTGTACTCCGTAACAGCAAGGGTCATATTTCTTCTTGGGGTCCTTCATATTAGAAATAAGGGGCGGGATGTTATGCTGGCAAATACTGCACCGCACTCTGTCTGTATAAGTATATGAGAAACCGAGAAGAAAACAATTCCCGGGGTCTCTTTTATTTGACCCCCGTAATCAGAATAAACTTGTTCCAACGCTATAGCCATGAATTTCTAATTCACCATCTTTTTATTAGGTGTCCCAATACGGAGCAGAGATGTTAGAAAATGTCATTCTACCATTAAAAGCACTGATGCTATGTTTTTTTTTGTACTAAGCTGCAGTAACGATTTGGCGATGTCTTCCGAAAGCTGACTTCTTCATCTATGTTCAGAAACCTGCTGACCAAAATGCCATGCTTGAGTTGTCAGTCCATCGCATGGTAAACTGGCAAAGCATCAACATCTAATCACTCTGCTAGAGCATAATATGTATCTGCTGATTCTGCTAAAGGCAGCTAGAGGTCTGTAAGAGCACCCAGTATCTATGGTCGAATGCCAACCAAGGGTAGAGAATAGCGACAGTAATCGCCGTCATGTCGGCGGGTATCACGAAAATCAAAAGTCTTAATTCCCTTTCCATCATCATTTCCTAGTATCATATCCGAAACTAATTGTCGAGAATTATTCGTTTTCCAACACTCATCCTCCGTTGACATGGTTATATCGCGGATTAGAGGGTGGACACCATCTCATCTTCCTCAACTCTGATGGAATGCTCGGTACCCAAAACTTGCACTGATTCAAGTGCCTTTTCAGGCGCGATGACCGCGAAGCCCCTGACTTTTGATCAGTATATGTTGCATACAAAACTAACAGTGCAAACCTACCTTATAATAGTGTAATCATGTGTAATCTTTCCGCCCGCCTTGATAATATCGGACCTGACTTGACTGACAACAGAATCTGGGGTGGCGTCATCCTCAAACCAAACGATGGCGGATTTCTTCTGATCGACAGCCAACGCGGCAGGAACAACTGCCAGGGCCGCAGCGATGTATGACATAAACCTCATATTGATCGTAATGCTGCTACTCTTCTTCGCGATGTAGTTGAATTTGATAATGTTGATTCGTAAATTGTTGGAACGTGATTGTCAGTGGCAAGACAAATGGTTTATCCAAGGAAGAGGGATGACGGCACTGTGGGACTCCCAGAAGTATGTCGGTTTTAGCTCCCTGGGTCCTGACTCCTGCCAACTCAGGAAGGTGGATGCATACTTAGGTAATCATCAGCAGAGAGAGGGGCATCGTTACCTGCACCGTCCCCGGTGCAAATAAAACCACGTGACTTTGCACCGTCCCCCCGGTGTAAATAAGATATCATATGTAATAAGTATATGTGTATATGAGAGAGATCCTTTTCTTTAATTTATAGGAATGGCCTTTGATCTTATAATTGCAGAGAGAGTGTAATTTATAGCTGTTTAATTAATTATCTACTGTTTATTGGCAGTGTATTAGTCTGCCTAAGAGCGTGTATATAATCACAACCATTATGATGCTTGTGAATAACTTTAATGTGTGTAATATATAAAGAAGCTTTTTCTTTTAGAAGAACTCTTTTATTTCTTTATTAATAGCATTACAAAGATATATAATCATAGTTAAAGCCAGCGTTAAAACTCTTAGAATATTCTTATCTTTATAAATAATATAATAACACTAGTAAGGCCTTTAGTAATAAATAATAATAACTAGTTTATTTTATAATTAATTATTAATAATTAATAAACACACTTCCTAGATTAGTTTTATTATATATTAATAATACTATTCCCGGTTAAGATATAAAAGTTTATAAATACCTTATCCACTGTTAACAATACGCTATTCTGTACAGAATAACAATAGGGAACAATAAGCCTATTGTTCCTATTGTTAGTCTATTGTTATTAAATCATACTAACCCAATCTAGAAGATAATTACTAAGCTAGTTATTCTTCTAGAATATTCTATTTACTTTCTAGCCCCACATTTATTATCTATATATAGAAGACAATCTCTTGCCTTCTTCTTAGTTAGATTAGACTTGAATAAACATTCTTTTCTCAACTTATCTTTACCTTATAGCCTGAGTGGCTATACCCCTTTAGTCTGAGTGACTAAAAGTCCCTATAAGCCTAACCTTATTACGGATTAGCGTAATCTTTCCTGCGCTTCTAGAACCTTCGAGAAAAGTTTCTAGATTAGGATTAATAATAGCTTATCTAAGCTATTAGTCATCCTATTTATTGTTGCTATAAGAAGCTATATATGCCTGAGTGGCCTATTTCTTATTAACATCCACAAATCTAACCTCTTTTATAATACTTTATACAAACCCCTAGGCGCTTATAAAAGCTTAAATCACTTAATATCTTTCTTAAAGGCAGCCTATAACTATAAAGATAATACTATATAAATACCAACTTAAAGGAAAGTAATATATTAGATATTTTAATAATATTCTCTATATACAGTAATAACACCTTAACCTAGATATATCTTCTATTTAAACCTAAAATAGGCTTTAAATCCTTAACAATTCCTACCATAATAAGAACATCATAATCCTAGGTATAATATAACTAATTATAATTATAAAAATAACAATAAATCTACTAACTTTCCAAGTAATAAAAGGATTAAATATATATATTTAAAATATTAATTAAAATAGCTATATTATATAAGTATAATAAAAAATACAATAAGCTTAAAGAAAAAATTAATAATATAATATATAATACTATTACTATACTTTTAGCTATTATATATCTAACTACTAATATTATATTTATAAAAATTAATAAAAAAGATTTTTATTTTTATACCAGCTTTTTTATTCTTAAAGATTTTTTTTAATAATATCTTATATCTTTTATATACTATACCGCCTTAAGAAAAATTACTTTATTATTTTTACCCTTATATTTTATTTAACCTGCCTATTCTTAATTTTATCCTAATTAAAATAACTTATTATCTCTTTCTTAGTTTATTCTCTTATATTATTTTTTTTTCTTATAATACCTACTCATTTACTTATAATTAAAACATTAATTATATTTTATCTTATTATAATATACTAGCAGTTTTATAGCCTTTTAATATAATTAATTAGTTTTACAAACTCCTCGATCTAATATAATATACTAGGCCTCTCGTGCTTTTTTATATTATTAGAAAATAACACAAGGATCATCGGCATATAAAATAAGTATTATTAGCTTACTTATTATAGGAGTAATAACTAAACTAGCTATTAAAAGAAATACTATATGTATTATTATATAAGTTATTATATAAAATATAATTTTAAATATTATAAAGCTTAATAAAGATAATAATAATAATAAGCAGGTTATAAAGCAAGTAAATATATATATTGTTATTATATATATTATAGTAAAAGCTTAAATAAGAGCCTATAATAGATAATCGTAGTATAAAAAATATATTTTAAACCTTATAGTATAGCTAGTCTTATAATATCTTAAGTATATTAACTATACCTTTAATTATATAACCCTTTTAATATACTTAAATACAAAAAGCTTATATTATATACTTATTAACAGTAATATTAATTTAACTGTAATATAATCAAACTATTTACAAGACTTGATAATAAGTTAAGGTATTCTTAAGTGTTAAAAGCACTAATGTAAATAAAAATAAGAGAATTAAAGAGATTAGTTTTGCTTTAATAAATCTTAAAGAATATAAGTATAAAGTAGATTAAGAGTTAAAGTAAAAACCCTTATACACAGAGTATATTCCTTTAAGAGTTATTCTTGTTAAGTATATATCTAATACAAGACTTTATACAAGATCTAACCATATATATTATTGTATAATATATCTAATAGTTAAAAAAGTATATTAATATATTGTTTAATTTGGTTTATTTTAAGCTTAGTAAACTAATTAAATAAAACAAGTTTAATAATCCTTCAAGCCTTAAAAAGATCAGTTTATAAGTTATTTATATAGGATTTAATAAACTAATAAATACCCTCGTATTAAGATATAATATATTACCTAAAGTATAAGTATTAGTTAATCTATACTTTAATAAACCTAGTCTTATAAAGATCTAGCCAGGTCTCTATAATATAATCTATCTCGTTAATATAATTAAAGATATAACGCTTTTTAAACTTTTTAAATCTCTTGTTATAAACCTCCTAAGTCAGCGAAACTACAAGCTCATACTAATACATATAAAATACCTTCTACTCTTTATATCCTTAAGAATTACTTTTATCTTAAATAAATATAAGTATACAATAAGCTAGAATTATTTTATTAATATACTATAAATATAGCATTAAGATTAATTCAGAGAAACAAAAAAGAAAGGAAATAATATTCATACAAGCAAGACAGTGATCTATAAGTATTATAAATAAAAAGGTTATTCCATAAAGCTTATACATTAATCGTAACTATTAAAAAGCCCATATATAATTATCTTTTTTCTTACTATTAAGGAATATAAATATAATACAAAAGGATTACTAACAGGCATCAACACTAACTATATCAAGAAAAGGTATCTTATACTTGTTAGTCTTATAAATACAATCTAGTACAAGCACTTCAAGGTATAATTTAAAGTATTCTAGTAACCGCAAATATATAAATATAACTACTATAACTTTACCGCTTTTATCAAGGCGAATTTAACTCTAAAAGCCCTCGTTCTTAAACTAATCAGTAAGGGCATATATATTGCTTTAACCCTTAACAAGATCTCGCTTACCTCGTGTAATACAATTATAAATATCTTATTATATAACAAGTATATTAGAGTTTAACTGTAAATAAGATCTAATCTCCTTTAGTACAATACTAGTATTAGCAAGTCGTTAGACTATTAATTCCTTTTAGCTTAATAGTTGACGAAGCGTTGGATATGCCCTTTAGCTAATACTTAGCTTATGATTGTATTGAGCAAAGCTAGCCCTAAAACAATGCTTTAGACTCCATGTAATCTTATCTAGGCTTTCTTTTGCTATAATAGAAAAAAGACATCCTGTACGGCGTATATCCGTCTAACGCCTTTTCAAGGCTAGGGCTAAAGGTATACGTCCTGCTCCGCGGTCACAGTTAAAGATAACTTCATTTCTGCTATTCTTTATCTTCCTAGATCTTTTGATAATAAATGTATAGCCTTATAGCGCTGCCTAAGCGTTGATTGTTACACGTACTTCCTCCCGTAAGCTATAATAGCCCTTAGGAAAAAGTACATTATCAGGGAAGCAAAAAAAGGCCTTAATTAGATCCATTAGAGCCAGGGGAAAAGCGTAATATATTAAGCTAATACTGTAGAAGCAATTTAGCATCGAATTAGTAGGCTTTTAATAAGGCCATATATACTTATTACATATAATATCTTATTTGCACCGGGGGGACGGTGCAAAGTCACGTGGTTTTATTTGCACCGGGGACGGTGCAGGTAACAATGCCCCAGAGAGGGGCTTATATGCGACAACAAAAGTGCCGCCTTTAGGTTGGATCGAGAAATATATGGATAAAAGCGACAATTTAAAGTTTTGTTGTAGTTATTTGACATAATATCGTGGAAAGTGTAGGTATGCTGATGCTTGGCTGGTTCTACAATGATATGATGCACTGCAGCGGAGCATTACATCATTTCAACAAATCTTAGCGCCATTGAACCAGCAGCCTCTAATTCTATCCACCTAATTGTACGATGTGGTATAAGAACGTCCATATTCCTAAGTCATCTTCTATAACCAGAAATGCGTGTCTACTTGACTCTTACGGTATTCAATTAGTGATTAGAATAGCCTCTAATGTTTCAACAATGTGTACGGGATCCCAATCTAAATAATTGCACGACTGATGAAAAAGGATGATGATCATCCTTGACGAAGATAAATGCTTACAATAAGCCCGATAGTCGTTAATCAGGCTCTCGAACTTTCATGTAGGCTAGTGTTTTCATTCCATAGGTCTTTTGTTTCCTGCTCTACCGCGCGCATAGCCACTGCTACCGATTCCAGTTTGGCAACCACATCGATAACGCCATTATTGACACGTTGAAAATATTCGTCATTCGCTTCACGGCGTTGTCTGGCAAGGAGAATATCGACTTCTGTCTCTTCCTCCAGCTTTGCGCCAAGGCGATCTGCTCCGCCGCCGCTGCTCCCAGGTCGTCCACTGGCTGTGCCACCAGCCGTACTCTTGGCTGCGTCAGTTCCTTCTCCCACACCAGGCTTTGGCGGATCTGATAAAGCGCCCTTCAAGTTCGGTAAATCATCACCAGCTGCAGATGTCGCACGGTCACGAAACGTCGTCTCTATAGCGTCATCTGCTTCACTTCTCGCCCAAGCTTGTGCGAGAGCAATTTGAGAGGCCCGCAATTCAGCTAGCTTGCGATCATGCTCAGGACCAAAGACGTGGGTGCCTTCTGAAGCCGACAGCTCCACCTCCTCCAATGTAGCCTGCATCTCAGCCCATAGAGCATCTGTTTTATCCGATCCACGAGTACTTTCCGTAGGCTGCAATGTGCGAATCTGACGCTGCTGCTCATGCGGTACTGCAGGCCCAGAACGAGCAGATGCACTGGCATCAATATTGGAATGGTCCCATTTCATATTATGAGATCCCGGAACGGTGGCACCAGGTGCCAAGATGCCTGGGAGTGACACATGGGAGGCTCCTGGGGATGGGTGTGAGAATAAAGCTGGAGGTGGGCCCCGTTGTTTTATTTTTGGTTTTGAAGTTAGCGACATGGCATCGTTTTCACTCGTTGTTTGTTATTCACCAACCAGTCAGTATTTATGCCTTGAGATAACTTGGGAAAAGGGAGTCGTACCGAGTGTCGTGGGTAAGGTGAATAATATTGAAAACTAGCCTGAATCAGTTAGTGGCCACGCTTACCCGGGCCAAGAATTATCCGACGAAAAGTATAGAGAATCACGTGAGCGCACAGCGAATTACCAACACTTTCCCCTCTAGGGCGTGAAAACCCTACCGAGAATTTCAGTCCGCCTAAATCTAGCCTTTGACAATTTGCTGCAGTCTCAATACCCAACCATTGTCGCGATAATCAACATAAATCGGTACGTCTGACGCAGGTTAATAGCCTTGCAGCCATCTTTAACAAACAGCAGATTCGATATACTAACATTTCGAAGCAATCATGGCTGGTGGCAAACCCCGTGGTCTCAACGCGGCTCGTAAGCTGCGAACCAACCGAAAGGACCAGAGATGGGCCGACCTTGCCTATAAGAAGCGTGCTCTGGGCACTGCTTTCAAGTCATCGCCATTCGGTGGTTCTTCCCACGCCAAGGGAATTGTTCTCGAGAAGGTCGGAGTCGAAGCCAAGCAGCCCAACTCTGCCATCCGAAAGTGTGTCCGTGTTCAGTTGATCAAGAACGGAAAGAAGGTTACAGCTTTCGGTATGTAGTATTCACACAGAGTGTGATGTGGAGGAATATGCTGACATTAGTGAATAGTCCCCAACGACGGTTGCTTGAACTTCGTGGACGAGAACGACGAAGTCCTGCTCGCTGGTTTCGGTCGTAAGGGCAAGGCCAAGGGTGATATTCCCGGTGTCCGATTCAAGGTCGTCAAGGTTTCTGGTGTCGGTCTGCTCGCGCTGTGGAAGGAGAAGAAGGAGAAGCCCCGATCGTAAAGGATTGTTGTTTTTGGGAAGGGGGCAATATCACAAATTTCTCATGAGGAGTCACATCGGCTTGATTGCAAAGGCATTACAGGTTGGGTTTTGATCATGGGAGACTAGGATTGGAAGATAGATCAAAAAGGTCTCTCCAAAATTTCAAAATTTCAAACCATCCAGCGTCTCACTTGATCTTTAATTTTACAGACCCCTATTGCAAACTGACTGTTTCAAACGATTTTACGAGTTTCCTAAGTCTGGGCACTAGCTTCTTCCTTGGACAGCGCTGTTTCTTCTTTTGCATGCTTCTTGGCACGAGAAAGGTAGTCGACGGCCAGGCCAGCGCTTACAACACCGCCAGTTATCCAACATCCATTCACAAACCACCACCAGCAGTCTTTGACGCTCTTGAGGTTTACCCTCTTAATCATGATTGCAAGTGTTGCAAGTCCCCCGCCACAACTGCCGATGAAAAATACAGGCCCTGCCCCGGTTGCTACTCCAGCAGCACCAAGAAGAGCTATTTGCGCAATAGCTAGCCCCGTTAAGACTTTTTTGGTATCGCTCTCATGCTTTAGAGCGATGCTCTTGATGCCTGCTTTGACGTCATCCTTGATGTCCATATGAGCATATATCATATCATACAGAACAGTCCATGCAATATTTGAAGAGTAAAGACAAGCCGCCGCTGTAAGAGCTGATGAGTTTGCAAGAAGATCAACACCCAGAGCAGGAAATCCCATGATAGCGCCCCAGGAAAATGTCAATCCGAGGACAAATTGGGGATAATAGGTCACTCTCTTCGCCAATGGATAAGTGGCGACGAGTAAGAGACTCGGCGTAGCGTAAAAGAAGCAAGATAATGGAAACTGAAGCAGGATTCCCAGTCCAGCAAGGAGCTGAGCCCCAGTAAACACAACTCCTTTGAAGGGGGTAATTGCGCCGCGAGCAATTGGCCGTAAGCGAGTTCGCCTGACATGAGGATCAAGGTTTCTATCCCAGAGGTCGTTTATAGTGCATCCAGCACCACGCATTATCAGCGCCCCAGAGAAAAACAAGAGTGATGTGCCAACCACTGATGAAAGAGAGGATACAGGATCTGCCATGGGAGCTGCCATGAGTGTTGAGAAGAGACAGGGGAAGAAGAGGTAATAGGTGCCAGTTGGCTTATCAATTCGAATAAGCTCAGCATAGGGGACCCAGGATCTGGGAATCACTGAGAGAACTCCCGTCCTTGATGGTACGTAGTCTGGCAGAGAGACATTATCGTTCGGCTTAAGTTCACTCTGAGCCACTGGTGAGAATTGCTTTTTCGTTTGGTGATATGAGATTACTTGGTGGCCATAGGTCCAAGGTTGCCTAGGATTTCTGCAAATTGAATGAGAAGAAAGACGAGGAAATGCCCTTGCTGCTGCAATTGGGTTATTTCTATACATCCATTGCGCATCCTTCCAGGTTGAGACCCTGGAGAGTGCTGCTGGCCGCATGGGTCACTGTAAATCAAGGTTAGTATAAAACAGAAAAGAAACTACTGATAGAGAATATCATTATTTTTTCAACCCACATACGTTTGTAACAGTTATACAGCAGAAGGATAGTTGCTAGACCCTTCAAGACCTTGAAAAAATTGTTAAGAAAATTTTAGAGAAAAACCACTGTGCCATCGAACCTCCGGAAGTCCGAGGTTATCACCAACCAATTTACCTAACTTTGAGATTATGGTCATCACGTGATCGTACACAGCTAGTTGGAGCTTGAAGCTTGGCACCTGATTGGATGCGCATTCACGCGCAGACGACATCACAAGCTCCAACAGCTGCGAGTCACTTACGCGATCATCGCGTTGTTTGAACCAACAGCTTTCGAAATAAGTAATTCAGTGTCATTCTAATACAATCGACAATAGCACCTATTCAACGAACTGGATCCTCCAAAGGCTCGCCCTTGAAGGGCATATCTGAGCACAGCTCCGATAGTCACCCGCCAAGTCTGGCAGTATCGCATTGGTTCTCGAATTTCTAGCCGTCGTGCTTTGTATGGCCCCCTCTGGATGGCATTGGCAAGATGCCTAGCGCACAGCATCCACAAGCAAAATTCGATCCTATACCTCCAGACCTCGACCTTTACGGACTTGTTGAGCGTACGCCAAATTTCAAATGGGTCCAACGAGTTTCCAGATCGCAGATACGCAATCTTGGGCAGCAGGAGTTTGAGAAGTTGGTTGCTATCCATGTCATAGCTGGCGGCAAGCCCCTTGTTATCGATGGCTGGGACTCTGTTCTGCCCCGGTGGCTCTTCAGTATGGGGTGGCTTGAGAAGACATATGATAAGAAACGTGAGTATTTGTGCTGGTTTTTTTTTCTTTAGAGGGGTTTGAACACTGGCTGACAGGGTTACTTTCTAGAGGAAAATGTACGAGATATATCAAATGCCACCGACATTCCCATGACGACCGGGCATTACCTACGGTCTATGAAGCAGCTCACAAACCAATGGACTCCAAACACATTTCGTGATGAGCGGCGACAACGCCTGTACCTCAAGGATATTGACTGCCCACCTGAATGGCATGATATACTACAAAAGGTCATTCATCCGAGCCTTTTCTATTTGAATAAAAATGTTACCAAAACAGGTGGGAAATCAGACCAGGTTGATGAAGAAATCTTTCGAAGCGAGGCTACAGCAGCCTCAGCAGGAGATCTCATGTCTAGCTTACCGGAAGAGATGCGAGCTCAGAATCTCATGTGTTATATCGGCCATGAAGGCACTTATACACCCGCGCATCGCGAAATGTGTGCCTCGCTAGGCCAGAACATCATGGTTGAGGCCTCTGGGGAAGAAAATGGAGAAAAACCAGGAAGCTCAATCTGGTTCATGACAGAAAGTAAAGATCGTGAGGTCGTTCGAGAGTATTTCCTTTCTATGCTGGGCCATGATATCGAGATTGAGAAACATTTCGCTCAAATCAATGCCTGGAAAAAGGCGCCGTTTGATGTGTACGTTGTTGAGCAACGTGCTGGCGATTTTATCCTCATCCCTCCCCTTGCCGCTCACCAAGTTTGGAATAGGGGCACTAGAACCATGAAAGTTGCATGGAACCGCACAACCGTAGAAACCCTGGATCTTGCCCTGCATGAAGCGCTTCCCAAGGCCCGATTGGTTTGTCGCGATGAACAGTATAAAAACAAAGCAATCATCTACTATACGTTGCAAAATTATCACCAGGAACTTCAAGATATGGAAGAAAAGGCCGAGTTGACGCAGATGAGTTTCATGGGGCTTGGCCAAGACATCATCAGAAATTCTCCACGTGCGAGACAGTTGGCTGGCGATTTCAGGAAACTGTTCAGCTTATTTACCGAAATCCTCATCGATGAAGTGTTCGCATTCAAAGAGAAGGATGTAGAGTTTCTTCCCTTTGATTCATGCGTTACATGTTCCTATTGTCGATCTAATATTTTCAACCGATTTCTTACTTGCAAACACTGCGTGCGTACTCTGATTAATGGAGAAGAGGACGCATATGACATTTGCATGGAATGTTATGCAATGGGAAGATCTTGCGCATGCCTCTCTGGCTTGCAATGGTGTGAGCAGTGGACATGGTCTGATCTGGTAGAGAGCTACGAAACGTGGCGAGCCACCGTAATCATGAATGACGGCTTTGTTGATTTGGATCACTCCCCGCAACCATTGGAAGTTGCTCGCCAAAGAGCAGGAAAGAAATCGGTCGCTCAAGTATGTCAGGAGGCGCTAAAAAGGCGTCCTTGGAAGGATATTACGAAGCCAGATTGTGAAAACACTCCAAGCGACTCTGAGCCGGATGGTGAGGATAAACCGACCAAGAAGTCGAAAAGGAAGAAGAAAAAGGGCGAACTCCTTCGGTGTCACGTCTGCTGCCACCGGGATTATAACTATAGGGTTCATACCTGTACCAATCCTGGCTGCGCCGAAGGATACTGCTATGGTGTCCTGTATAGAGCCTTTGATATGATGCCTCAAAAGGTTTTAGAGGATGAGAATTGGCAATGCCCCAAATGCTTAGGAATATGTAACTGCGGTCATTGTCGTCGTTCCGGTACCACAAACCCATACACACCAAAGAACACATCGCTTGGGCATGATACTCGACGAGTCGCCGACGATCGTAGCGTTGAAGCTCTTGTGGACTTTCGAGTTCACAATCTGTCTTGGTTGAAGGCCGCCGGAGAGGAAAGTCGCAGTAAAAACAGCCGAAGGATGCAACGGCTGCGAGAACAAGCTGACAGTGCCAAAGCTCAAGATTTGTCAGAGCAGGTAGAAGCAGAACGGAGAATGCAAAACGATATAGCTTCCACCTGTAATGTGGATACCAGCATTGACGAAACCTCGGCAATGAATGGATACGGAGATCAAAGTCATGTACTTGGTCATACGGATACCTCTGTAACTGGCTATCCCTTTCATTCTGGTGGTCCAAGCATTGATGGCGAACCCGTGCGAACGAATAATACAGATATCATGGCAAATGAGCTTAACGATGGGAGCGCCGATGTTTCCTCCTATCCTGATCCTTCAGTCTTTGCGAGACAGCGCATCGGTTTGGGTTATTATGAACAGGATGATACACCCGATAAGATCTTGTTTGACCCTTATCAAGCACCCTCTACAGATTCGATAAGACTTGATGAACCTGACGTACCTGAGTTTGTCAAGAAATCAATTAGGGCAGCTAAGAGGAAAGCGAAAAGAGAAAATGAGGATCCGGATTTTGTTGTCGGAAAAAGTCACCACAAGAAACCAAGACTTGTCCCTGAGCAAACGGATTTTCTTGATAGCATGGATCCAGCCTTGTTTGATGAGGAGGGTCACTCTGCTCCGCTCGCATCCATGACTGTAGTGGAGCAGGCGGAACCAGAGGTTGGCGAACGGTCGGGTTCAATGCAAGACGACCAAGAACGTCCACCTCAGAAGAAGAAGACGGCACTTCGGTTCGATGCTAACGAACCAGCTTTACGACACGCTAAGCCACTTGCGTCTTACGTAGAGATGGAGGATCTGGATCTTGATGAGGAGGAGCCAGAGCCAGTCATTGAAGGTCTGTCAGCAGCCGAAGGCCTCGCAGAACCAAATAATGGGGACCGAAATGACATGGATCTGGCTGCTAAAGCTGTGAGCTCTCTTTTGTCGCGCCGCAAGCCTGAAACCCCGGCGGCAAAGGAATTAAAAAAATCGCAAGCGACAAACCAGAGCACCGGTCCGAAGAAACGTGGCCGGCCGCCCAAACGCCCTCCTACCGTGGTTTCTGTCCCCGATCCAGACACACCAACGCCGCCCATTCCATCTGCAGAGCCCGTGAGCATGAAAAGAGGGAGAGGTCGTCCAAGAAAATCAACCTTATCTGTGGTTCAGGCGGCCCTGCACGACGAGCTTTCTGAATTGGCTGACCGGCAAAGTGATGCTGGTTCCAGTCAGGATCGGGAGATGGAAGCACAAAGTGCAAACGCGTTGCTCGGTCGTACTCTAGATGAGAATGTAAGTGAAAATCAGCGCCCACGCCGTGGAAGGCCACGTCGTTCGGGCGTGACCACCATTGCTGCAGCAAGTATGGATATAGAAAGCGATGCGGGCAGCGACGGAGAATTTCAAATAAATAATGAAGTCGAAGCGAAGCCTCAACCTAAGAAAAGAGGCCGACCTCGACGATCGGGAGTTGCTTCAGAGACACCTTCAGTTCGAACAAGCCCGCCAATGAATACTCAGTTCATGACCATGGCGGAACGTATGGCTCTCAGAGGCAAGAGCTTCAAGATGGGCAAGCGTAAATCTCAAGGCACTTCAAGAACTGCAGCCATATCTGAACACACTAAGGATGCTACCCGCTCGTCGCCTGAGGATGGAGAGCGGAGCCAGAAGGAGTCTTCAGAGAGGACATCTGATGACGATGGCATACACAGCGAAGAGGAGACGTCATCAGTAATCTCACTCCCTCGCCAAGAAATTGTGGTTTCCTCTCGATCCTCAAGACAGGAAGGGCCATCACGGGGACCTACGATTGTGAGTCTTGCCGATGTAACTACAGAAGCAGAAGAGGCCGAAGATTGGTCAAATTCAGAAGAGTCCAGCAGTGATGAGGATATACCATCTACGAAACGTGATTATAGTACATTTGGCCCCAGAGACAGTGGTCGGATACAAGAAGAGGCAGTTGGCCGTGGTAGAGGGAGAGGGAGAGGGAGAGGCGGAGGTCGAGGTCGGGGGCGGGGACGGGGGCGGGGACGGGGGCGGGGCATGTGAGTTCTGTTAATACCCCAGGGGGCATAGGAGCTAGAACTTGCCAAACAGTGTGCATGGAAGCGGCAGTTTTGCAGATATGCCACCGCTCTATTGGCGTTGGGAGTAATGGAGTATAATGTCGAATTATAAGCAGAGAATTGCTGTACATAGGCATATAGAAATAGCTAATAGTCGCCCTTATAAAATGATAATTCTGAGCCTCATTTGTCAAATATTCACACAAACTGAACAATGCAGCCCACAACAACACAAACTCGCCAGATTGTCTAGGCAGATGATGAGGATTTATATTATACCCCAAACATGAACAGTTTGTAACAAGCTAAGCAACTGATAGAAATAAGAAACAGCTTGTTCTCCAGGGTAGGATTAGATACAGAAAAGAAAGCTCGCAGTATTTGGCAATTTCCATGGCATTAGGGCCGGATGCTCCGACATGTCACCAAGACTGCGCATGCCCCAGTTGCTGGGTATAGGCAAATGTGAACCCGACTTACATGCTTCGTGAGAGTTTTGACAGTGCGGTCAGTGCTGCTACACCTTAACATAACATATAGCCCGTTGTTATTGTTGGCCTGCCCACGTGCGCTTGACCGACAGCCAACAATATTAATCATGTTGCCTGGGTAAATGAAAAATTTTAAAAAAACACTTGAGAAATAAATACCATAGCACTGGATACCACGCTTCTGCTACACCAACACCAGCGTCCCGTCAAGCTTTCGGCTCAGCAACTCACGTCAAGACTGCAACAATGCTCAGGGCCTTCTTGGCGATGTCCACGCCATGGCTTCTGCTAGCCATCGCCCAAGCTGGCTCGCCCTCATTCACTGCCGAGGATGCATTATGGCATGCACCATCCCAGAACGAAGTAAACAATCTGACCTGTGCTGTCAATGGTACAGGCACATATGGGTTCATCTACAACTCTTCCATCACACCAGATGGTAAATATGGCACCTATAACTGGTGCAATATGCCTCATGTGCGGAAGAGGGAATACATCAAGGCTTCGGATGAGTATGAGCTGAAATATGTTGAGTTGGTGGGTATTTTATTCCCCTCCCGGCAAAAATGAGAAGAAAGGAGGAAAGAGTGTGCAATCATTTTGGCTAACCATAAGCTCCCCCGTGGCATAGATGCACCGACATCACAAACGAACTCCCTATTCTTCCAATGCCTTCCCTGTTGAACCATATCATTGGGATTGTGATGATGAAAGATTATACATCTATGGGCAGCCATCTCAGGGCCATTATCCCGCTTCTGTATATCGCCAAGGCTACATCTCATCGGTGAACCCATTTATCCAATCAGGTTGGATAGGCACTTGTCAATTTCCTCAGATTACCCATGGAGGACTTCAGGATTCCTGGCAGCATGGAGCCGATCTATACGATGTCTACCATTCCTTGCTGGGTCTTCTACCGACCAGAAACGGAAATATCACCGACCTTGGTTCGCGAGTCAAGTATCGCGTAACCAACAATGTTATTACTAGCCAAGTTGCCGGCATGGTGATTAACGGCATGTGGCAAACCAGAGATCCCATGCCGCTTTTGATCCAGGTAAGTAGCTGCGCTCATAAATATTTTCTTGATCTCCGAATTAAGCGGCCGCCCTATTATATCCTTATTTCTCCTTCACCAGTTCGAGTCACTCACATGCCACCTAGGCCGATGGAATTGACAGTCTGGAACCTCAATACCCCTGCCCCAAGGCAAACAGCCTCTTCTCATCCATTGAATCTAGCTCTAACCCACAATGGCAACGTCATCTCGATGCTGCGGCTGGCATTTATCAACAACTGGATGGCCTCTCCGGTGTTCACCCAGATGATTATGGTTTCCACGCCTCCTTTGACCACTATTACGACAATCTATCAGCGCGCCAATGCCATGACAAGCCGCTGCCCTGTAAACTTGTGGGTGGGCAAAACAGTACCGACTGTGTCTCTCAAGACCTTGCTGAGGCTGTTTACCGCCTCGGCAACTGGGAGTACAGTCAGATTTATCGCGATAATCCAAATTCTCTTCTCGCCAGTGCCGCTTCGCTCGGTGTCTGGATTGGTGAGCTGACAACCCATATCCGAGAAGTCATGATCGGTAAGAGTGAGACGGTCTATTTCCATAATATTGCGCATGATGGCTCTCTGTCCCGTCTGCTTTCTATCCTGCAAGTCGACAAAATGGTGTGGCCTGGCATGGGTTCCGAAGTTGTGTTTGAGCTATACAAGAAAACCGCGAAAAGGGGGCCTCCAGCATTGGCTGTTTTAACTCGTGAACACCAACCCCCGCTATCAACAGATGGAGAGTACTATGTGCGCGTTTTGTTCGGGGGTGCTGTACTTAAATCATCCAGTCCTGCCCTAGGCCTCATAGACATGCTTCCTGTACAGAAGTTATTGGTATACCTAGATGACCTGGTTGGACAAGGGGCTAATTCTGTAAAGAATATGTGCCAAGGAAGCTGAAACTAAGTCTTTAATAACGTAACCAAGAGCAATACATACTTGTATTATCCACGACTCTATGGGTCGTCGTCGATCCAGTTGATTTTATCATGACCATAAATATCAATTCTATCAGTTACGCAATACCTACCTGCTTTGCAAGATCATCCCATCGACCATTTCTCATAGGATCTAGCTCCCTTAGTTTTTTCAGCCAGTGTGCAACTTCATCCGATTCTTTTTCTTCAAATGAGCGGTTATTCAATTGACGGGTGGCAATTGTATACTCAATGAGAACTTCGTAGATCCATTTTATATCATCGTAATCTTCAAGAAGTTCTTTGATGGCATCAATCTCCTGGTTAACATAAGATGTACGTTGGTTGATTGTGAGTCCAGGAACCATGGAAGGACGGTTGTCTTTTTCAACCAGATTAGAGATGAGGAATTGGTGATAATACCATAAGGATTGGTCTTCCGGGCCTACATTTAGGCCATCGCGTACAAGGTTAAGCTCTGTAAGCTATTATTAGCCTCATTTGATGCTTTATGGAGTTTGAGCCCAGCTATACCGTCATCAAACAACTTCCTTCGAACAGTATCATCCGAAGCACGCTCATCCAGAAGTCGACAGATGAGTTGACTACGATTGTGCCAAGCCGAAAAGTTTGACAAGTCCATTTTGATCATTTTTGTTGTGTACTGAAACTCGGCTTCAACCATACTCTTTCCTGCCAAAGAGGGACCTTCCAACAGACTCACGACATGACGTCGATAGGCCCAAGCATGGTAGTTTCTGCGGTCCTTGTGCAACATCTTACCCACTAATGCGAGTTCCTCCTCCCAAATAATCTTTGCAGTGGAGACATTCAGTAGTTCTATCGCTTGATGTAAAATCCACATCCGATAGTTCCAGATCCAATAGCATTTTGGATGCTGCATTAGAAGCGGGACAATGAAGGTAAGTTCTGAGCGAATTACCTCCTGTGCTTCGCTTTGGTCGGCCTTTTGTGTATTCTCATAACTTCCATGCGCCCCTTGGGCCTTTTCAGGCGCTGTACCACTCGGTCCAGCTGTCAGGGGCTCTAGGGCTGGCTGGGTCTCGTTCGAGGATGAGGATAACGATCCGGCGGAAGAGAGTATGTGACTGGCGTTCGCTGAAGAACTCGGCGACGCCTTCAAGGGCGACGACCCATCCAACGGTTTGAATAATGGTCCAGAGATTAGACAACGTCTGCGAGCGTTCCATATTGTATAGTATTCTGGGTTAAGGCGCAAAAGCTTTGCCGTAAGCTGCAAGGTCTCTGGGCCAAACTGCGCAGTCTTTACCTATTCAGAGGACGATTGTTAGGTAATTTTCTTTTTTATCATTACAGTTCTTTGCAGGATGGGATAGCATTACTTGTTGACGAAATTGTTCCTCCAGAGACCGATATTTGTCGATCTTGAGGAGTTCTTGCTGACGCTCTGCTTCTGTTCGTGGTCGGGTTGCTCGCGGTACGTCATGCTATCATCAGTTAATCAGTTACGGTGTTCAAACTCATCGTATCATAGAGAGTATATGCATACACTAGCCATTTTGCAGCTCTTGGAGGTCGGTATCGTCAAAAATTGTCTGATATTGGAGGACCGTTGCATTGGCACATGGCATTTGATGCGGGGAGGTAGGGTGGGGTAATAACATCAAGTTTGCGCCTCGCCCACTCCATCCAATACAAGCACATAACAAGTTTTGACGAGTCGATTGACCGCAGGAGCTCACAATTTATCTCTCGATATGGAAGCCTGGTAGACTTGATATTTGTTGCGATATTCAGTAACATTGCAACTTCTATATGAGTATCACATACACGTACATGAATACAGCTCCTGAACACCGTAGCTAAGTGTTACCCTATAGGTCTGGATATATCCAGAAAAATATCAACAACAAGCATCATTCGGAACCTCACCAACACGTGCTTAAACCCTGTTGGGGTTTCGGCAGACTAGCCGTAAACATCCTTGTGGCATTAAACCATCCCGTCAGTTACAGCTTCGACAAAAATGTAACGTCAGCATCGAGGTATGCATGACCGGATATTTATTTACCTACCTACCTAGGTAGGCAGTCGGGAAACATCAGCCAACCAAGTTGGCTCACATTGGACAGTTAGGACTGAACTCAACACCACCATCTGACGCGAGCATCGGTTCCAGCACAAACTCCCGCATGAAAAATGGGGTGTTGATCGTAGCGAGGTACTTTAGTGGGATTCAATACACAGATAGCAGGTTGGCTTGGTCATTGTGTCTTATCAGACCCCCACTCATGGGATGAGTACCTGGTAATTGACATATACCAAACTGTGAAACGGGATTATATGAGCATCAATATGCCTTCTGCATACGGCACGGATATGACCATTTCTATATGATAATAGGTAAGAGACACGACTCATGAAACTGATGGCACGACTAAGATTTTCACCTGCCCAAATATACACTCAATAAAAGAACAATAGTGACCGATTTGGACGGGCTGTTAGAACCTAGCGAGTTAAAGGAAACTGCAAGGGAAGAAAAGAAGTGCTTGACCCGCCATCAGTTTCATGGCATTCCAAGGAGAAGATGCGGGGACGCTTAATAACACAATATCATGATGGAATTCGTGGAAGTGCTTCTATTCACCTTCTCTGTTGCGACAAGGCGCATTAGGGTGGGTAGATAGAGTGCAAATCACAATGTCATGATGACCCAACCATCGATCTCAACGTGAGCGGGTGGAGCCGCTATTCGGCTCAGGAACGCGCGTGTCAAGACGGTTCGTTCGCGTAACGTTGCAAATGGAATGAATCGAAAGAAACGGAAGCCAGATTTGGGCTGAACGTAGGACGAAAAGGTTGATCCGGCTGGTGCCTCTGCCTGCACACCTCCATAAAGAAGATCCCTTGGCCATTGGCCGTGATATCTAAGGTTCTTGGACAAGGGTGTGCTGTGTAGCCAAGAGCGGGCGCCAACAGTCGGAGATGCAACCTCCAACGAGAAGCTTCGCAGGTTGAACTTTGAGCTCCTCCCCTTTGCAGCTAGTCAATATTCGAGAAGATCAAGAAGAGGTGCCCGAAGCGCTCACATGACTGCGGAGGGGTTAAAGGATGGAGGTGCAACTAGCTTGGGCGCTGGCAGAGAACAGTCACAAGGAGACTTGGCAGCAAAAAAAAAAAACGACAAATCATCGTTGCTGCTTGTTTGCAGACGACTGCAAGGATGTCGACTTATCGACCCAACACCCGATTTTTTGTTGATTATCTGACGGCTATAAGCATCCGAAATCCTGGCGCCAATCACCTCATGCGTCCTTGCACCCATGGGTAAGCCTATTTGACGTTTTCGGCACCCTCCGGATTTACAAACAAGCATGGGCATCTAAGAAAGTCTGATCGCCGCCTTTCTATTACAGTTACTGCTCGAAATAATCGCCCGGAAATGAAGAAGAGGAGAAAAGGAGATTTGGCCCTTAACATTACTACTATTACTAGTGGCGTCTCCTCCGTAGGTCCCGTTTTATTACTTCTGTAGCATTACATGTATGTAGAGTAGCATTGCTAAGGTAAGCATGGCAACGGAAAGCAGCGGGAGGAAGAGGAGGAGGAAGAGGAAGAGGAAGAGGAGGCTGCACTTCGCTTCTTTTGATGCTGCGGGCCGACGGTTCCTGATAGCAGTGAGCGGTCACGAACATCAGGTCAGTCAGCCCATTCTTTTACGGTCGGTGTGCCCGGTTGATACGGCTACCTGTTTACGGCGTCAAGGATGGAGTACAATGGCGATACTCCGACTTTCGAACTTGCTTTTTCCTAGGGTGGCTACGGCACTTGAAGTTGCCGTGCCTGCGAGTGATTGAACCTTTTAGGCACGTGCTGCATAACCGCCTGCTTGGCCGCAAGAGACTGACTAGACAGACCAACGCTGTGATGGAGTTCCATTGGTTGGCGAGAATCCCACGAGACTGACCTGTCCAAAGTCTGGATCCAGGGGCACGCGCCCAGTACCTGGGCTTTGGACTCTAGACTCTAATGGAGTAACTGCCAAGTAGGTATGGAGTGCACAGCGTGGAGCAATGTACCCCAAATTCGGAGGCGAGCACTGAGTCGTAGCTCAGGTGGAGCTCGCGAGAAACTGCAGCTCTGCAGTTGGCTGGCAATGTTTCATCAAGGTCCCTTTTTTCCCCAGAATTGCTTGAGAGTCGAGGGGGCCGGGTTCTCCGCATATGCGACAAGCTTTGACAGCCAATATTTGAAAAGCCTCACCTGCGATAGGTAGCATTGCATGGTTGTCAAAGGAATGCCTTGCGTATCGAGCGGTGACGACGTGTGTACTGCTTGGCAATCGGTAAAGATCATTCACACTGACACAAGATAACGTAAACAGCAGGCATATATATATATGCAGTATTCAAAAGTGAAACCAACCATAGGTAGTTGATAATCTGCCAAAAAGCTATTACTGCTAGAAAAACTTTGCCTTCCTTCCTCATGCGGGATTTGCCAAGATACTTAGGTACTTTATAGTGAAGTTTTTTGTCTTGTTTTGTTGGGCAAGTTTCAAACAACTCTCTCTTCATTGAAGCGGGATCCCTAGTACAACTTACCTAATACCGCTGGCACTTTTTTAGTGGAGGCGGAACAATTACCGAAAAAGATGTGGAGGAATTGTCGAGACAACACAAGCGACCACCCCCTTTCGCTTATGTATGTATGTACCAAGGGTTTTCGTGAGCACCTCCGTACACTCAAGACATTGGACGACATACTACCACCGGTAGGGTCAGCCTCATTCATTATCTATCACACCGATTGAGTCCCAGCTTCGACATCACAGCTGGCGGCTGCCAAGACCAGGACAGGACCCCTTCCCGCCACAAGCTGCACAAGTCACGGAACACATTCTTTATCGCCTGTGACAAACCCGACAGACCTGACATGCCCTTACGCGCCCTTTTCCCATGCAGAGTCATCACTCATTGTAACTCCGATTCTGGCGCGTGGATCAGATGAAACGGGCCATTCTCGGCCATGATTGCAACCAACCGTCCAAGCGCCCAACCCTTCGTTATTACCTCCTTCCCTAAGCGGTAAAATTCTCTCGACTCACAAAGACAGTACTTTGCATACCTAATCCGTACAGACTATCACTATCAGAGATAACGCCAATGGCCTTGTACCACCCAGGTACCACCGCCTCCGTCTTCTCAATGGGTGTATGCTGCATCTCTGAGACAAACACGCCCCAGCACAAAGGTGCTCCCGAAGTGCAGCGTTGATTGAAAACAATTGTTCTAGCTGTCGTCGGCGTGTTAAGCATGGAAAACTCTCCGGTCAGGAACCT
Organism: Cladobotryum protrusum; assembly: GCA_004303015.1. Lineage (NCBI taxonomy): Eukaryota > Fungi > Ascomycota > Sordariomycetes > Hypocreales > Hypocreaceae > Cladobotryum > Cladobotryum protrusum. The sequence goes on from RZGP01000009.1 coordinate 402,820, forward strand.
GGACTGGCCCGCCATGATGCCACTCTACACTCTTCACGCACTTGCACTAGTCCGTTATCAAGGGATACCATTGTGTTGCAGAAACATGGGGCTCATGTTGCCCGTCAACCACCGGACCAGTTCGTTGGGCTGCATGGCGTCTCCTCATCTCCCCATGCCTCAATGACGAACCCGCACGATAAGGCCAAGGAATATCATGGGAACTTCGGGCTGGCAGCATGAGCAACGTTGCGATACTCGTGGTGTGGTGTCCTGCTTGAGATCGACCAGGTCACGATGAACACCAAGACGACGCCGCAATATCTACAGAGTACGCTTGCATCGGACAATGGTTCAAGCTTATTTTCTTGGGGTCTCGTGGGGGAACCCTGGGACCACGACCGACTAACACAGGGCAGGGATCGGTGTGGGCGTGAATGTTTGTTCCTCCACCCACGCAGTCGACGAATCTGGATGGTGACAGCACCGAGACAACATTGGCAACCCATGGTACGGCATGGTGTGGGTTTCAGTGCCTCGAGATGCATGGTCGCCGGGGGTGTACAGATCCACTTCTTTGTGAGACCTCTCTACGGATCTCAGTATAAGTATCCTGAGCCGCGTCGACTTTGGCAATTTACGAAGAAGCTGTTCTACCATCATCGCTATCTCGACTGATAGTCCTTTATCCTTCCTTTCAACTTCATTCCTTATCTTAGAACTTCTAGGAGCCTGGTGCTCTTAGGTGCAAGCCAGCACACATTACATTCCCTCCAACAACGCCTAACCCCCCAAAAAAAAAGATCAAAATGCTGGGTTTCTTCACTAAATCCGTGGCCATTCTCGCCTCGTTGCAGGCCAGTTTGAGTCTCGCATCCCCTCTTGCTAAGAGAGAAGATGGCCTTGAGAAGCGGGCCAGTGGCTATGTCAATACTGCCTACTTTGTCAACTGGTATGTAGATTTGCTTCAATGAGCATCCGTCCCGCAATGCCCTAACATGAGCACTATAGGGGTATCTACGCTCGAAACTTCCAGCCTCAGAACCTTCAGGCCTCGGACCTGACCCATGTTCTTTACTCCTTCATGAACGTTCGCGAGGATGGTACTGTCTTTTCTGGAGACACCTATGCCGATTATGAGAAGCACTATGCTGATGACTGTGCGCTTTCACTCAACTTTAAAACTGTTTGGGCTGGTAACTAACTTGTATCTAGCTTGGAATGATGTCGGCAACAATGCGTACGGTTGCGTCAAGCAGCTTTACAAGCTGAAGAAGGCCAACCGAAACCTCAAGGTCTTGCTTTCAATTGGTGGATGGACCTGGTCTACCAACTTCCCATCGGCTGCTAGCACTGATGCCAAACGAAAGACCTTCGCCAAGTCTGCTGTCACCTTCCTGAAGGATTGGGGTCTGGATGGTATCGACATCGACTGGGAGTATCCTGCTGATGATACTCAAGCTGCCAATATGGTCCTCCTCCTCCAGGCAGTCCGAAATGAGCTCGACTCTTATGCTGCTCAGTACGCCAAGGGTCACCACTTCTTGCTCTCAATCGCTGCCCCAGCCGGTCCTGACCACTACAAATTCCTCAAGTTGGCAGACCTTGGCAAGGTTCTGGACTTCGTCAACCTTATGGCTTATGATTACGCTGGCTCTTTCAGCAACAAAACTGGCCATGATGCTAACCTCTTCCCCAACCCCCAGAACCTCGACGCTACTCCTTACAACACCGACCAGGCTGTCAAGGCTTATATCAAGGGTGGTGTGCCTGCTAACAAGATTGTCTTGGGAATGCCCATCTATGGCCGCTCCTTCACTGCTACTGATGGCATTGGCAAGACATTCAACGGAGTTGGCTCTGGCAGCTGGGAGAATGGTATCTGGGACTACAAGGCTCTCCCCAAGGCCGGCGCCACACTCAAGTACGATGATGTCGCCAAGGGATACTACACCTACGACTCCAGCACCAAGGAGCTCATCTCCTACGATACCCCCGATATGATCACCACCAAGGTTAACTACCTCAAGGGCCAGGGACTCGGTGGCAGCATGTTCTGGGAGGCTTCCGCTGACAAGACTGGTTCCGACTCTTTGATTGGTACCAGTCACAAGGGCCTGGGAAGCCTCGACTCTACCCAGAACTACCTTGACTACCCCAACTCTCAGTACGACAACATCAAGAAGGGCTTGAACTAAGTTGCCCGCGTTGCCTTGGCGCAACAAAAGCTGTAAATAGCACATACTTTCAGTTCAAAGATTGTACATATTTTCTTTTCTGTTGACCGTCACTCGCTTGGACGATGATTTGGCACGAGGAAGATGTCAGGTGGTCATTGCATTTGGAATTGGGACAACTTCTTGTATATATTCGTCTTTCTTCATACATAGTGCATCGTACATACAATCGCTTGGCCTCATAAGGCATGAGGTTTCTGACTCAATTCGTCTAATGCATTCCACTATGTGAGCTGTTTTTTGCTTTCTTTCTAGTCATGGTGGCGCTCAGGGGCAAACCTGGTAGATCTGGCATCTGACCCGAAGAATCGGATGGCGGGAGCCAATAAATAGCGCAACTAGAACGGCACTTTATGATCGACGATCTCATGATACATTTTGCCGAAACTAAGGATTGAGGCGCCTACAGACGTGCATCACAAGACATTACACATGAGACTTTTGATGAATCAAGGCCCGGCAATTATTCTGAAGCAGAACCCTGCTTGTCACATCAGCTGCAGGGCACTGGGTAGGCATTGGCAAGCATGTATCATACCATCCCTCCCATTTCCTTGAGGGGGTGGAACATTAACTTACTGTATTAGTTGTAAAAGATTACTTGTGGCATAGGATGTCAATACAAGATACAACGGGTAAATGCAAGAAGGAGAACTGGGTCGCAGAAGCGATTTCATAATTTCCTTGCCTACCAGGTACCTGGGTAGGTAGGTAGGTATTATAGGCATATGGAGGAGGTAGAGTGTAATTGTGTCTTCTGCTCCTACCTCATGGCAATCTGGCACAGTACCAAGAGGCAGTTTACGAAACTTGGACCCACCACATGCTCATGCCTTGAAAAAATGAAGGTGGATGCTCTTGAAGCACGCCCATCCCCTGACAGTAAATAAGGGACCACTCAAAATCTAAATCTGCTACTCACCCGCCTTTCCCTACAACTGACACTATCAGAGTATCTATACCTCGCATTAGGATCATGGTGTTGACGCATTAAAGGAGTCGATTTCTCATCATTGTTGACTATTGATCGGATCCCTTTGTGTCATCATTGCGTGCTTCTCTTATTTTCAACTTTGTTTCTCAGTAGAACATCTCATAGGTTTTCCCTGCCCCTTCCCCTCTCTTGTCATGAGCAACCGCTGCAAGGATTACCAAAAGGGTGTCTAGGTATGAAATTGGCTTGTTTGGTGGACTTGGACGATATCTTATTGACTATACACAGATTGATGTGACATGGTTTCTTCAACTCCTGTCAAGATTATCTCCGAAAACTCGATTCGTGTTTGTCGTAATAGCCGACATGTAACGAATGATCTCCTGCATAGCCCATCCGATTCTGGTTATAGTTCAATAGATGAGTGGTCACCAACTCCGCTCTCCAACTTAAAATTTGGATGGCCTTCGTCACTTGACGGTTCTGGGTCCTAGGATGGCTCAAAACCACCTACTGACAAGACTGATCAAGAGATTGAACCATGTTACCAAGCCGCATACTACCCCATATCAACGTTACGCTCTCCTTCAACACCTTGTGGCCCCCAGGCTGTTTGGAAGCCTCAAAAACTACCGGAGCGGCCGGAAACTGGAGCAATTAAATCTGAAGGACCGTCAAAGCGGGCATGTCATGGAGGGAGTCCACGTACCCCCGATAGATTTGTTCCTCGACGGGACAATACCGTGCCCACCACAGAACGCTACCGGACAACGAAGCAAAACCGGGAGCTTTCCCCAGCAGAGCGGATCTTAAGACACAAAAGAGCGTCTCGAAATCCGTTTTTACCACGCCGCCGCCCAGTACACTACGCACTCTCCGAAGAAGTCACCAACACTGATCCCCGACATCATGCTCGCAATGGTAGTATGCATGTCTCCGCTTGTTAGTTATCTATGCATAGCTAACATATTGCAAAGGCAATGCAGTTTTAGGTGTTATTTCACTAAACCAAAGAGACACGAGACAAATTAGTCAAGGCAATATATGGGTAGTAGGTGGCCTGGCACCGGGAAGCACAGGAATTGATGATGGTCATGGCCACTTGGTCAGGAGCGGTACAAATGCCCGTATATTCACAATGTCACTTGCTACCTCTAGGCCTAACATCCAGGACGACCTGGAGGCCTACCATGGTCGTGTAGCATCCGCATTGAACATTGACTGTGTTCGCAGAATCTTTGACTTTGACTCATGTCTATATCCTACTCTTATACCACCAGCTTACGGAATAAGCGATTTGTCTGAGGAGGCATGGAGCAACAATTTTGAGCTCACCAACTGGGAAGAGACCTCGCGTATGCTATTTTTATACCTACTCTTCCATGATGGAACCTACTGATAGCGTATAGGAACTCCTTGGCCGGCTATGACGCGAGTATTGCCAAGTGCTCCATTCAGGTATGGCTTTCTAAATTTTTATGAGCAATAAGCTAACCTGTCAGGGTTCTCGATGCGCCAAATCTGCGGGATGATTTTTATTGCTCTGTCCTTGCTTACTCACCAAGCTGCGAACAGCTTGCCGTTGGTCTTGGAAATATCCTATACACCTGGTCTGAGGAAACGGGGCCACGGCCAATGCACGGAGCAGCTATTGATGGCACATGGTTAACATCCATCGCATTTTCTTCAGTCCATGGTGGCAAGTGTATACTCGCTATTGGACGAACGGACGGATCCTTGGTTCTCAAGTCCATGTATGATGCGTTTCCTCGCTTTGAGATCCAGCAGCCTTTTCCTATTTCATGTGTAAGCTGGCGGCCTACATGTGTTCCAAGGCCTTCACGGAACCCATTAAACCCCGGTGTCATGGTTTCAACAGAAGACCTCATTGTTGGAGACGATGTTGGTACTGCATACTACTACGTGGTCGAATGGCCGATGAATTGGGAAGTCACACGAGATACATGGCCAGGTACCATTTATCTTATTGCTAAGCTGTCTCTTCACAGTCAGCAGATATGTGGTCTAGCTTGGTCGCCAAATGGGAGGCTGGTTGCGTCAGGGGGCAACGACAATTTATGCTGCCTGATTGACGTGGACGATATCTTCACAGAGAGGCAAAATATTGCTCAAAATGACGACAGCAGAGTCAACTGGGGATCATCTTTGCGTTCAGCAACTGTCCACGCAGATGACGTGTTTGATAATAGTTCAAGGAACCATTTATTTGCAAATAGGAGACTTGACGAGAACGATGCTGTAGTTAATAACGGTGGCATTGAGATCCGTACGGCTAGACCGCTGCGTGCTAGTATTCGAAGCCTTGGGCCTGGCTCTAAGCGACATCGCTGGGCTCACAGTGCTGCCGTCAAGGCCATTGCCTTCTGTCCATGGCGTGAAGGTTTAATCGCGACAGGAGGTGGCTCCAATGACAAATGCATACACTTTTTCCACACAACATCAGGTTCAGCATTGGCTACTATTGCTGTATCGGCGCAAGTAACGTCCTTGATCTGGTCGTCGACAAGACGTGAGATTGCAGCTACGTTCGGATACGCTGAGCCCGAGCACCCATATCGTATCGCCATTTTTAGCTGGCCAGATTGCAAACAGGTCGCAGCTATTGCGTAGGAGGGAGAGCTGCGAGCGCTCTATGCCATCTCATATCCTTGGGGTCCTTCACGCTCACGGGACTCGAGGAACGGCCGGTTGGGCCAAGAGGGATGCATTGTTGTTGCATCAAGCGATAAGAGCGTCAAATTTCATGAGGTCTGGTCCAATGAGCAAAAAACAATGGTGGGAGGAATAGGAATGCTTGGTGGCAGTGACATCCTCGAGGGTCTGGAAGGTATTGATAAAGAGGGTGATGTGATCCGCTGAAGAATCTGAGATAAAGAATGCGAGATAAAAGTCACAGACGAGAGCAGGAATCCCAGATTGTCACACTATAGGAATGTATTTCAGGCAGGACTCTAAAGAAACCGGATAACGCTATAGATGACGGGTTGCTGGTGAAATGAAAAGAGTTGATATCGCCAGCATACCATAGAATAGGACGAGCCCAAACTTACTCCAATAACATGCCACTGTGCCCCTTCTATGCGTAGCCCATAGATTCGGGCCTCTGATCTTGTGCAGCAAACAAAGAAAAAGAAACATGTCAAAAGATATCCCAAACGCCAAACCGATGAAAATAATATACCCTCACTTACAGGCAGTGATTCGAGGTTCACTACTTGCAGTTAACAACAAGACGCCGGGAAGCTTTTGCCATATCATTTAAGGATGGCAATTAACAGAACAAGGATAACAATGAGAACAAAGATAGCCGTCATCTGCTTATTCTCTGCTGCAGCCTTAGCCACCTTATTTAGTGACTTCTTCGCACGATCCAAGCGACTCTGGTGTCTATCAACGACATTATCGACCTCGTCTAGCATGGCCACGTGGCTTTCCAGCTCGTCGCCGATTTGCATGCTCAACTCCCTCTGTCGCCCGATAGACTCGCCCAGGCGATCAAGGTGATCATCTTGTTCTTGTATGATCTGACTGTGATATTGGTGAATCTGCTGGTTTGACATGTTGGCAGCTTGGTCGCTGTAGCCAGGAGATGCGTCTGGATCATCACGGTAGCGGCCAAAGAGCTCTTCGGTAGGTGAGGGGGCAGTATCGCTAAACCGCACCGTTTTGGCTTTGCGACCAGTAGTTGAGCCTGCGGGTGAGACAGAAATATCGGGAGAGGGGTCCGAGGAGGGTTCGTTTGGTGAGAGGCTGGAGAAGCCGTGGAATTGCGATACTAGATTGTCGAGCTGTTTCCGGAGAGCCGGCAGAGATTCCTGGATGGCGTCGGCAGCACTGGAATTGAGTATGTGTCAGTCGCGAAGAAATTATGGGAGATGACGTCCAAGCAGATTAATTTGCAAGCATAAACAAAGGAGAGGGAGCAAAGGGAGACAAACACTTGATCGCCCGCCTGCTCTAAACGAGCCTGTTCCTGTTCTAGAGAATTGATGCCATTGCGAAACTGGTCGAGCGAGCGCGAGACGTGCCCGTCCTGAGAGTCGCTGTCAAGGCCTAGACTCTGGGCGCGCTGTCGCTCGAGAAGAGAGAGTTTGATATGGTCGGCGAGCAGGAATAACTGGTTTGGTTTCGACATTGCGCTGCTGTCGACGACGGCAAATTATGGGATTGTGAGCATAGAGCCTGTTTGAATTTGGTAGGGATGCTGGGTTAGTTCTCAAACTTGGTGCAAAGCTACGTAGCCCGTCACCCGGCGGAATGGCATACCTGCCAACTCCAGGCAACCCATATTCCCACAAGGGGGATCATCTTATAAAGCAACTGAAAATCCAAGTAATGCTACCGGCTGGGATACTAAAAGTACCTGTCAAATACCAACCCTACACATAATATCCACGTGCTAAGTTGAATCTTCTGCTACCTTGCAAAGTATCTACATACCAATAGTGTATAAAAACCGGGACTTGGAAAGTGGTTATGGTAAGCAAAAGCGGGTAATGTACGTGCCATACCTACGCTGTGGATGTACCTTTCTCTTCTCACTCATCTATGGTCTCTAGTTGGTGCTGCAGTCACACTAATTAATGCATGAGATGCATCTTAAGCAAGACACCTCACTGGCAACACATCCAACAATCAGTATAGGTTAGGTTGTATTTACCACACATGGTAGTGGTTTTCATTTTGTTTTTATTAATACAATGTCTTGTCATCTTGAACGTTCCGTTCCCACCGCGGATCTGCAAGTCATAGTAGCAATTATGTGGCTGCGACTGAAACGTAGATGTAAACTACTATTCATCGGCACAATGCTGAAAATCATCAAAGCACAGCGTAAGAGAAAAAACAAAAAAGCAAAAAGAAAAAAAAATGAAAATGAAAACAGAAACAACCCCAAATTCAGTCCAAGGTCATAGCTGTATCGACTGGCTGAATATTGACGTGATTCTCGGTTGGCTGCGGCGATTCAGCTCTCAGTAGTGTCTCTTCGCCTTCGAAGCTTGGCGGTGTGTGTTGTAAGTTCTGAAGTGCACCGTTGACGTCTCGGCTCACTAGCCTGGCTTGTCGCAAGTCTTCCGGAAACAAATAAAATCCTTGGGATGTCTCAACTAGGTATGACTGGAGACCTCTGCTCTCAAGGCGGATATTGACGTTAGAGAGTGGATAGTGATTCTCAATGAATCGCGCCCATCCTCGGGCTGCCGCTTGAATATGCTCCTCATTGCTAATTCGTCTCCAGCCAATGCCAAGGTGAAGGGTGAAATCGTCAATGACAGGTTCTCCGGCACTATTGACAGATGTACCAACAGCGCCAGGCGCAATAATCGCTGCCGCCGATGCGGAAACTTCGTCACGGGTACCCGCATTAATTCTTTGTGACTTATGACATCTGGGAGCGACGACATCTGCCGAAGCACTAGTAGGAGTCTCCTGTGCTGTGTTTTGTTCTTCAACCCAGGTACCCGACTGACTGCTTGCTTCAGCGACATAGCCTTTGCCTGGCTTAATGAGAACCATTCCTTCACCGTACACCCAATCCTTTTGGGACTCTGGTGATGATGCAACCGGTGTATCAGGCTCAAGATTGATGGCTGCCTCATCACGAGAGCGTTTCCGGCTAGTAAAAACAGGGCGATGAAGTGTAGATGATGATGAATGACCGGGCATAGGCTTATGCTGATGCTGATGCGCGAACGTCGCCATGCCGAGATGATTTTGGTGTGAAGGTTGTGGAGGGATAGCAAGCACCGGAGAGGCGGTAGAGAACTGTCGAGGAAACGCTGACATTTTGGAAAGAGGTTGCTGTAATAACTGGGAGCAATGATAAAAGCAACGAGACGATGAGTTAGTGTTAGTTATCAGCAATTCAAACAAACCAAGGGATGAGTCCGATAGAATTTCGACGGGACGTCGATGGGTGAATGGATGGGGCTGATGAGATCGATAGGCTTGGAGTGTAGGCGAGGTGGAGGCGGGTAGAACGAAAACGTGTAAGTGATGGGCGGGTTGGACTTGATGTTGATGAGGGAGGATCGAGTAAATGAAGAATGTGTGCCACAGGGGATGGTCAACGGTGCGACTTTGTATTGGATTGGAGGACGGGTGAGGATAGTGAGAGTAAGAGAGAGAAAGAGTGAGAAAGAGACGAATAAGCTGGGGTGGTGGATGTTGATATTCTGCAAGTGTATGTACGTGCGACTCGAGTGTCTCTGGAGGAATGGAGAAAAGGTGGAGACCACAACTGGGGGATTAGCTTGAGTGTGTGGTGAGCGATCAGATTCTTCGGACAGGAACAAGTTCTTTTCCGCTACTATTACGTATTTGGTTAAGCAGCTCTGCCAGAAGCGGAAAGCTCCGTTGCATGAGTTGCATATCAAATCGTGCTAGCAATACTCTGGGGTTTGAACCTCTTGATTGGTTATATTATCTATCCATATAGTGTACTACTGTTTCTTACATCCAGGTTATTTGATAGTTCGGACCAACGATGGGCATGTCTTTTGTGGCCATAATACCCTTGGAGTTACTGTCTGTGTGCCAACGAATTAGACAATAGTACCTTGTAGAAATGGATTACCTCAATTATTGGGTGGTATGTATGTACTCCGTAAAGGGAATCAAGTTACAAATTCTCTTCGCTGAGCTAAGACTTTCGCTACCTAACTTTGCCACAGAGTCTGCCAAGCCAATGTAGCGACTACTTTGCGAAACATATGGAAACGGCCCTGCATAAGTATGAAGTATGTATCCGTAAGTCAGTAGGTACCAAGGTTTTCTCGTAGTCCCCTGATTATGAGCAATGGTGGCCTGTGTTATTACTCGGCTAGTAAGTATTAGGTAAAAAGCTACCGGAAAAGGAATGGATTAGTGTGGGTCCCACGCCAAAGTACTAAGTACTGGCCTCTCCTGATCTCTGGAACGGACATTGCGGTACAGCACTTGGTTCTCTTTTAGTGCTAATGGTGTACATCACCTTTAAGGTATGATTGTCTGCGCCGCGTTTGGCAGGTTCTCCATCACCACTTTTGACTTATCGGGAGTCTGCCCATCATTCCCAAGGAGTGGCCTCGTGCTCCTTGACCATCAAAATGAATGGGGACTTGAGTCTCTCCCAGGCTCTTGGTGGATTGCGAATAGCCAACCCTGACGACGCTACCGATACTGGCAATGCCTCTGGTCATGACAACTCCAATGTCCCCTTTGCCACGAATCCGAACCCCGTCACCGACGATCTCATAACGGACTCACGAGATGGCGGTGCCGCTCCTCATATCGCTCGGCCACAGACTCAACCTGGCGTAGTGAGACCATCCACTTCTGAAACACATATTACGGAAGATGATTCGGCCTATCCTGCCCGTGAATCCAGCCAGCGGAATCCTCATCGATATCATCAGACCCAGCAAATCCCGCCTGTGTCCGGCAGTAGTGGAAGCTCTATGGTTCCACGCAGAACATCCAGAGGAGGAGGAGGAGGTGGTGGCTATGCCTCTCACACCAACCCTCAGCCGTATGCTGGAGATGCCCCTGTACCAACTACCAGCGAAGAATGGAAAGATCGTGGTGCTGCGGTTGGTGTGAGGCGCGAGATTGATGCCAATGGACGCCCTGTCGTTAGGCAGATCAAAAAGGGTGTCCGAGATTTTTCTTTTGGCCGCGTCCTCGGGGAGGGATCTTATTCTACGGTCTATCTGGCAACTGATCGCCAGACATTAAAAGAATACGCCATCAAAGTGCTCGAAAAGAGACATATCATTAAAGAGAAGAAAATCAAATATGTCAATATCGAGAAGAATACCCTCAACCGGCTCACTGAGCACCCCGGAATCGTTCGACTTTACTACACTTTCCAGGACGAAACGTCTCTTTATTATGTTCTTGATTTGTGTAGCGGTGGTGAGCTGTTAGGTGTGTTGAAAAGGACCGGCACCTTCGATGTGGAATGTACGAGATACTACGGTGCGCAGATACTCGATGCGATTGATTATATGCATTCACGAGGCGTCATACATCGTGACTTGAAGCCAGAGAATGTGTTACTTGATGATCAAATGCATGTCAAGATTACCGATTTCGGTACCGCAAAGCTCCTTAATGATCCTCGCGATCCAAAGAGCTCGGAAAACGAAGAACGAGGAGTTCAAGACGTGGACATCCGTGACGGTGAAGATGGAAGAGCGGCCTCTTTCGTAGGCACCGCTGAATATGTGAGCCCTGAGCTCCTTACACACAAGAACGCCTGTAAGGCTAGCGATCTGTGGGCTTTTGGGTGCATCATCTACCAGCTGCTGGCAGGACGACCACCATTCAAGGCCGGCAGTGAATATCTAACATTCCAGAAAATCGTCAATTTGGAATACGAGTTTCCTCCCGGTTTCCCACCAGCCGCACGAGATCTGGTTGAAAGATGTCTTGTGCTTGATCCAGCAAGACGTCTTACCATAGAACACATCAAAAACCACGAATTTTTTGATGGCCAACAATTTGGCAGGTTTTTATGGAGGTCAAAAGCACCAAGACTGCGACCATATATTCCTTCAGTCCAAGAACCCACCATAATTCAACTTAACAACTTCTCATCCAGTTCTATTCCCAACTCTCGAGCACAGTCACAGGCTCAGGCACAAGCCAATGCCTCAAATGGAAATAGTCGCCCAGCCCGCATAATTACTGAGCTACCGCCACCGACACAGCTTGATATCGAATGGTCACCAGTTCTTACTAAAAACAACGAGCGCATACTGAAACTTGGCGACTTGATGGTTGTTTCAACACCTCTGCCCAACGGGGCTAATGGAAAGGGGTCCGATGAAGGCCATAGAAAGCTTTCTCGTTTCTTTGGTGGCAGTACAACGAAGAAGAGACAAAGACTTGTTATGGTAACCTCAAGTGGTCGCATTTTGCTTGCGCCAGCCGGGGGCGAGGAGAAACGGGCAAAGCAAGAACTTTCACTCACATCACCTGACACTTCGTGGAGAAGTCAACAAGATGCTAAGGGCCAGCTTGTTTGGTGTCTTGACACGGTATGCTCCCCTATGTGGCTATCAGGTGTGCCAGATTTACTAATTTACTTCTTCTAGGCCGGCCAACACTTCACATTTGAGGAAACAAAAACCTTATCAACATCTGAAAGTGGTCGCACTTTTCCTGATGAATGGATTGAGAGTCTGGAAAGAGCGAGGGATCTGGCGATTTCTCAAAACGTCGCGTCCGACACATTTGCCGATATGTCATCGGCAGTGTCAAGTCCATCAAGCACGCTCGGAGGTGACAGGTCTGGCCGTAACCATTTAAGCAAAAGCCAAGCAAGTCTTGAAGACTCGACACCAAAAAGAAATCGTTTTAGCAAGAGACAGTCACGGAATGGATTAGGTCCCGCCTTCTAAAAGATAAGAAAGGAATACGGTCGGAAGCCCTGCCGAAGCTGGCAAGAAATCCACGCTGGCCGACTTTCGGGATATCTTGCTCCTAATCTATCATATTCGATACGATAACGACATTGGAAGCAAGGCGCATTTCAGAAACTCTTGTTTCTCTCGAGGAACTGGGAAAGGAGTGAAAACTCCATTTGTCGTAACTTTTATCTTCTCTAAGCATTGAAAGGCGGGACAGTGGCAGTCAAGAGCTGACTGCTGTGCATTAGAAAAATGGTAGCTGGTGTACCTGGGTTGTTATTTATCATTCCCTCCTTGATTTGAAGTCGCCTTTTTTTTTGTTCTTCTTCTACACTTTCTTTCTTGGAAGGCAACGCGTTGAGCTTTATAATGTCCTGACTCGGAGAGATCTGGACCGCTTGACTTAGAAGGTGCATTTCTGTCGGATCAAACTACTTCAGCAGCTTGTTCTCAATTTTTTTTGTAACGAAGATGCCTTACTTCCAGAATGCTGCAGCTATAGACATTGAGTCTGGTATCAACAAGCATCACTTGTCCAGGGACAAGGAACTTTGAAGATGGTATAGGGGCCTGGTAGATAGCCATATTGCAGACATTTGAAAAGTGTTTACTTGCTCGGTCATTGAATTTATTGTGGACGGAAATGCTGGAATCGAGGTATCTAGGTATACTATATAGTAACTTGGTAATATGTTTTCCTTTGTGTCATGATATTAAGTATCAATTAAGTGGGGGAAAAGTCGCGTCGCCTCTAGATACCTAGAGGACTTGATTTCGAAATTTGCTATAAAAACACGCTGGGTTTGTTTCTACTAATTTAATATGTTACTCGTGATTGCTATTCGTCGCAATTTCTCTACCACTTTATTATGCCCAGTTTTATAAATTTCCACTGGCAGTGTACACCTACATATATATAACGTACCCAAGTTCGTAAACAAGCATTTTCTTCTAGCGGTGTTTCTATTTTTACCGAAATGGCATGTACATATCTACGGAGTACATGTTGATGAATAAACCCCAACCATTGCTCTCTTGAGACTAGACGCCTTTTTTCTCATCAGGTCACGTGATACAGTTATTTACGGTTGGTCGCGATGCGACACGACACGATCATACGGTTCATCACTTTTGAGGTTGAGTGGAAGTGCCAAACAACGACAACATCAATTGCGCAAAAGGCCTTTAAAATGCAACCACAATACCGTGCATATGCGCAGCAACAGGCGCCGCAGCGATCGCCGCATGCGCCAAATCAACGCCGCGGCGGTATTGGTAAGTTCATTCCTACCAACTAGCCGCGCCATTCTAATGACAGCTTCCACAGGTCCCATGATGTCTTCCGGACCGCATCCTTCAGTTCCCCTCACCCAAGCTCAGATCGCACAGCAGCAGCAAGCTCAGGCACATGCTAGTGAACTGGCTAAGCGTCGTAGCCGCAAGCCGACCGACAAGAACATTCCGGATGGTGTTGAGGATTGTATTATTGATCCAGAAGCTGTCAGACGCTACAACGATTTAAGAGATATTGAAAGATTGCTCGATGCTACAACAACTCGAAAACGCCTCGAAGTATTTGACAGCGCGAAGCGTACTGCCAAGGTTTGCATCCTCTGGCCTACACACCTCAAGACTATCGCTAACGCGCATTAGCTCCATAGAACGCTTCGAATCTGGGTCAGCAATACGGTTGAAGACCAAATCTGGCAAGGAAATGGCCTCAATGTTGACTCCTTTGACTTCACACCAGCAACAGAGGCTTCGTATCGTGTGAAAATCGAGGGCCTGCTCTTGGATGAACAGAACGATGACAACGAGAACAAGAGCAACCCGAATGAGGGGGAGGGCACAACTGCAGCCGAAAAAATGCAGGAAGACGGTGCGGCGACTACAAAGCCTAAGGCTGCAACGCCACACCGATTTTCTCATTTTTTCCAGGCGCTTTCTATCGATTTTGACCGTTCTCGTTTCCGCAACGGTGCAGAACAGACAGTAGAATGGAAAAAACCAGATATTACCCGGAGTCAAGGACCAACAGGTCTGCCTGCTGCGGCAGACTTTGATGAGCTCACTTTTAAACGCAATGGGGATGAAAACATGAATATAACCATCAACCTTCATCGACATGAAGCACCTGAGAGATACAAGCTTAGTCCTGAGCTAGCGGAGGTTGTCGATATGACTGAGGCAACACAACAGGAAGCTGTCATGGCTTTATGGGAGTATATCAGACTTTCTTCCTTGCAAGAGGATGAAGAGAAACGAAACTTCCGTTGTGACGATCTCCTGAAGAAGGTAAATATTGATTGCTTATTATGGGTTCTTTTCTGTGGGTAATTAACTAATACTCATTCAGGTCATTGGGCGAGATACCGGCGTTATTCCGATGCTCAATGAGTATGTGATGCCACACCTCCGACCGTTACCTCCCATTAGTCTTCCATATACCATTCGAGTCGATGAAGCCTTCCACAAAAACCCACAGCCCACGATATATGATGTTCAAGTCTTGGTAGATGACCCATCTCGGGCTACATTGCGACCGCTTATCAACAATCCTCAATACGCAGTCATGCTTAAGGAGGTTAACGGTCTAGATGAGCAATTGGCGAGGCTTGTTCAGACAATTTCCGTATCCAAGGCTAAACATTCCTTTTTCTCGTCAATGAGTGAGAGTCCTGCCAGTTTTGTCAGAAGCTGGCTTAGCTCACAAAAACGCGATCTTGAAGTCATCATGGGCGAGGCAGCAAGTGGTTATGAGAACGTCACGGGCGATGAGTGGCGACGAGGAGGAAATAATAGTGTTTGGGCATCTCAAAATGCTCGGGAGAGTGTCAGCGTTCTTCTATCAAGACAGCGCTGAAACTAACGCTTATCAAGTAATAATGTATTTAATACCTATGTACAGGTTGATTCGGTTTCTCTTTTTTAGTGGCGAAAGGGTTTATGTAATTTGGTTCATGTTAATGATTTGGGCGTTGGTGAGAACAGGTATAGCCATAGGCCATGGCAACTATCATAAGAAAAAGCCATTGACGCCGAGACGTGCTGAATTAAAATATTGGCTCAGTGAAAATGTGACCATACTGATCTCTGCCAGCAGTTTTGAATGATAGTTCGTGATATTATATTGTGGCTGACCAAGTGGTTACTTAAATTCTTATGCTTTTGTGCTTAGCTTGGCGACCCGAATGATCCGATAAACGCCAGGGTACAATATAAAAAGCGACGACGATATATATACTGCAACAAACATCCCTCAATGAGGCGAAAACAATAGTTAATTTTACCGAGCCTTGTTGCTACCTTTGGGGAGCTACCGGGTTTGCGGGCATGTTCCGAATTTGTTTTATCAAAAATTCGCGCTCGTCGATGAACTGTTCATCATCTGTGCGATCCTCCAGGAAGTGGGCGAGAAACGTCAGCAATTTCTCGCGGTTCATAAGCAGAATCTTCTGGACAGCGATAGATTTATGAGGGTTTGCCACGAAAACTTTGAATACGTGGAACCCTTCATATTGAACCATCTTCCTGTCGTCCCGAAGCAGATTCATACATATCTTGAGATGCTCTCCGCGGTCGACGTAGGCAGTCATGACACTATAGTTCGAACGGTCCAACAGTATCTCGCCGAGGAGTTTAATAGATTGACGTTTCGTAACATAGCTATTTGACTGCACCAATACGTTGTTGTATTTGTCAAAGAAGAGATCGAAATTAGTGGATAGATACTTTGGCACGAGTTCCTTATGCCTCGTGAGCAGTTCCTAGGTCGTATTAGTATGTATTCTTAAATCGCAAAATGGCAAAGGCCAAAGAAGTACCCGAAACGTTGTGAAGGCATCAGCAGCAACTTCGAATGAGCTCTTATTTATCCAGTCGAAGAACCTCCAGAAGACACCTCTGCCGCTTTGAGGTCTGTCGCGGTCAATAGCTAGGAGCCCCTTGGAGCTGGATCCTGGCTCATCTCCATCATCATACAAAATGATGGCGGCGGCAGCCTCATTCTTAAGGAGCTCTCTCAAGACCGAGCCTGCTGGAGTAGCGCTTTCTTTGTGGTCATAAGCTCGACAGAGTTCAACAAGAACTTGTGGCCGATGTGAGACCACATACGACAGAGCGATAGGGTCACTCTTAGGAGCCGCTGCTGCTGGGCGAAAGCGGAAGACGTAGGAGAAAATAACCTGGGCGTCTTTGCGGGACTCAAAGGGCAAGCGGTAAAGGTTGGTGGCAAGAAGGTAGAGTAGATCTTCGTCAATTAAGCCAGTAACAAGCTGGTAGATCTGTTCGGGCGAACTATCTGCCTCTTTTATTCTGTCAACATTTACTTATTTCTAGTAAGATCAATTTACATACCCTGGGTGCCTTGGAGAACTATTTTCATTTGATTGAGAACGCGGGCAAGTTCTTCGGCCTGTGATTGTCAGGGTCAGTTGTACACTACACTACAAGGAAACAAAAGGGGGCGGGGGCTACTTTGGAAATGCCATTGGGACCCTCGAGCTTTGAGATATGCTCGCGAGCCTGCCGGGGTAGGTCCGCGGCCGCTCGAGATCTTGCTCTACCAAATAAGAAGGACATTTTGAGATGAGATGGCTGGGAATGGTGATGGTGTGCCTGATGATGTCGAGAATAAATGCTAGTAGCTTATCTCACATCTGCTAACTTGTATTAGAAGGGAGGTAAAGAAATGGGAAACCGGTCCACGTTTTGGTTGGATCAGTTTGCTATGCGCCTCGAGATTCAAGTGTCAGAGCCGGTTAGACGGTTCGTGAGAAACTCTGAAAAAGGATAAATGTGCAGGATATGGCTTCATTGGCATCAAACTAAGCTGTCCGATTAATGGCGGTCGCGGGGTCCCACTTCCACACTCAGTATCATGGTAAAGAGGTACTCCGTAATTTTGAATTCATAGGTACTTACCTAGGTTACGTTGCCAAGACCAAGGGTACGGACCCACGGTACTCCGTACTGCTAGGGGACAGCGGTGCCTTCAGCGATTGCCCCTAAACCAGGAACAATTTAATGCCTGATAAAAAAAAATATGCACACCCCACCCTACGGCTATCACACAATGAGGGGCATTTCTAAACCCCACCATCTCTTCTTGACTCATAAAGCAGAAAACCACCTCTATCAACTTCCTATCATCTGGTATTACGCTTGAGTTCTCAACCTGCTTTACCGGGGAATATCGTCAACTTAAGAGATTATGAGCGTTGGAGGTTCTGCTAGCAAGTAGAGCCATATCTACCCTCCCAAAATGTCTATAGACTTTCCCAAGGAAGAAGAGGCCATCCTTGAGCGATGGCGCGAAATCAATGCCTTTCATCGTCAGGTGTGTAACTATGCGCTGTGATGATTCGATTTTAGTTCCCTAACAGATTCGAGTAGCTTGAGTTGTCTTCTGGTCGCCCTCACTACACATTCTACGATGGACCGCCGTTCGCAACCGGTCTACCCCACTATGGACATTTGTTGGCATCAACAATCAAGGATATTATTCCTCGTTACTGGTCCATGAAGGGCTATCATGTAGAGCGCAGATTTGGTTGGGACACGCATGGACTGCCAATTGAACACGAGATCGACAAGAAGCTTGGAATCTCTGGGAAAGCTGCAGTTCAACAGCTGGGTATCGAGAAGTACAACGCAGAATGCCGGTCTATTGTGATGCGCTACGCCTCGGAATGGCGCACTACTATTGAGCGCCTTGGACGTTGGATCGACTTTGATAATGACTACAAGGTGAGAATTTTGTTATTTTGAGATGACTCGAGCAGCGGAGCTGACTGTGTCATTCAGACCATGGACCCCAAGTTCATGGAATCTCTGTGGTGGGTCTTCAAGCAGCTCTTCGACAAAGGCCAGGTTTATCAAGGTTACCGCGTCATGCCTTATTCCACTGTCTTAACAACAGCTCTGAGCAACTTTGAAGCCAACCAAAATTATCAAGATGTCACAGATCCCGCTGTTGTTGTTTCGTTCCCCCTTCTAGACGACCCCGAGGTCAATCTTTTGGCCTGGACAACCACTCCCTGGACTTTACCCTCTCATACCGGCCTGGCTGCTCATCCGGACTTTGAGTATATAAAGATTAAGGATGAAAAGTCCGGAAAAACATACATTATCCTGGAAAATCTGCTCGGCACGCTTTACAAGGATCCAAAGAAGGCCAAGTATAGTGTCCTAGGAAAACTCAAAGGCAAAGACATGCTAGGATGGAGATATAAGCCTCTTTTTGACTACTTTTGGGATGAATTCAAGGATGTTGGCTTCCGCGTATTAAACGCGACTTATGTCACTGCCGATAGCGGTGTGGGAATCGTTCACCAAGCGCCAGCCTTTGGTGAAGATGATTACAATGTGGCTTTGGAAGCCGGCATCATCAGTGAAAGTCGTCCACCTCCGGATCCGGTCGACGATACGGGCCATTTTACTGAGAGAGTCAGTGACTTCAAAGGAATGCACGTTAAGGAAGCCGACAAGCATATCATCAAGTACCTGAAGAACTCAGGCCGCCTTGTCGTTGAATCTCAGATCCGCCACTCATACCCCATGTGCCCCCGGTCTGATACGCCTCTCATTTACAGAGCGGTACCATCATGGTTCATTCGAATTCCTGAAATCATTCCTGATATGCTCAAGAATATTGAAGATTCCCACTGGGTCCCAACTTTTGTAAAGGAGCGTCGATTTGCTAGCTGGATCGGAAACGCTCGAGATTGGAATGTTGGAAGAAACCGATATTGGGGAACGCCTATCCCACTTTGGGTGAGCGATGACCTTGAAGAAAGGGTGTGTATAGGAAGCGTCGAAGAACTACGGGAGCTCAGTGGCTATACTGGTGAATTGGGTGATATCCACCGGGATAAAATCGACCACATCACTATACCGAGTAAGAAGGGCAAGGGCGTTTTGAGACGTGTTGATGAAGTGTTTGATTGCTGGTTTGAATCGGGCAGTATGCCTTATGCCAGCCAGCATTATCCATTTGAGAACGTCGACAAATTCAACAAATCTTTCCCTGGAGATTTCATCGCCGAGGGTCTTGATCAGACGCGTGGCTGGTTTTACACGCTCCTCGTTCTAGGAACTCACCTCTTTGGACAGTCACCATTCAAAAACTGTGTGGTCAACGGGATTGTCCTAGCGGAGGATGGAAAAAAAATGTCAAAGCGACTGAAAAACTATCCCGACCCGGCTATCGTGATGACGAAATATGGCTCAGACGCTCTTCGCCTCTATCTCATCAACTCTCCAGTTGTTCGAGCTGAACCTTTGCGATTCAAGGAATCCGGAGTCAAGGAGGTTGTACAAAAAGTACTGTTGCCTCTTTGGAACAGCTATAAGTTCTTTGAGGGACAGGTTGCTCTCCTAAAGAAAGTTGAGAGCGTCGATTTCATGTGGGATCCTAGTCTGGAATCCAGTAACACCAATGTGATGGATCGCTGGATTCTAGCAAGCTGTCAGAGTCTGTTACAATTTGTGAATGGCGAGATGGAAGGTAAGATATCCCTAAGCTCTCGTCAGTTATATGAGGACTTTATTGACATAAATACTAGGCTATCGACTATATACTGTGGTGCCTCGACTACTTGAGCTTATTGACAACACAACCAATTGGTATATCAGATTTAATCGCAGGCGGTTGAAAGGCGAAAATGGCTTAGATGACACTCAGCACGCCCTAAATGCCCTCTTCGAAGTTCTCTTCACCCTGTGTCGTGGACTGGCACCCTTTACACCATTCCTTTCGGATACCATATATCAGAAACTCCTTCAGCATATACCAAAGGAGTTACAAAGCGAAGACCCTCGAAGTGTGCATTTCCTATCTTACCCCGATGTACGGCAGGAACTTTTCGATGCTCAGGTTGAGCGTCGGGTTGGGAGGATGCAGCGAGTGATTGAGCTCGCTCGAGTTTCTAGAGAACGCAGAACCATTGGTCTTAAAACCCCTCTTCGAACCTTGGTTGTCATCCATCATGACAAGGAATACATTGAGGACGTAAGGTCACTCGAAACATACATCACAGAGGAACTCAACATCAGAGATCTTGTACTATCCGGAGATGAGGCAAAGTACAATGTCCAATACAGTGTCACTGCTGATTGGCCAGTGCTGGGCAAGAAGCTCAAGAAGGACATGGTTCGAGTCAAGAAAGCTCTTCCTGAGTTGACCAGTGACCAGGTGAAGGGATACTTACACGACAAATTCATCCTAGTAGATGGAATTCGGTTAGAAGAGGGAGACCTTGTTGTGCGTCGGGGTGTTAAAGAAGACGAGTCCTCTAAAATGCTCGAGATCAACACAGATAGTGATGTGTTGACGATTTTGGATTCGGAGATATACCCCGAGCTGGCCCAGGAGGGTTTAGTCAGAGAGGTTATCAACCGTGTTCAGCGACTTCGGAAGAAGGCTGGATTGCAACCAACGGACGATGTGAAGATGGAATACCGTGTGTTGTCAGATCCAGATGGACTCGGGCTAGAGAAAGTTTTGGAGTCGTATTCGGCTAACTTTGAGAAGGTTCTACGACGACCGGTAGAAAAACAAAAGGATGGAGAGTCTGCGGAGCTGATCGCGGAGGAGGAGCAAGAGCTTCAACAGGCGACGTTACTTCTTCGACTTTTGAAGCTTTAGGCTTCTTATTTGAATAGCTTTGTAGAATGTTCAGCTAGAAAAATATGTAGCAGCAAGCTAGACAGGTAAAATTTCAGAGAACTGGTACATTCATGATTTTCTTGCGGCAACCTAGCACATGATTGAGTAAAACGAGCATTGACGAGATAAACTACAGCTTACCAGGTAACAGTCCTTCAGTCTCATAAATTCCTTAACGCACTTGTCCTTTTCAACCGCATTATAGTCCATAACGACACACTTTCCATACGTGGCAGCCTATTAGCGGGTTATTTTGATATTGTCTGATAAAACCTCAGCTGACCTAAAACCCACCTCTGGTGCGCACTTGGCAACAGCGTCTGCAAACCTGCGAATAGGACGATTGATAGAGCGGTTTAGGTTTCCTGCGTTTGACATGGCTAAACTCTTGGTAATCTGTTATCAATTCTGGAGTGTTATTGTGATGGAGTTTTGGGGCATATGGTAGCATGTGTGTGCATTGGATTTGGGTGGGAGGCGATTGGAAGCATGTGCTATTATCGATTGCCTGTAGAACGTAATTGAGGTTAGTCCTCGATGAGGTCAACGAGCACCCGACACTTGATGTGGTCTCATAGGGTGGCCGGTGGGTCCACTAAAAAGTACCCAGGTTCCTGCAGGAAGACCTCTGATAGTACGAAGTACTAAGTGGACGACTAAACGCGACTACGAGCAACTTTCAAGTCAAGCATTTGCATGCTTCACATTAACAAAGCCCACTACATACGTCGAGTTGCATTCAATTTCTTCTTCTTCTTGGAGATCCATATTTCGAATACTACGCGCTGAGTCTCACACCTTCCTTAACACACTCCGACACCTGCTACTACGACGTCGGTTAAGCTTGGCGCGTTGCATTCGTTTGGCGTTGTTAGACTATGGATCAATAACACCAACGAACTCTTGCCTCAAGTTAGTAGTCTTGTCCAACATCCGCTTCTTAGGCTTACAAACTCATTAGTGGCACTCGCATACCCTCCGCATCAAGGCGATGTCCTTGCTTCCGTACCCGAACATGCTCTACCTGCGTCTCCTAGTCTGGCTCCGTCCAGCCAGGAGCCTTTTTATTCCAACGAAGGTATGCGTTGGCAACTATAAGACCTACCACTTATGCGATGCTAAACAAGATGCTAGATATAGAAGTATTGCACGCCGTGATTGCCGCTGCCCAGGAACAACTCGACCAAACACCAGACCCGAAGCCATTGCCTGCCGCCGCACTCTTCAAAGCTTACGACGATATTCTTCCTCAACATGGCATTGATCCGGATTCTGACTCCCACCTCTCGACGCTTGTCTTTCGAGTTGGGGGCGAACAAGGACCCGGTACTCTCTCGCAAAAGTTCCAAGCTATTCTAGGACGGATGGGCATTGTTCTTGAATTTGGAGACGATTCAACTTTGTCTTCACGGAGTTCGCGTTCGCGTTCACGTTCCCGCTCACTCTCTCCTGGACCCTCCGATTCAAGTCGGCAATATGGTCATCGGCAACAAAGTATACCAGGCGATACTCTATTGAGAAAACCAACATCTCAATACGATATTAGCATTCGGCATGATCCACCAATATCCCCTATCGCATTAGCTCAAACCTCGGTTAGCGAGCATGGATCCGACCACGAAAATGCCGTCACAGATGTTCCCCTAATAGTATCATCTTCAGACCCGAATACACAAACATCTACGCCCCATCCCTTAAAACGAGTGGACCACCACGATTTGGTTGCGGGATTCGACCAGGGGCAGGTTAAGTCTCAAAATGAGACTGTTACGGAAAACATTCCTCAGGTTGTTGATGATAATCATTTATCCTCAAAAGTAGAAACGAGGATGGACAGCTTTATAGCACCGCCGGAAATGAGACGTGCCGCTTTGGCTTCAGTGATAGACCGATGGCGTGATGCTATGAAGAGACAGCGGGAATGGAGCGATATCAAATTCAAGCCCAAGGCTGAGCTTAACAAGGAACCTGAACAGAAAGCTCAGGGAGATGATCTTGAAATAAGCCAACATGAAGAGAATAATAAATCTCATACTCACGATCACACGCATCAGACTACGCTCACACGGCCGTCTCTGGTAAATAGGTCTGCGGAACCCGAAAAGGCAAATATATCATCAAATAGCCTCCCAAAAACCCCTGCTGTAGATCAGCTCCAAGAAACCAGGGCATCGCCAAGTCAGCGGGCGAATGCTGAGGTAGATTTGGACAAAGAGAAACATGAGCAGCTTTTGAGCCGTGCGGCTCGTGCTCGTGAAATCTATCTTGCTAGCAAGGTGTTCAATCACTGGGCTGATCGAACAGCTACGCGTCTTGAGCGAGAGGGCGTTGCAAGGAGGCATATGGTTCGTTTCCGTTGTTTTCGAGGGTGGAGTCAAGCCCCGAGCTCACGGGTACCTGCTATTGATCACCTACGAACGATGACAGCCGTCCAAAAATTGAAACGCGCCGTTGCTTATCAAGAAGAACAGTTAAGCATCGCAGCATCGACTATTGCCAGAAATTATCGCATAAAAACTGTGTTGCGGGTGTTTGACAGATGGCTATGTCATCTGATGTTAGAAACTTCACGTAAAAGAGCAACTGCCCGTGCGAAAAAGGATGCATTCGCTATGTGGGAGTCTCGGGCTACCCGAGATACCATTCTGCAACAAGCCATGCTCCAGCGCAAACTGGATTATGATCAATGTTGCACATTTTCAAGCTGGCAGCACCAGGCCCAATTAGCCAATCGGCGGTTACAGGCGGCGCACCAGGTTGGGATGCTACGTCTGTCCTTCGATCATCTCGAAGTATGGGTGGACCAAACTGAAATTGAGAGACGAGCCAAAGACTATCGGGAAAGATTATTCTTCGAAAAGGCAGCCGATTCATTCTGCAAGTGGAATCTAACTGCACGTGCACAAGCTTTCCGCTGGAGAAACGACTACTTGTCCGTTACTCGAACCTTTGATAAATGGTTGAGGAGTCGTGCAGAACATGCCTTGCAAAGACAAGCTGCCAGCAGTTGTTTTAAGAAACAGTGCGCTTTCAATTTTGTCGACATGTTAGAAAGAGTAAGTCAACATGAAATAAAGCTTGCACTATTACACAACCGAGCCAGATTATTCATTGTCACCACGCGGGTACTGCCAATGATGGATATGGTTGTGGAAAAACGAAAAACTCGAATCAAGGAAATGGTGAGGCGCTACCTCATGATGAGATATACCCAAGTATCATCTTCAAGAAAGAGGCGGAAATTTTACTCAGCGCTGGATCATTGGAGAGCCGTGACATCCGAAATGACAGAGAGAGCTGAGGTTGCCACCATGTCTGAGGTAGCTCATGAGCTATCACAGATGCAAGACGCAGTTGTAAAGTGGAGAAAACGCACCATGGAGGATTCGCATCTTCAGCTCATAACAGGTAAATACCACAGACAAGCATGGTTAGCAACATGGAGCGATAATGCTAGGGAGGATGAAGAGCGAGAAATGCAAGCATGGGATTCCTGGGCAGCTGGCAAGCAGCGTCAATACTTAAAGGGGTGGTCCATTTCGTCACTGCAGCGAAGCGGGCAAGCTCATACGGCAAGCAGAGTTCAACAGAAACACTATGGTGAGAAGCGCAACCGAACCTTTCAGCAATGGAGACAATCTTTCGAGGCTTCAAGAAAAGCCCCTTCCGAGCATGATCTACGTTTTACGCCGATGCCAGGAGCCTCTGGCCTCAGGAGTGGTTGGAAGGCGCTTTCTTCCCGCCGGTATCTTCTGAAAGAAGGGTTACAGGAGCATGACGTCGCAACCAGTACTGTTGATACACCGACCCGTTGGACCGGTCTCCCATTTGCCATGTCATTGGCACAGTCAGCTCGGCCCATGCCATCTTTGAGAGAAATAGATGAGGAATCGACGGTGTCTAGTATTACCGGAGATCTCGAAAGAGCGCAATTGCCTTATAGGGGCCGCGTCAAAATGATCCCTAATTTAGATCTACCCTCGACTACACCACGAGCTCCAGTGCCATTGCACTTTGAGTTAGACACGCTGCCATCACAAAAAAAAAAGTCAGAGCGGCTAAACCGGAGTACGACTCTGAGATCAGTAAGGCTAAAATCGGGCTCTCCGACCAAAAACTATACCTATCCTCCGAGCGGACCTACTGCGGAAACACGACCCCGTAATGTCTTTCGGCATTCTACTCAAGATGACCCATTGGTCCGATCTAGCAGACGGCTAGAAGACTCTAAAACCGTCAATTTTGCTTCCGTAACAGCAACAGAGCGGAGCAGGCTGGCGAACTCGCAATATAATCCTACTTCATTCACCTCCAGTCAAGCATCCGTAACTACAGTCGTTCCGGCAGCGTTTCAGACACCCATGGCCCATCCCAACATGCAGCGGAACCAGGGTAGCTCGCTTAGGCCCTTGACATCTGGGCAACGAGGGAAACGAATGTAATAACGATTGCTCAGGAGTCCATGAGCCAATGAATGACGCTGGTTTTCACGAACCTCAAACATGGGATGGGGAGGTAGTTTTGTGTTTTCATTTCATGGATCTTTGTGCAAGGATGGAAGGGGATAGTAATTTACAATGTAAAAAACGTGTGGGGGCTTAGGCAAAGTTGAATGCGTACCTAGTTGAAGTTGTATCGAAACATTTATACCCTTTGCCTCACGCTAATAGTTGTTGGACAAAATGCAAAACACAGAGTGCCAGCTACTACCTATACTAATGGTGATGGAGTGAAGCCTGCAGTTGTTTTCAACATTTTCTTATGCCTATATTAATGTTCAAATGCTGGGATGCGGTCGTTCACTTGATACAATTTTGAATGCTTTCTATATCCACATTAAACCTAGACAGAACTTCTCATCAACGTACCAAAGCGTTATAATATTCTTATTCGTAATGACTGATGGGGATTCAAGCAGACGTAGCTGAGAGTGGCGTTTGGAAAAAGCTGAGGGATTTTGGCGAGAATAAGATATGGTGTGTGCATATGGTCGTATCTAAATACATCCAACTACGGAACGTCGGCAATGGTTGCGCAAAATTGGATAAGTGAAATTGAAACGTAGACACAATCTATGTATATAATCTATTGTAGTCCCTCAGTAATTGAACTCTTGACCAACAAGCGTTTCGCTCAGCTTCCAAAGTCGTTCAGCATCAACATGACTGGTGGCAAACGATAAAATCGTATCCCCTTTCCAGGGGTCAGCAACCCGACACTCTGTTAAAAAGGCCCCATTGTCTCCTATTATAATTATTAGCACCAAAGTTTGCATTATTATGAAGAGATCAGATGAGATGATGTTGAAAAGAAGCCACCTACTGGCAAGTTCTGTATCAAATGCCGCATATACATAAGTGGCTGAGCCTTCATCAAGCGTAGAGAAGTGGAAAGACTCTATCCATCCTTGTGGATGACCTTGCATCTTGTCCAGGGCTCCTAAACAGATTGAATGACACACATTAGTGCTTATTCGACAGCAAGATGAAACTGAGATGTTGTGGGAACACATTATCAAATGTGTACTTACTTAGAAGTTCAAAGTCAGTCTTCAAGTCCAAATTTGACGCCAGATTGGTCATGATGACACCGGGGTGCAGGGAAAAAGAGGAGAGATTGTTTTGTCGGCCGAGCTTTTGGGCCAGAGAAATCGCCATGAGGCTGTTGGCAGTCTTTGACTGGCCATAGGCTAGCCATTTGTCGTACGTCTTGCCGTCCTATTTTTCTTTCAGCTTCAGTGTAGAAGATTGATGACGCAAGCCAAACCACTTACTCGGAAGTTGTAATCATGGAAGCGAATTGGGCTCAGTCGATGTCCATCACTGCCAACAATGACAATGCGAGGCGCTGGAGATTTCAAGATTTTGTCCATAATGAGGTTCGTAAACAAGAAATGGGCCAAATGATTCACGGCTAGCTGGGATTCATAACCATCAACAGAAGTACTCCAGCTGGTTGCCATGATTCCAGCGCTATTGACAAGCACATCAATCTGAGGCACATCGTCCCAACTGTTTACTTCTTCTGCAGACTTTCTGACCGCAGATAGAGACATCAGATCCAGAATTAGAGATCTTCCTTTAGTGCCAGGATACTTTTGCTGAAGTTGGTCGATGATTTGCTTGTTCTTAGTCTCATTACGTCCAGCAATAATGAGCAATGCGGGCTGGTGGGGAGCCAGATTTTCGACAAAGGTTGCACCAAGTGAACCCGGGGATGCGCCAGTAACTAGAATTACTTTATCTCTGATTTGGTGAGAGTATTTGATGGCAAGTTCGCTGCCCTTATGGTTGGTGGTGTTATCACTACTCATGGTTGCGATTCTCAACGACAAAAAATAGGTATTTAGGGTACGAGATATGAGGTGAGGAGGTTGCTATGGCCAGCAGCTGGGTAACGAATTTCTCTTCATCTTATAGTACAGAGGTATTCCTCTTATCCTAAGTTTACATAGGATCCGCGAGTAGAAGTTAAATCCTATCGCCAGATCGTATTTAAGGCTATACGGACTTAGGATCACATGTCCGAGTGTCCGAACGATGGCAATATAAGTGGAAGACTCATGTGTAAAATCTCAAGCACAATAGCCCTTAAGGTTCACATTGCTTATCTATTGGGTATTATTAAAGCAGTTCCGCGTCTTGGAAATAAATAGAAGCTATAAGAATGAATAAGACTCAGCACCAGTCTCTGCCGTAATGGATGGAGTGAGTAGGTTGATGTAGGTCTCAACCTTAGTCCATATTACTAATAATAGCGCAGTATACTCCTTGCAATTCTGCATAGTTTACCCAATTCTATGCAGTTGACACAGCATCCAGATTTCACACCCTGGATGCAAATATATTCCATGAAGAAGCCAAGTACCTGATATGTTCAGAAATATAGAATGAGGGGAAAACAGAAAGCTGAAGAATATACGCAGTAACAAGATGTTCCAACTCCTGCTGCTTACTATAGCGTTAATTAGACAAATTTGAGGGTGCAACTTGAGCACTCGAGCCTCGGTGTATATGACATTGATATGAAAACATAATGTGGTATATTGGGAACGGTTAGGCAACCATATATCATAGCCAGGATGGCCGAGTGGTTTAAGGCGATGGTTTTAAGTTCCAAGAACTTTATCACCATTATCGAGAGATGCCTGGGTTCGAACCCCAGTTCTGGCATATTTTTTTTTGGGAGTTTTGAGGTATCGATACAATATACCCTGTGTTTTATTCCCTTTCCCTCATTATATGTTACATGCGATTATATCTGCTTCTTTTGGTCTTTCCAGGTTCTAGATGAATGTAAGAATCGTAAGATTTAGATTTAATTGACGTAATTGCACAATGCTGCATGCGTAGTGCCGCCCCGTTAGTTGAATAGGCCATCCTCAAATCGTGAAGCTCTAAAGCTCCAAACCACCACTTTTGAGATGTCACAGCAATCAGCACGGTCGCATGCATAGCATAACGATGAAATATTCGACTCGATAAGCAATCGAATTCCGCCACCCACCCATAGAGATGTTCATGGTCTATAACCATTCGGTAGCATGAGCGCTGTCCTACCAGGCAAGCCGCAGTCAAGGCTCCAAGGTCTGGCTTTAACCCACTGGAATAAGCTTCCTATAAACGTGAGCTTGCTGTTAATTTCAAGCTGCATCAGCTCTTAACTAATAGCACCATTAACAATAGGCATACATCAGCGGTAACGCTTTTACTATCCTCAATGGATCACACATTATTATTCAAACGATCTACGATGACGACGAACAGCATTTGAATGCAATCACTATAGATGAAGGCACAGGTAAAATCGCGACCTGTACGTCTACTGAAGTCCGAGTGTACAAACCATTAGGGCTACGAGAGGACACATTAAAGGTTCCGTCTCCGAACAGTCTATTACATGGTAATATCTTAGCTCACATGTCAGCAGTGGGCCTTGGAGTCGTCTTTTCCAATACCAGACTGCGACCGCGAGATACAATGTGCTTTATCCTGGGGAAGCTCCGAGGAGCTCCTGGTCGCTGGGAACTCATTAGCTCTGTTTGATACCAAGGGACAACCAGTGTGTTCTTGGGTTGAGAAGCTTCCCAGTACAGTGAAGTCAGCCTCGCTGTCGTATGACTCAGCCTACGTCGCTTCTGTTGCCCACCATGATCAACTTATTAAAATCTGGCGTCGTTTGACGTACGGTTCTGATGAAGTTCGTTTTGAATTGTCATATATCCGTCACCCAGACCTCGTGTCAGCCCTTAGATGGCGCAGACCATTTCACATCGAGCAAGCTGCTGATAATGTATTATACACTTTCTGTCTTGATGGATATGTGCGCGTCTGGACAGCAACTGATACGAGTGATGGGTCTCAATGGCAACTCTGGGGTAGCATTGACGTTGGCCATTCGCTTGAGGACTCTGGCTTGGCACAGGGTCCATGGTTAACTTGCATCATTGACGGACGCGATTTTACGACCTCTGTAGAGAGAGCTGTAGAAGAACGTATGGCAGATGACCAGAGTACGGACGACATTGCTTTGGACCATCTGGTGGCTATTGCAAGGAAAAACCCGGAGATATACATCGCCGTGAACAGTCGTGGGTTCATGTCAGCTTGGGCTCTGGACATTGGTGGTAACATGGATAATAATGAGTCTCGAATTTTCGGCATTGCGCAAGTTAGGTCACGACGCCTAGAGAACTTTGATGGGTTTTTCAAACCAGGCAGCACCTCGCATATGGAAATGCAAGCATACTGCGACAGGCAAAGCGGGCTGCTGCATTTTTTGCTACATTCTTTTGATGGAAGAATTGGTATTTTCACAAGCAGCGTCGCGGATCTATTTGATCCCACCGCCAACGATAGACGACTATCGTTAAATTCTATTTGGTCGGGACACTCAGCTTCTATCAAAAAAATGGTACGCAATTTCAGCGGACGAGCTGTGGTATCAAGAACCAGAAATGGCGAGACAATTGTCTGGAATCATGTGCTACGAAGTCCAGGCGTGGAATCATCTCGTGTGTCTAGTTTGACCCGCCGAAGCATCATTCCTGAAGAAGGTCATATTCATCGCATATGCCTCCTTCGAAAAGGCCGCTTCGTTGTCTTCCTCCGTGAGAGCACCGTCTCGCTTTGGGATTGTCGATCTGAAAGGGGCACTGCGCTTGCGCAGTGTCCCTACAAAACATTAGGGAAGCCGCTATGCCTTATTATCCTGCCTCGTCCACATCTTACAAATGATACAACAGCCCATATTGCCACTGTGACCTCTGAGCGACAGGGTATTGTCTGGGAGGTCAGACTTCCTCGATTCTTCGAGGATCCGGCGGCAACGGTAGGTGCTGGAATTCAAGAATTTTGTCGTTTTGAACTAGAGGCTGTTGAAGGTCTGAAGTATGTCCTTCCTGTTGATCCCGCAGGGTCTGTCCCTGTGGCGTCTGGATTTCTTGATGTGTTTGCTCGAGATATAGCCGTCTCCTATACGCATGCTGGCCGAGTGGACTTTTGGACCGCTCGAATAGATCTAGAACGTCGCAGTGTTGACTGGCTCTCAACATGTTGCACAGAGACAGGCCTATCCGAACCGGCATTGGCTAGTGGCAGCACATTAAAAAAGGTTGCATTGGTAAACTCGGCAAGATCACAACTTACCATTTGGGATATTGGCGGGTCCCGCCTCGAGTTTGAGGAGGACTATGAAACGCATAATTCGATACAAGACCTTGATTGGACTTCGACTCCAGATGCCCAGTCTATCTTAGCGGTGGGGTTCCAGTACCGTGTCGTCTTACTTTCGCAGATGCGATTTGATTATCTCAACAAAGGGCCAGCCTGGGCGCCAATTCGAGAGATACGCATCCGAGAGCTGACACCACACCCTATTGGCGACTCAACATGGTTAGGTGATGGATATTTAGTTATTGGCGCTGGAAATCAGCTATTTATTTATGGTCGAGGCGTTAGCAATGC
The DNA here is from genome assembly GCA_004303015.1 of Cladobotryum protrusum. NCBI lineage: Eukaryota > Fungi > Ascomycota > Sordariomycetes > Hypocreales > Hypocreaceae > Cladobotryum > Cladobotryum protrusum. The sequence goes on from RZGP01000009.1 coordinate 434,019, forward strand.
AGATTCACCTACAGCAAATCTCAGATTACCACATCGAAAGGATGGCACCTGGGATCTTTTTGAAGCTGTTCAGAGATTCAACGGTCCTCTCCCCGTGTTCCACCCGCAATTCCTCAGTCAGTGTATTCTTGCGGGCAAAACTACTATTGTGCGACGAATCCTGGTTGAACTTCACAAAACCTTAAAGTATCTCATTCCGGGCGAATCTGTTGACAATTATCTGGGTCTGGATTTAGAAAACTTTTATATCTCCACCACCGTGAGCTAGTTCCACTACTTTTACAAATCGCCAAGCTAACTCAAGAATCAGAATACACATAGTCGAGTCACAGATCGGGCAAATGGGTCCTACCTAGACCAGAATCGTGACAACGAGGACGAGGACATCTTCACCGAGGAAATAGCAGTGTCAATTAACGAGAAGTTGACAAAATTAGGAATTCCTCAGCTCACCGGTCACGAACAGATCCAGTTGGTAGACATGATTGAATGTGTGGCATTAGTTGAACGACAACGTCGTTCTATGGACGAAAACGGAGCTCGTTTTATGCTCTTCTTTCGTCAACACGCTCTCCGAAAAGGACGCGCTAACGAAATACAGCTTTCCTGGAGAGAAATTAATTGGGCATATCACTCTAATAGTCAAGATATCCTTGTAGATTTTGTGTCCCGACAGAATCATGGCAGTATGCTCTGGGAGCATGCGCGTGAAAGTGGTATTTTCATGTGGTTGGCGGATATCCAGACCCTTGTGAGTGTATCATGTCTAGGTTGATGCTACCATCTAACATCCCTACAGAGGCACCAGTTCGAAATAATTGCCAGAAACGAGTATACCAAAAGCGAGACAAAAAATCCAGTGGACTGCAGTCTCTTTTACCTCGCACTCCGAAAGAAGACTGTGCTGCAAGGGCTCTGGCGAATGGCAACATGGAACAAGGAGCAGACGGTAACTCAACGTTTGCTGGCAAACAATTTTTCAGAACCAAAGTGGCGAACTGCAGCATTAAAAAATGCCTACGCACTGCTGAGCAAAAGACGTTTTAGTGAGTGTTTCTCATCTTTTTGTCATTAATGAGAACTTGTTTTAACAATATACAGAGTACGCTGCTGCATTCTTCTTATTGGCTGATAATCTTGAGGCCGCTGTCGAAGTATGCTTGCGTCAGTTGCAGGATTTGCAGCTGGCAATTGCACTCACCCGAGTTTACGAGGGAGATAATGGCCCCATATTGCTAAAATTACTACAGGAAGAAGTTCTCCCCATGGCAGGACAGCAGGGGAACAGATGGCTTGCTTCCTGGGCCTTTTGGATGATGGGTCGGAAAGACATGGCTGTGAGAGCGCTCATTGTAAGTACTGACTGAGGCAACTTAGATGCCGCTACTGATTCTCGAACAGACCCCTGTCTATACTCTACTTGAAACACCCTGCTCTCCGGACCTTAAATCGCGTCTCTTCTTAACAGATGACCCTGCACTTGTAGTGCTCTACTCCCAGCTACGACAGCAGACCTTGCAAACGTTGCGGGGTGCTTCAAAGGTGTCGCCAAAAGTGGAGTGGGAATTTGTGCTTCACAGCGCCAAGTTATATGATCGAATGGGATGCGATCTTCTCGGACTTGACTTAGGTTGGTACATATTTTTGTTTTTATTTTGGCAATCAGTGCCATGCATACGAGATTTAGCACAGCTAACACTGGATCAGTGCGAAACTGGGAGTTCCAGCGCTCAACTGCGGCTGGTTTCGGCGGGGAAATGAATCCCCTGGCACTATTGAGGAGAAGGAGCTCACTTGTTGTCAATGATCTTCCTCGGCCGGGGCTACATACCAGAGTAATAGCCGAGCGATCAACGCCCAAACATTCATTGACGGCCACATCAGCTTTTCACGAACCTGATGCGGCGTCATTGCTTGATAGCTTCGGTCTATAGCATGCAGCCAAGTTTATTATAAAGGACATGTGTTGACGCACACGGGCGTCATGTCATAACACCTCGTGGCGTAGTCGATTATGGAAACAAATGTCTGAGAACAGCTTATGCTTTGAGAGGGATTTAGAATCAAGTAGAGAATATTTCCACAAAGTAATACACTAAGAGCTCTCAGACGAACGTATCGCCTTAGATCTGTAACCCGATTCCACTGCTACTACTAGCTATCGGATCCAACAAAACCCACCCTCTTTTCGTATTAAGCTTAATGGAGAATAAATCTACACTGCCTAGTTTTATTAACTGGATTTCAAGTAGTGAATATTATCAAATGAGGGTTCGTAAAAGAACCACATTTTGTTATTAGCCAGATACCCTTTTTCACCCTGCGCAGACATGGTAAGACAAAATCAATAACTACCTTTACTGATAGTTACCCTACATCATTTCAACATGTGCATTAGTCATCACAAGGGTTGTCGCGCACTTACAAATTAGAGACAGTTCTTGGGCCTTAACCTTTATTTCGGGCATTCTTACATTGAACAATTTTCAATAATCATTTTAATAGAGCTTGATGTGAAGCTCAGGCCAGTCAGCTTTTGGTGCTCTGCTTGCAAATTACTGGTGTCAATCACAACACCGCCAACTTATCTATCATGGCATCGCCGGCCGATCCAGGCCCCAGCTTCACCTTCCGCGCCGTAGCTGCTGGCTTGGTCGTCGGCACGGTGATTTGCGCCGCCAATATGTACTTTGGGCTCCAGACGGGATGGGTATCTATCATGTCGATGCCGTCCAGTCTCATGGGCTTCGCCATTTTTAAAGTGCTCCGGCCACACCTTCGCTTTCCGTTCACACCGGTCGAGAACGTGCTACTACAGAGTGTCGCCGGTGGCATGGCTATTATGCCCCTTGGTTGTGGTCTCGTTGGTGTTGTCAGTAGGCACCTATCGAATCCTCGATTTGCAAAGCTCCATTTCCAAACACGTCCCTAACAGGATCCAGGTCCCTGCTATGAATTATCTATTGGAGCCTCACGAGCGTGGCCCAATATCGCTTAATATGTGGCAACTTATCGTGTGGTCCCTTGGCCTTTGCTATTTTGGCGTGGTATTTGCTGTTCCTTTGTAAGTGTGAGCATCTGATGAATGGATTTACAAGATAGCTGAATTGGCCATGATATATGCTATAGGCGTCGCCAGGTTATTATTCGAGAACGATTAAGGTTCCCAAGTGGTTTTAGTACGGCCGTACTTATCTCAGTTCTCCATGGACAGGGCCGCAAGACGACAAAGCAAGAACTTGATGCTGCAACAAAGGGCGGTTTTGCCAGTCTTGTTCCTCGCCAGGAGCCTGCCTCTTTGCTAAACGATGCCAATTCCGAAGTAGGTAACGTGGATGAAGAAGACCAACAAGCTACTACAGATTGGGCCTATAACATGAGGCTCTTATTACTGTGCTTTCTTGTCTCGGGAATATTAACCCTGCTGAACTACTTCTTCCCCATTTTACGGGATATTCCAGTATTTGGCTCTGTTGCTGCCCAAGCTTGGCTCTGGACGCTTAATCCAAGTCTGGCTTACGTTGGGCAGGGCATTATCATGGGTACTGAGACAACCCTCCATATGACTCTTGGTGCTCTTATAGGTTGGGGTATTCTCAGTCCCTTAGCCAAGTACAAAGGCTGGGCTCCAGGCCCAGTGGATGACTGGGAGCGTGGTAGCAAGGGCTGGATAGTCTGGGTCTCGCTGGCCATTATGCTTGTCGATGCAGTCATTAGCCTTGCATATATTGCCTTCCGTCCCTTTCTCGGTAGTTACGCAGCGAGTGCTTTTACCTGGCTTCGGGAGCATGTTGGGTGGGGTAGATTTAGCTCGCTGATTCCCGACACGGTTAACCGCTATTCCTTGCTTCCTACCCAAGAGCAGAATGAAGATACCGACAATACGATTAATGGAGACCAGGAGGATATTTCTCCGAGTCCAGAGGAAGAGCATGAAGATGCGCCGGCTGAGCAACAAGTCGGCGACAAAATGGTCACTGTAGGGCTAATCGCATCTATTGCTCTCTGTATATCAACTGTGCATATTGTATTTGGAAACCTGGTACCCTTATACGCAAATATCATTGCTGTCTTTATGGCGCTGGTTTTGAGTATCATGGGTGTCAGAGCTCTTGGAGAGACTGACCTCAATCCTGTGTCTGGTATCAGTAAACTGGCACAGCTATTCTTCGCTCTCATTATTCCTCAATCTAACAAGTCCAGTGTCCTGATAAATCTGGTAGCTGGCGCTGTCGTATGTGATCCCTAATAACATCACTCCCCCTCACATTCGCAGATTTTGTTTGGATGGCTAACTGAGTTCACAATGCCTAGTCGGAAGCTGTAAGATTAGGCTTCTTGTTTATATATTCTATGCCTTTATCTAACGTTAGGGACAGGGCGCATTGCAAGCAGGCGATCTGATGCAAGATCTCAAGACAGGTCATCTGTTAGGGGCTGCTCCAAAAGCTCAGTTCTGGGGCCAGGTAATAGGTGCAACATTTGGCGCCGTATTCAGTGCGTTCATATATCGCGTCTACACAAAGTAAGCTCTTTTCAGGTTTAATGTCAAACAAGATCATCCGCTTCTCTGACTGATAGCCATTGCGCTCCAGGGTTTATGAGATTCCCGGAAAACTCTTCCAGGTCCCGACCGCTTATGTGTGGATTTTTACGGCAAGACTGGTGACTGGCCAAGGCCTGCCGTACATGGCGACGGAATGGGCGATTGGTGCTGGAGTTCTCTTCAGTTTCATGACCCTGGCTAGGATTCTATCCACGGGCAAAGCGTGGCGTCACTGGATACCTGGAGGCATTGCCGTGGCAGTTGGTTCGCGCGTCCTTTTTCCACCACTGGAGTTTATACCACTCTGACACGTCCTAGGAATGTATAATGTTCCATCATTCACCTTGGCTAGAGCCATTGGTGGTATAATCACATGGTACTGGAGCAGCATCCTGAAACGCCCAAGTACTCTGCTTATCATCATTGCATCCGTATGACCTATCCTTTATGACCTTCTTGGTGTCACACTGACTCGTTTAAAAGGGCTTCATCCTTGGGGAAGGATTTCTGAGTATTGTCAACCTATTAATGCAGGGACTCAAAGTTCCTCATTACTAGAGTACTGCCAACCAAGAAGTCTATCTAGTTCTATACCAGGAGACGGTAGTTGTAACCAGCTATCCCTTTAACTCTCTTAGCTCAACTTCCAAGTCAATTTCTTTTCCTCGTCGTCTTGAATAGACCAAGAAGCATCGAGCAATAGAGCCCTGGCGTTTTCCTTGAGAGCTGCAAACGTGATCTTGCCAGAGATATTGCGTGGTAAGGCCAGGCTTTTTGCACCTGCCTGAGGCGGTAAAAGTAACAGCCCTTGCTTCCAATGAGTTACAGTACTAGATGGGCCGGTTGTGAAAGCAACATTCCCCTGCTTCATCTGTGAAAACACCTCTGGTGTCGTCTTAGCTTCGGGCATCGGTTCCGCTCTAGAGGTAGCAAAGAAATTGTCGAACCAGATTAGGAAGCCGTGCAAATCGTTCACTTCACGTGTCAGACTTGATTCCCACGCTGCCGTGAATTCGAGGTCTTTAGCCTGTATGGTATGGAGATCAAGTGTCTTAAAAGGAAAGGGTTCTCCGCAGATAGAGGCCTCAGGCATTGCCTCGACGCGAACTTCGTCAAAGATGCCCTCTTGCATGGCTACCATGTCGAAGCCGTAAACATCTCTCCAAAAAGAGACGGTATCCGAAACATACTCTGAATCTTCGAAGGGGGCTATCCACAAAGTAGCAGAACTAGGAACGAGTAAACCGTCAGGTTTAAGGTACTTATCTCGTGCATAAAGCACACTTGGCAGCATAGCTTCATATAAAAGACAGTAACCCATCCATTCGCTGACAATGATATCAACCTGATCAACTGGAAGCTTGACTTCTTCGATAGCCCCTCTTAAACAAGTAATGACTTCAGAGAGACCATTGTTGAAGATATTTTCGGTAGCTTTCTTAATGATATCTGAGTTATCCACTGCGATAACCTTTGCAGCTCCAGCCTTGGCGCAAAACATACTGAGAATTCCTTTTTCAAAAATATTAGATGAAATGTAATGAAATAAATTAACAGGGCTTCTCCTACCAGTTCCGCAGCCAATATCGAGTACAACCTTGTCCTTGAAAATATGCTTGTTGCCGTAGATAAAATCACGATATGCATCCGTTCTCACAGTATCTTTAAGCATTGTCTCATGAATGTCTGGGCTCATACCATCAGTCTCGCTTGCGAATAAAAGTCCACAAAACTCTTACCATTTCCGGCGTACGATTCAAAATAGTAGTTACTTTGACCACCATTGATGACAGTCTTAGATTGAGCCTGAGATTGGGATTGGGGTTGTTCCGAGTCATCCCCCCAACGGCGGTCCAACGTCTCTTCCACTGCGAGACGATAGTTGGCAAATTGAGTTCGGAGGGACTCCAACTCAGCCTCAAGTTCCCGGTTACGGGCTGGTAAATCATTTCCTGAACCTTTTGCGGCGCTGGCTGCGACCTCGCCCTCAGCCTCGATCTGGTCCAAGATCTCATCAAGAGAGATGATGAGAGCATCATTCTCAAGCACCGGCTGGAGAAAGCGATCGTCTTCAATGTGATTTTGGGTGATTGTTTCCGGCAAAGGTTGCTGCTCTTTGGTATTGCTACGGATAAAGTTAACTAGCTTTACTGCACCATGAAAATCTAGGTGCAGGCGTCGTATCGTAGCAGTCAAATCAAAATGATGCTCCTTTTTGCAATGATTGAGCATCTCTTCCAAGGTGGAAAAGCTCCTAGAATCAAGGAGTGACACGATGGAAAGAGACTCTTCATCAGGTTCAATATCAAGCCATTCGCCGTCGTCAGATACCTCAGAGCCAGAAGAGGCCGTTATTGAGTTTGATTTCACACTCATGGTTGCAATGCGACAAGGTGCTGCTTTTTGTGGGTTGGGTGGTTTTTTTTTTTTTTTTTTTTTCACAAAAGAATTGTAAGGCCTTCCCTGCTGCGCTGCTAGGCGGCAGTACCCAGTATGCATCAAGTTCGCGGATGCAATCTGGCGAGGTGCCATCCTTACCTACATATATCATTGTACGCGGGCATGTGGACTCTTGAGAAATAAGTTATTACTGTTAGTCAACAGCCTTCTCATCTTCCTCCTCACTACTGCCATCATCCTCATCCTCGTCTTCCTCATCGTCTTCCTCCTCCCCGTCTGACACAGTTTGATTGAGCTCACGGAGACGAGCCTAAGAATTTGTCATCAGCCTTTTTGCTTTGCCTCAGTCATGTCCCATGCCCAACGACCTACCTTATACTTTGCTGCCTTCTCTTCCAGATCACCAAAAACAATCAATAGATCGTCCAATTCTGATTGCGTAGCTTCTCGTGATTTGTTTGCTTTTTCCAACGCTGACTTAGTCTAGAATCTCTGTCAATTTCTCTTCTCAAAACCTGGTCAGGGCAGGCATTATTTACTTGGGCATTGTCGATGCTCGCTTGTTTAATACTATGCAGGGCCTCGTCCAGTCGTTTCTGTAGTTCACGGTACTTGCCGTCGTGCTTCTCTTCTGTTTCTTTTAATCGAACATTATTCTCTGTCAAGACTTCCGCATGCTTCGTTTGTAGAGCCTGTAATTCTTGCGCTTTGGATTTATTTGCCTGTACACAAATACAGATCAGCAATGCATGATTGCACGGGCGACGATGCACAAACCTTCACCAAATCAACTTCCAGACGGCTAATCGTTGCTCGCAAATCCGCAATTTCGGCTTCCGTGCGTCGCTGCTGGCGTTCTAATTCAGCCGTGGCTATGTTTTGAACTTGAACCATCTGGGCCTTATGATGCTCATCATTATTCACCAGCCGTTTCTGCAGTGTCGCAAGGCGTGCCTCATGTTCAGCATCTCTCTCAGCTTGCCGATTTTGTAGCTCACTAACTCAAAACTGTTAGCTTGATGGATCATATTATCGTCAAGTAGAAAAAGAGAAACCAACCGTAATTCAGCTTCATAGGTCATCCTCATTTTTTCATGGTCGGCTTTTATTTTTGCATATTCCGTCGCAGCCTCGTCTCTCGAATGATGATGTGCTATCTGTTCCTGCTGGAGCGATGTTTCCAAGGATTTATTCGTCGCATGGGCATCGAGGATGGCCTGATTCCTCTCTTCAACCTGGCTCCGTAGAGAGTCCACGAGCTCTCTGGAGATACCTTGTTCTATGCCATCTGTAACAACGGATATTTCCATTTCGGGGCTCCTGTCAATTGCACGCGAAACACGACTGTAAGTATCTTTGAAAAAATCGACAAAGATGTTGTCAAAGTAAACATCAACCTGTTCACCTGCAGCTGTGACGGAAAGCTTTTGTGGCGTAACTTCAAAATCCCGAAGCAGTGGGTTGCTGCGAAGCTTTGCTAATCGATCTAGATAGTTCTCACGATCTAGCCGCGATGTTAGAATGGAATGCATTGTCGCTCGTGGTATAGATGAATCTTTGGTAGAAAAAACTCGTACGCGAACCCCAGCAACATGGCCGATAAGCCTTGTACAATTTCATCATCTCCATGAGCCGGCTGCGATACTATTTGTATCAAGCTTTGTACATTGCTACCCTCAGCCAAGAGGTCGTTGACAGCCTCGAGGTCCTCGAATAGCCAGCCAAGTAGAAGCATCAAATATCCCACCAGTATTCGAGTATTATTTCCCTGGCGTATTCCAACTAAGACGTGAGCTGTGATGGTCTGAACGCTTGTAACAACTTCCTCGCCCTTGGACGCGTCACCTTCAGTAAGACCACGGGCTTTCTCTTTGGCCATTGGATTGTCATAAAGCAAGTGAAAGGTAATCACAGCAGCAAACCAGTCACGGTAAGGGTCAGTAAGAGACTGTTCGCTGGACGGGTTCAAAAGAACTGCCAAGACATTGGCAGAATCGTCACGCCCTGACTGAAATCCCTCAATGGCTCTGCTAAGGAAATGCAATCGCACTTCCGAATGGTTTGAGAAATAAGCCTTCAAACATTCGCATGCAGCAAATCGAAGATCAAAAGCCGATTGATCATGCAGATTCAAAGTCAGTTCAAGTAACCCATCAATAACATACGTCTTGGCGTAACCATTGGCCTTTCCTGGAATCACAGGGGACTCCAGTGTCTCAAAGGGGTGATCCACCATCAATTGAGCAAATCCTTCTTGAAGAGCGCTATTGTTTCGAATCATGTCGCCGCAAGTGATCATGGCCTACTCAGATGTGAGAGTTGTCATATAAAGCGAGTTTCAAGTTGGGTTTCCACACCTCCGCTTTGATTTGAACCTCAAGTTCATGACTAAAGGCTAGCTGGAGGACAAGATAGCTGAGGCCATTCCGCCAAAATGCATGTTGATTTTGTGACGTCCCAATGGAGCCAGCAGGTAGAAACAATCTAATGATGGAGAGGAAGGCATAGAGATTTCGATTGCGTTGTAGATGCGCCCAATTGGCGAGTGTGTCCTCTTGGCCTTGAAGCTCAAGCAAATGTCCTAGCATTTCGGCAAGTCGAATAATGCAGCCTGACTCCCGAAATAGGGACTGATTTGATGGATTACGTCGCAGCAAGTTCGCTAGCAAGATAAGGCAATCTTCCACAGTTCTGCCCCCATCGGAGAGGGAGCCGTCCGCCACGATGATAGCAAATATTTTTTTCATATGCATTCTCAAACGCAACTAGTTTCTGGATCTCTACCGACGTTGGGGTTAGTGAAATCAGCAAGCTAATGCCCTCATTGCGTATAGCTTCACGTTGGTCATCGAGCATAGATACGAGGCGACTGATACCGAGCGGCGCAGTAAAGACACACTCTTCAGTTCTCTCAGTCCGAGCCGATAGAATAGCACCAAGCAATTGCAGAGAATACAGCCGAGAGTAGAAGTCGGACGAATCCAAGAAGTCGAGAAGAAGGGTGATATTCTCTTGCCGTTGTGTAAACTCATCAGCTAACCACAGAGCAATTTCATCTGAGGCCTCGGGGCTTTGTTCGTTGGGACTAAAGAGCATTAACAGTGTTTCGAGGACAATCTTGACGGTATCAACATCTTCGCCATCTTTGCTCAAGCTGCTGATGAGACTTCTCAGGGCCCCAGATGCCACTGAGGCAGGAAAGTCTTTGGCAAAGCTTCGCAGTCCGAGAATGGCGGCTCGTCGATCTTCGAGAAGGGTGGCAGAGCCCAAACGGCCGCTAAGAACGGTAATGGTGTCGCCAACAGACTGTTTTGCTGGCGCGCTGGGAATAGAAAACATCTCGACGTTGTTTTAATGCCATTGGGCAAGCTCCAAGCTCCAAGTTAATCCTCCTCCTGTTTTCTGGATCCACTGTTGTATGATATCCCCTTTGATTTTAAACAAGCCAACCGCTATGGATGTCACTTAGCAAACTTGAGCTTGCATTCATTGTAAAGGTACAAAACAACTACTGATCTGGCCACTAGCCAAAGTGAGTGGAGCCCCTGTCAATGGCGATGAGTACAGCACCAAGTGCTCAACAGGCGCAATAGGCGATACTAACACCTGTATTTTCAGTGCTGTAAGACCCTTCATAACTAGCCCCGATAACTGCATATTTCTGCATGCTGCTTTGTGCTCCAAGTGGATGAGAGAGCTCAACGCGCCTAGTACCGATTTCGACGTGACAAAGCGCTAGGCCAAAGTCTGAGGAGGATAAAATATTCGACTGCACTACTTGCGCAGTTCGCTGGATGTCATCTACTCATACACTACTCCAGTACTTCATCCGGAGTTTGATTTCCGGTGCTAGAATCACAAGAATTTCAGTTCTCTGGCTCGACTGTTTCAATTCGAAATAAGTCAAGATGGGTATTCCTGCCGCCTTTCGATGGCTGTCCAACAAATATCCTAAGATCATCTCGCCCGTCATCGAGGATCAACCACGGGAAATGGAAGATGGCACCAAAATACCCGTTGATACAACTCAGCCAAACCCCAATGGGGAAGAGCTTGACAATCTCTATCTCGACATGAACGGCATTGTTCATCCCTGTTCTCACCCCGAAGATAGACCCGCGCCTAAGGACGAGGAAGAGATGATGCTCGAGGTCTTCAGATACACTGATCGCGTCGTCAATATGGTTCGACCACGGAAAATTCTCATGATTGCCGTCGGTATGTTATTGTAACCCGATTTTCCCACATTATGTCCATTCCAATCACCGTACTAATCCGATCATCGTCAGATGGTGTTGCGCCTCGCGCAAAGATGAATCAACAACGGTCCAGGCGGTTTCGGTCGGCTCAGGAGGCTACGGAGAAGGAAGCAGACAAGAAAGAGTTGTTAGAGCTTTTGAAGCGGCAGAACGGGGGGGTTTTTCCAGCTGAGAGTTCAGAGGAGATTGTGAAAAAGGCATTCGATTCCAATTCCATTACACCAGGCACACCGTTCATGGATATACTCGCATTGAGCTTACGCTATTGGTGTCAATACAAATTAAACACCGATCCAGCTTGGGCAAAACTCAAAATCATCATTTCCGATGCTACTGTGCCCGGAGAGGGCGAACACAAGATCATGTCTTTTGTACGATCACAGCGCGCCTCTCCCGATTATGACCCCAATACCCGCCACGTCATTTATGGTTTGGATGCCGACCTGATCATGTTGGGTCTCGCCACTCATGAACCACATTTCCGAGTTCTACGTGAAGATGTCTTTTTCCAGGATAGCAAGGCCAGAGTATGCAAGCTTTGTGGACAAAAAGGACATGACGCACGCAATTGTCGTGGTGAGGCAAAGGCCAACGAGGTAGATGGCGGAGAGAAAGAGAAGGAAGGCCATGTCCTCAAACCTTTCATATGGCTGCATGTGTCCGTCCTCCGCGAATATCTCGCTGCAGAATTGGCTATAGCCAACCTGCCGTTCAGATTTGACCTTGAACGAGCCATTGACGACTGGATCTTCATGTGCTGTTTTGTTGGAAATGATTTCCTGCCTCACTTGCCAGCGTTGGAAATCCGGGAGCATGGTATCGATACCCTAACGACAATTTGGAAGGACAACTTGCCATCAATGGGCGGGTATGTAACCAAGGACGGACACATTGACTTAGAAAGGGCACAGTGCATTTTAGATGGGCTGGCAAAGCAAGAGAGCGCAATTTTCAAGCGCAGGAAAGAACAAGAAGATCGTCGCGAAGCATCTTTCAAAAGGCGAAAGCTCCAAAATGAAGCAAATGGGCGGTCCGGTTCACATGGCGGACGATCCACAAGCAAGGTGGACGGTCATGCAGATCCTACGAAGGGCTTAGCTCTCTATCCTATCGCATCATATCCATCACAACCTCCTCAGGCCCTGACTCACGATCTTATTGTCAATCGTAGTACACAAGATACCAATGCTGCCAACAAAAGCGCAGCAAGTGTACTAAAGGATCAACTTCGAGCTGATAAGCGGTTAGTTGCCGCAGTGGCTGAGAATAACTCAACATCAACATCAGCTTTGGGCAAAAGGAAGGCTTCAGATGTAGAAGACATTCCATCATCATCGGGAGATCAACCAGCAGGCAATGGTCCCATACCCAACGAAGAGGGTCCTACAGATTCTGTCCGATTGTGGGAAGAGGGATATGAAGACCGTTACTACCAGCAAAAGTTTCACAAAGACCCCCAAGATATCGAATTTCGTCGCAATGTAGCAAATGCATATGTCGAAGGCTTGGCGTGGGTATTGTTATATTACTTCCAGGGATGCCCTTCCTGGGAATGGTATTACCCTTATCACTATGCTCCATTTGCAGCTGATTTTAAAGATTTGGGGAAGCTCCAAATTTCCTTCGAGAAAGGGCGGATATCCAAGCCGTTTGAGCAATTGATGAGCGTTTTGCCTGCAGCATCACGTCATGCATTGCCCCGAAGTATTCCACGATCTTATGCTCAACGAGAACAGTGAGATCATCGACTTCTACCCAGAAGACTTTGAGATTGACTTGAATGGGAAAAAGATGGCCTGGCAGGGAATCGCCCTGCTGCCATTTATCGACATGCCACGGCTACTGAAGGCAGTACAGGGCAAGTATCCTCTGCTGAGTGCAGAGGACGCAGCGCGTAATACTGTCGGAAGGGATGTTCTCTTGCTATCCGATAGTCATGAGAGTCTTTACGATGATATCCTTACAAACTTCTATTCGAAGAAGCAAGGTTCTTCGAAATTTAACCTTAACCCAAAGACAAGTGAGGGACTTTCAGGGAAGATTGAAAAGAGGGACGACTATGTCCCTCACGGAGCACTGCAATACCCTTTGGAGCGACGAGCGATGCCAGATCTAGATTACGACCACTCTGTCAGGTAAGTGAATACTTTGAAAACTACCGGGGGGTTAGTCCACTAACAGTTACAGCGTCTACTTCGATATGCCCCAAACCTCTCAGACCCATAAGTCCATGCTTCTGCGAGGGGTACAGATGCCAACGCCAGCTCTGTCACGAAGCGAAATTGAAGTCATCAGAGGGAGAACTAATCGGAATGGTCGTAGTCACGGCGGGGCACCTTTGGGTCGGTTTGATGCAAGCAGTGGTCGACATGAACCCGTTCATTACGGCTCAGGTGGTGGGCGGGGAGGACACTGGACAAACCGCAATGGAAACGGATATCGGCAACAAGAATCACATTTTCCTCCCCAAAAACTATCCAGCTCAGACTTGGCAACCTCCTCCACCCGGGGCACCTGGCTTTGGTATGGGTGTGCCTCCTCCCCCTCCTGCATATGTTCAAAACCAATGGCCCGGATCCAGTAATAGAGGCGGTTATGGTAGAGGCAGCAGGGGTGGCCACGGCTCTGGGATGAACTCTCACCATAATAGCGGATATCGCGATCAACGCAGGTGAATATGAAATAGCAGGTATAGATTTGTGGATGGGTGGATGGATTTATCAAACATAAGCTGGCTATTTGTACCTCTTAATGGAAAATATATTGTTGCATCCTCCTCGGTGTCAAATCAAGACTGCTTTTCCCCCCTTATGATTCAACAATAAGGCAGCTAGATTACAAGACGGAATACAGGAGACAATACACAATCAATGGCAAAAAGGGGTTGCCGAGTGGCTATTATCTATTATTGCAAGCTGATGTTAAGCCATATTCAACCAAGCTGCAAAAAGAATGCGAAGTAATGATTTCCAGCATGAAATGATGCAAGAACAAATCAGAATGTTCTCCTGACTCTTGTAATCAAGACGCCAAACGCCACGCCCAAACAATAAATGCAAATATTTACTGGAACCATATATCCTTCCTGTCAGCCAAGTCCCCCCCATACACCTCGAATTCGTCTCGCAAGCTGTATATCTTTTTGCATAATTGTAACCCGCTTCGCATGAACGGCGCATAGCTGAGCGTCCTCAAAAAGATGAATCATGAAAGCTTCGGCTGCCTCTTGGAGCGCTTGAATAGCCTGGCTCTGCCATCGAAACTCTTTTCCTTGTGGTCGACAGTGCATACCAATCTCTCGCACCTGGACACGGATTAGCAGGTCCAGCAAGAATGTCGTAGTAGTATATCATAGTACTAACCAATCGCATAAAGGGAAGTTTGAGAAGCAGAAGCTTCGTATTGCTCTGGTATTGACGAATTTCGCGTAATGCAACAGTACCAGGACGGTAACGCCGGTTTTTTCGCGTGGGAACTGGATCACCAGCTGCCAAAGTATCAGCCTTCTGGACGAGTATAACTGTGAGAGGATCTACGCACCTTGAATGTCTCCTGGTCTCGGACGCCATTTTTGTGACACGCCGGACGTCCGTTGTTTTGGCGGCATTTCAGTGTTTGGCCCAGACAATGTGTGATATTAGATCGAGATCCAACAGAATGCTCCAGTATTTGGAAATATATTGAAGCGGTGCAGTATGGCTCAAGGGCAGACTGGACTCTCCATAAAGTAGATCGAAGATGAAAGAGCAATGATCTCCAAGAATGCTACAGCTTTGACATCCAGCCCCGCGATTTTCCTAAATTAGAACACGAAACCAACGCGACTTACCACGTGTTGAAACGAACTCCGGCCAGTTATCGATAAATTCTAACGACCACAGTCGGTTTGGACTACCCGTGGTTTTTAAACCAGAAAAATAGTGTTAGGTTACATCTGACTGGAGAAGCATTCTATGAAATAAGTAAATAGAGGCTTTTGATTCACAAATTCTTACCCAGCACCAAAATTAAAATACATTTCTTCGGCTTGTCTTACTGTTTCGTTCTTATGTCTGGGTTCCAATAATAGAATTGAACATATCGCAATCCCGAGTCATGCAGGAGTTTGCAATATGTAAGCAGAACAGAGGGTATGTTGAAAGAGATTGAACTCTTCTTCTACATGCAGCACTTTATTTTCCCAAGATATTACGTGGCTAAAGGTCAGAGATACTCCTAATCAAGAATTCCAAAACAAACATGGAAAGCGGATTGGTTTGTTGTATCTGTCTGAATCCTTTCGGTTTTGGAATTAAGATTTTTATCACTTGAAGAAACCCAAGAGCTTACGTTGGAAATTCACTTCAAGTATAAAATCATAGGGAAAATTCTAAGATCAGTCTTCATCCAATCTTTACAGTTGCTAGACTTTTTGGCCATTGGACCAAATAGCAGTAAAGATGTCACACTCACTAAAGCAAGGGCTTAATAGGCTATTGCGCTGGCTTACCAAGGTTGATTCCAGCATCTAGAAAAGACTGAGCTATAAGTCGGACATATGGGGGGAACTTGTCACTTACCAACCATGACCTCTTGGCCTGTCATTGATGTATTCTTTGCCAGGGAAACAAACACATCGGCGCAATCGTCCAAGTATGTCTGTTGATATTAGAGTTGGCTGTGATGGGTAAGAAACGAGTATCAATCACGTTACCTCATGCTCCAGCGTAGCCTTGTTTCGAAGCGCTGCAATCCTAGCCTCTCCAAATCGTTGACCCTATAGAGTGGTCAGTAGTTAAGGAGGTATGTAGGGGGGGAAACTGACCCATTCTGTCAACAAAAGACCGGGAAGCACAGCATTGACGCGAATTTTAGGTCCTTGTGTAAACGCTAGGTTCTTCATCAAATGTAAACCAGCAGCCTTGCTAACAGAATAAGCCATGCTGCTACCAGATTGCGATTTCCCCTGTTTCTTCAGTTTGAGAGTCCGAAATATCATAATCATGGGGGCCATTGACGCTTTTCATACCGCAACAGAAGATGTAACCAGATAAACTCCCCGTCTGGATTCGAGTTGAAAATAGGGACGGCTTCTTGCATCAGATGAACATGAGACATAACATTGATTGCCCAGCACTAGGTGAGTAATTAGTACATATTCATTTGAATGTTAGAGGCTTTCAGGGCTTTCGGCCTGCCTTATTCCACTCCTCGTTAGTAAGGGCGTGAAGGTCCCCAAACCGAGCCAACTTTGTCCAGCCGGCGTTTGCAACGATGATGTCAATACCGCCCAGATTCCGAATGGTTTCTTTGACAATACGAGCATTATCTTGAGGATTTTCAGCATCCTATATATTGAATAATGAGTGTCTATAGGCAGCATAAAAAACAGGGTTGCACATACCCCATGAATAACACATGTTTTACAAGAAAACTCCGCCTCTAGTGATGAGGCCAGCTCTGTGGCCGCATTCGCATTTGAGGCATAGTTAACAGAGATGTTACAACCCTCTTCAGCAAATTTTCTGCATATCACTGCACCGAGGCCTCTAATCTCATGATTACCACGGATAAGCCGCAGAGGAAAAAGGGACAAGAAAAAGGTTTACCTGGAGCCTCCGGTTACTAAAACATTCCTCCCTTTTAGTGAGTACGGCATAACGAGAATGAACTGCAATTTGAAATGAGGAAGTAAGCGACAGGGAAATGAAAAGAGAGGTACAAAATCCCTCGTTGATATACGAGGGGGGGCGCGAAACTTGGCCAGTTCCCCAACCTGCTCCACTTAGGTCGGGGGTGCGTTGCATAGCAAAACGAGCTTTGCATCGCAAAAAAAAGATGTATTAGCTGAGCAGGAGCTGGGTATATTAGGGTCAGGGTTGTCTGTCACATGCGGATTAAGAATAATTTAAGTATATACTAAACATAGAAAGGAGAATATAAAAGGGGGGGGATTAGAAAACTGGGATATATTTAAGACTGAAGGAGAAAAAAGAATTTTTTTAGATAATTATAAAAGAAATAAAGCTTAAGGAATAAGTTAAGAGAAGTTTAAAAAAAAAGGAGAAGAGGGGAGGGGAGAGAAAATAACAAGGAAAAAAGAAGAAAGGAAGGAGGGGGAGGAGGAGGGAGGAGAGAAGGAAGAGAAAGGGAAAAAATTATTAAGAATTGAGGAAGGGAAGGAGGGGGGGGAAAAGAGGGGAGGGAGGGGGTACGGAGGAGGAGAGAGAAAAAGGAGGGGGGAGGGGGGAGGGAAGGAAAGGAAACGGAAAGAAAGAGGAGGGGGGGAAGGGAGGGGGAGGGGAGAAAAGATAAAGGATTGGATATTTTAAATACCTTTAGAAAAATTGGGCTAAAGGAAAATAATAATAATTTTTATAATAAAGTCAACAAAAAGCCCAGGGAAATCCCTGGGAAAAAAGTTAAAAAAAACTAGTCCAACTAATCTTCAGTAATACCCGAGGAAAAGGGGAAAAGCCGGAAAAAAAAAAAACTAAGAAAGGGCAAAGAAAGCCGGAAAAAGCGAGAAAGAAAAGGAGGGAAAACCGGGGGAAAAGGGGCGGAAAAGAAAGAAGGAGAGGGAAGGAGAAAAGAGGGAAGGAGGGGGGGGAAAGGAAAAAGAGAAATAGAGAGAAAGAAAAAAAAGAAAGGAAAAAAAAAGGGAAAGGAGAAAAGAAGGGAAAGGGAAAAAGAAAAAAAAAGGGAGGAGAAGAGGGGAGGGGAGGGGGAGGGGAAGGAAGGAAGAAGAGAGGAAAGAAGAAGAAGGAGGAAGGAGAGAAAGATGGAGAGGAGCAGGAGAGAAAAGAAGAGGAAAGGGGGAAGGGAAAGAAAAGGGGGGGGTGAAAAGAGAGAAAGAGAGGGAAAAAGGGGAAAAGAAGGGGGGGGGGAAAAGGGGGGGAAGGGAAGGAGAAAAAAAAGACAAAAGAAAAAGAAGGGGGGGGGAAGAAAAGAGGAAGGGGGAGGAAAAAAGGAAGAGGGAAAGGAAGGGGGGGGGAACGGGGAATATAGGGAATTAAAAGGAGAGAAAGAAAAAGAGAAAAAAAAATAAAGAAGGAAAAGAGGGGGAACGGGAGAGGAAAGAAAGGAAGGGGGGAATAGAAAGAGGGGGGGAGGGAGAAGAAAAAAAAATAAAAAAAAAATGAAAGTTATGATTATATTTTAATTTTTAACTTATAAAAATAAAAATAAAAATTATAAAAATACTATACTGTAATAGTACAAACTGTATTCTAGGGTAATATTATATATCTTTTAAAAATAATACTAAAAAACCACATACCAGAACAAGCTATAAAATAAAATAAAAATTAACTAAGCTTATATAATAAACAATTAACCTTTACCTTTATTTATATAATTTAATTGCTTTTATTATAATATTTATATTCTATTCTTAGATTTAAGAGTATTATTGTCTTTATTTCTTTTATTTCTTTATTTTAAATATCCAATCAAATACTAATCTAGTACTAACTCTTATATTAGACTTATATAACCTGATTACATTAATCCAGATCAATTAATAATCAAGACCTTTTATTTAATTATTACGTAAATCCTTTATCTTAACCCAGGTTACCCAAGACTAACAAAGATTTATAGCTTTCTATATCCCTTTGTTATTATTGTGTTTTCTTCGCGATTATAATACGAGCGGGAATATTAAAAATTATAATATTTAATAAAAAGAAAAAATGAAGAAACTAAGGAAGAAGAAAAAAAAAAGTAATAAATTTTAAAATAAATAAAATAAAAAATAAAATAAAAAAATTGTTTATATTTTAAAAATTGACATTAATAAATCTTTATAAGAATTTATTTAATAATTTATTTTAATTAAAAAAGTAATAAATATTTTATTATATTTTTTTTAAAAACGTATAAACTTAAAAGAGTATGCTTTTATATTAAAAATATAAAATAATTTAATTCAATAGAATTATATAATAATATTTTTAATAATTTAAAAACGATAATAATATTTAATTTAATAAAATATTAATTGTTTCTTAGATTTTTTATATTAGTATATAAATTAAAGTTTAATTTTTATTATTGAATTATTATTTAAATTTTATAATTGTTTCAAGGAATAATACTAGACTAATACTTTAATGATTTAAATAAAATTAAAAGAAAACTATTTTAAGACTTAAGTAAAAATTAAATTATTAATATTAATAATTTATAAATTAGTTTATAAAAAACTAAAGGTAATTTTATAAGTATATGAAAAAAAATTAAATTTTAATATTAATAAAAAATATAAATTTATATTCTTAAATCTTATAGCTATAATAAAAAATAATAATTATAGATTTTTTTTACTTATTTAAATAATGAGGGAAAACTAGACTTTTTTAAAAAAAAAAGCTGGGGGACTTAAAGAAAAATATAAAGAAATAAATAAAAAGGGGAGGGGATTTTAAAAACAAGACTAGAAATTAAATTAAATATAAATACAAAGACTAAAAGAGGGATTATAAAAGGGAACTTAGGAGGATTACGAGAATTATAGATAAAATAATTAGGGGGAACAGCTTTAGTATAAATAAAAGCTATAAAACATAAAAAAAACCTAATCTATTCCTATATTATAAAAAAACCTACTAGGCTTTTTAATTAATAAAATTTTTTACATAATTACTTTTATTTTTAGCTTTTAATAGTTAATTTTAAATTATAAGCTAGAAACTAAATTTAATGTTTTATTACTTTAAAAAGATTTATTTTTATAAGAACTAGAAAAAGATAAGAGTATAATTTTATTAACAAACAAGATATTAATATTCATAAAAAGTATTAATATATAATTAAAAAAAAAAAACTATAGTCCTTTTAATATAAAAAAAAAATTAAAGGAATTTAAAAAATTTAATATAAAACTATCGTTTATAATAATTTTTTAATACTAAAATTAATTTTAATATCTTAGATATTATAAAATATACAAAATAAATAAGTATATTTATTAATTAAAATAAACTATATAAATAGTTAAAAACTAAGTATTTTTGAATATTAATAAAAAATATTTAATTGGTTAAATAATCTTATTATAATAAAAATATAAGTTAAGAATATTTAATATAAACTAATCTTTTTTTATTATTATAATTATATTTAAATTAAAGTATATAAAAATAAAGGGCCAGTTAATATATTTTAACTTATATAAACTTTAAAATAATATAATTAATAATTTAAAAAGAATATTTTAAAAAAGAATAAAAAAAGAATAATAGATTAATTAAACTTTATTAAGTTTACTAGAATTAAAAAAAACTTAAGTAAAAAAAATAAATAAAATTCATTATATACATCCTAGGCTTTATTTATAGCTTATTATATTTATTAAGATTAAATTTAATACATAAATAATAAAAGAATTATTAATTAATTTATTATTTAATTAAGAATTTAATATTATATAAAATAATATATTAAACTTTAAATATATAATAAAAATTAAAGTATATAAGAGAATAAAAATCTTTGCTTAAATAATAAAAAAAAAAAAAATATTATATTAAAAACTTATTATTAATAACCTATAAGATTTATACGAGAGAGTTATTGTAAACGTATAATAAAATTATAAATAAAATAATAAAATAAGAAATATATTTTAGCCAGATTATTTTAGTTTTATAATTATTTAATAAAAAAACTAAAATATAATTAGAAGTAAAATAAACTTTATTATTAATTAAATTTTAAAAAAAAATAAAAGTTTAATATATTTATAAATATTAATAAAATTATTAAATTAATATTATATAAGTCTTAAAATATGATTATATATATATATATAAAAAGTAAAGGTTTTAATAATATAAAAAACAAGAATAAATAAATTATAAGTAATGTTATAAAAAATAAGAATATTTTAGTTAATATAAGATTTAAGATTAAATTAAAATTTTAAATTAAGGATAAAAAGAATAAATAATTATTAAAATGTAAAGTTGTGTAAAAGATAAAAGTTTATACTAAAGATTTTAATGTAAGGGCAAGAAAAATTTAAAACATTAATAATAAAGTTTTTTAAGGGGAGGAAGAAAAGTAAAAGAAAAATGGGAAAGACGGGGAAAAGGAGGAGATAAAAAAAAAATAAATAAGAAATCTTTTTTTAATGGAATAAATGTTAAAAAGGAATTATAATAATTAATATTAAAAATTAAAATAA
This sequence comes from Cladobotryum protrusum, assembly GCA_004303015.1. Taxonomy (NCBI): domain Eukaryota; kingdom Fungi; phylum Ascomycota; class Sordariomycetes; order Hypocreales; family Hypocreaceae; genus Cladobotryum; species Cladobotryum protrusum. The sequence goes on from RZGP01000009.1 coordinate 455,392, forward strand.
TTTAAAAATAATATTTAAAGATTTAAAAACTTATGTATATTTAATAGTTTATAAATAAAATTTTATAATCCTTTTAAAAACTTATCAATATATATATAAATAAGATAATTATATATTTATAATAATAATAAAATATATTTAAGAGTATGCTATTTGGGCTGTGTAACTTACCTATTCTAGCTAGCGTTGGCGCTAAGCCAGCAAGCTCTAGCTATAACAGGGGCTAGCGCAAAGACCTTCTGTATATATAAAAATATAATGTATTACCTATATAACTATAGCATAGTTGTTCACTGTAATAGTAGTCAAAGGCGCATGATTAATAGGCATGATTGAAAGGCACTGATTAAAAAGCTTGATTAAAATAGCTAATTGAAATAGCTAATTGAAATAGCTGATTGAAATAGATGTTAGAATAGCTGTTAAAATAACTATTGGAATAGCGTTGGAATAGCTGTTAGAATAGCTGATAGTAGACTTAGTAGCTAATTGTTAAAGGTATCGTTACTATTATAGTGGTTTAAATTGACTTATAGCGGGGTATAGTGTAATATAGCTAGCAGTGGCCCTGCTGTAACTGGGTCTTGTTGACTTAGCGCTAATGCTAGCCAGAATAGGTAAGTTACAGCCCGAATAGTAATATATTACAGCCCGAATAGTAATACTCTTATTATATTCTTGGTACCTTTCTTATATTAGTAAACTACTTTCCTAGACTAACCTTGTTTATATCTTATAGTTTTATTCCAAGAAAATTTTTTTTAAAGTCTTCTAGCCTTTCTGGCTATTTGGGTTTATATTAAGCCATAAGATTAATAAGTCCCCTATAACTATAATTAATGACTATAGCCTTATTCTTATGTCTTTTATGCTTTATATTATGCCTTTATTAGTTATATTAGTGTTCTTTAATACTACTTACGGTTATTTCTTTTTATAGTTTATTTAAGATATTATTACTGTTTTGTTAAAAAAATTATTTTAAAAATTAAATAAATTTTCTAAATAAAATTTATAAATTTATAATTTTAATTTTTATATAAAAATAATAAGTATTGCTATTCGGGCTATAATATATGAGCGTTAAGCTTATAATTAGCTAACTTTAGGAGCGGGGGGATAAAAAATTATAAAGTAAAGGAGAGAGGAGAATAGGGGAAGAGAGAAGAGGAAATTTAGAGAGTGGGGAAGGGGGGATGGGGAGGAGGGAGGGTAAGAGAGGAGGAGGGGACGAGAAGAAAGGCTAAGGAGAAGAAGAGTAGGATTACGAGGAAGCGGGAGTAACGGGGGGAACAGACGGAAAAAAAAGGGATTATGAGAAGAGGAGGAGGAGGAAAAGGGGGAAGAAGCGGGGGGAGGGGGGGGGAAAGGGGGGAGGAGAAAGAAAAGAGGACGCGGAGAAAAAGGGGGGAGGGAGGAGGAGAAGAGGAAGAAAAAGGAGAGGGGGATAGGAGACGGGGAGGGAGAAGGAGAAAGGAAAGGAAGGAGGAGGAAACAAGAGGCGGAAAAAATTAGGAACGAGGAAGAAAAGGAAGGAGGGAGGGAAACGTAGAGGGGGGAAGGAGGAAAAAAGGAAACAAAAAGTAAAGGGGCGGAGGACGGATAAAAATCTAAGGGGGTAAGGGGGGAATTTAATTTTTAATATATAATATTTATATGATTTTAATAAATAATAAATTTTATAAAAAAAAGATTTTTAAGTACAAGATTTTTAATATTATAAAAAAAAGAAATTATATAAGCTTTTATAATTTGAATTTTATTTTTTATTAAAAGAATATTTAAAATAATTAATAAAGAATAAGATAAGCTTTTTATATATATTGACTTTTATATAATAGTAAATTAAGCTTTTTTAAAATAAAGGTTTTAATATAAGATTAAGTATAAAAATTATAAAGTAAAGTTTGGTTTTTTAGATATGTAGTATATAATTTATAAAAAATACTTTTTTAAAGTCTTTAGTTCAAATAATATATATAAGATTAATTAATTAAAGATATGGTTCTTTTAGATTTAATATTATTAATTAAAGGGATTTATAAGGGTACTTTATTTTTGTTTTAGAAGGAGAATAAAAAAATAAAAAAGGGAGAAAAAGAGGGGTAGAAAAAGAATTTATGAAAAAGTATAAAATCTTATTTTATATAATTAATACTTAAAAAATCTTTTTTATTTTTATATAATAGATATAAATACTAATTTAAAAAAGTTATAGTGAATAAACTATTTAATAAAAAGTAAAAATTATAATATTAGATAGTAAAAGAATTAACTTAATATATCACTTACTTAAATTTATTATTTATAATACTTTTCTTACTTTTAACATTATCTTACAAAGACTATAATATAAAATAACAATACAATTATTATTAACTTATTAATATAGTATTTTATATCATAATATACTTTTTTTGCATTTATATATTAAACTATAAACTAAGGCTTATCTTTAACTATTAAAAAAAAGCTATTTGATCTATAATAATAACTTGAAAAACTTTTAATAAGATCATTCGGTTTATTATTAAAAATAAGAATAATAATTTTAATAGTTAAAAAGAGGGAGGCGAGCGAGCTAAAAAAGCCTTATAAAGTATAAATTAATAATAAACTATAATATATATATTTTTATTAGTTTTATTAAAAATATATGTTTAAACAAATTGGGGGTTTTAAGATTATATATTAAATGTTATTTAATTAAATATATAATACATTTATATTAGTCTTATATATTAAAATAATACCTTAAATATTTTATATGAGGAAAAATTTTATATAAGGAGTAGCTTAAAAAAGTTAGTTATAGCCCTAATAGTAATACTGTTAAATAATTATTAAATAAACTTAGTAAATGAAAAAATTAAATAAAATAAAATAAAATTAAGTTTAATTTAAAATATAATTATTATAATAATTTTCAAATATTCATTATTGTATTAATGGCCTTACTTAATATTAAACTTTTTTTTTTGCGATTTTTTAAAGCTGGTTTTGCTAATTAACACACCCCTTGACCTAAGTGGAGCAGGTTAGGTAACTAGTAAAATTGGCGGCTGTTAAAAGTAAAATCCGTGCCGTCGGATAGCCAGCGTTCTGACCGATCCCTCGCCAACTCCTTCGCAAAATTGGTTATGTTAGAAAGTTAAATAGATTAATTAAGATAAAAGTAGTATAAGACTAAATCAAAGTATGGATAATATTTTAATAAAAAAAAATTAATTTTAAAAGAAAATTAAGAATTATATAAGTTACTAGAATATAATATAATAAATATATATTTTTAAAGAAAGAATTTTTTTAAAGATTAATAAAATTTAATTATTATTCTCTTAAAAGTAATTAATTAATTTATGATAGCCTTTTATAATCTCTTTTACTCTCGTATCTTTAGTACTTTACTATCCCCTTATTGTCTGCCTTACCTGGCTCTAAACAGTGGCCCCCCTAGTAATTCCTATGGCAAGGCGGGGTGTTGGCGCGGCTCAGTAAGACTTTACTGTACTTGGATAATATTATACAGTTAAACGCTTATAGGAATTTATAATAGAACATAAAGAAAAATTCATATACGGGTAATAATATGGCATAACGTCACAAATAGAAATAAAGCAAATATAGCTTCAGAAATGTTTCAAGAACTACTAAGTTAGACCTTGTGATAAAAAATACATCCATAGTAGGGTTGTAGTAACTCATGTACTTTTTATAAAAAGAAAAGAAATATTAAGTTATAAGTTGTTGGTAAGCTGAAGGGAAGCTTTAAGTAAGTATTACTTAGACTAATACTCTAATTTACTATAATACTATAAATGTTATTAGGTGGGAGAAAGTCGGTATATTATGAGGGAACTGCTAAGAGCGAGAAAGAAAATCTTTTAATAGTTTTAAACTTTCAGGAACTGGTTACTAGTAAAAGAGAAGATTGATGTCCCGTTTTAAAGGACAAGTCTGCTAGCTTAGCGTTTTAAGGAGATGGGGACGGGGAGGAGGGAGGAAGGAGAGGAAAAAGCGAAAGCCGAGACAGGCGGGGAAAGAGAAAGAAGAGAGGTGCAGAGGGAAGTAAAGAAGGAGGAGAGGAGAGGAGGAGGAAGGAGGGAAAAGCGAAGGGGGCGGAGGAACGGGGGAGAGCGGGGGAATAGGGGGGGGGTAAAACGGTGAAGGAGGGACGGAGAGGACGAAGAGGAGGAGGATGAGGAAGGTGAGCGGAAGGAGGGAGAGAAAACGATAGAAGAGAGGGAGGGAAGAGTAGATGGGAGAGAAGGGAAAGAAAAAAAGGGAGGGGGGAGAGGGGGAAGGAAGGGAGAAAAGAGGAAGGTTTAAACGAAAAAAACGGGCGGGGGGAAGGGAGAGGGGACAGTAAAAATAAGAGAGGGAGAGAAAAAAGATATATAAGTGGAAAGTGAAGTGAAAGGACGGGAGTGGTAAAAAAGGGAAGGTGAAGAAGATAAGAAACATGGTGGAAGAGGATAATGTGAAGAGAGAAAGGATATGAAATCGGGGGAAGGAAGGGCGGAGAAGAAGAAGAGGAAGCGCGTGAGAAGCGAGGAGATGTTGAAGAAAAAGAAAGGAGGGGGGGAGTAGAGGGGAGAGGAGGCAAGAAGGTAAGAAAAGGTGAATTGAGAGAGAAAGCGAGAAGGAGAAACGGGGAGAATAAAGAGGAGTGAAGAAGAAAGGGAGGTCGGGGAGGGTAAGGAGAGAAAAGAGGAGGTCAAGGAGAAGAAGAGGAAGGCAAACGAGGAAGGGAAAGAAGGAGAGAGAGGGGGAGTAGGAAGGAACGGAAGAGGACAGGGGAGGAAACGAGTAGGGGGAGGGGGGTAGAGGTGGAAAACTGTGAAATGGAAGGGGGAGGGGGAGGGGAATGGGGAAAAAAAGAGGAGGGGGGAAGGAGGGAGGGAAAGAATAGTAGGGGGGGCGAAGGAGTAAGGGGAAAGAGGTGGTGTGTGTAGGAAGTTAAGTCGAAGTATGATGAAGATGGAAATGGAGGGGAGTAAATGAGAATATGGAGGAGTACGAAGAGAAGGAAGGGAGGAGCGAGGTCAGTAGGAAGAGGAAATTAAGAAAGTAGAGGGAGAACAGGGCGCGCCAGGAGGAACTAGAGAGACGAAAACGAGGAGAAATGAAGGTAACGTAGATAAGAAGAAGAAGATCGGAATAATTAATTATTAAGTTAGTATTAATTATGTTAATTATTATCTTTAATTAATATTTTTAAGTACTTACTTTTATAAACTATTATAATAAAAGAACTATATTATAATTATGAAGAATATATAACTGATTATAATTAAATACAGACTAGATTATAATTATAATAAATATAGATTATATTTTATATGTATAAAAAATTTTAATTACTAGATAAATTTTATGATAACTAAACCTAATAACTTAATACTATTAATAGCCTGTACAATGTACATGTAAATTGTTACATCCAGTCGTATCTACTCAGATAATAAAACTTTAAATATTTTTAAATACATAA
>RZGP01000010.1:5000-7500 GCA_004303015.1 Cladobotryum protrusum
GTGTGGCGGGGAAACAGGACTTTTACTTTGAAAAAATTAGAGTGCTCAAGGCAGGCCTATGCTCGAATACATTAGCATGGAATAATAAAATAGGACGTGCGGTTCTATTTTGTTGGTTTCTAGGACCGCCGTAATGATTAATAGGGACAGTCGGGGGCATCAGTATTCAATTGTCAGAGGTGAAATTCTTGGATTTATTGAAGACTAACTACTGCGAAAGCATTTGCCAAGGATGTTTTCATTAATCAGGAACGAAAGTTAGGGGATCGAAGACGATCAGATACCGTCGTAGTCTTAACCATAAACTATGCCGACTAGGGATCGGACGATGTTACATTTTTGACGCGTTCGGCACCTTACGAGAAATCAAAGTGCTTGGGCTCCAGGGGGAGTATGGTCGCAAGGCTGAAACTTAAAGAAATTGACGGAAGGGCACCACCAGGGGTAAACTGCAGTTGCTCTGCCCCAGAAAGCAGCCGGGAGAGACCGGTCGGTGGGATGGTCCTTGGGGCGATTCGAGCCCCGAACGATGCTAGTCGTTCCCCCGGAAGGGGGGGCGGCAACACCCTCAAACTGCGGGAAATCCCTAAAGCCGCGTGCTACCAAGCGGGCCCTCGAAAGAGGCCCGCGGCCGGGTTAACGACCCCGGGTACGGTAAAAAACGCACCGGATTGCAACAATGGGTTACTCGCAGCCAAGCTCCTAAGCAGCAGGCGATGCCGGCTGTATGGAGAAGGTCCAGAGACTTGACGGGGGTGGGTTCGGGGAGACCCGAGCCTAAGATAAAGTCCGTCTGCGCGTGAGAACGCGACAGAGTCCCTTAAAACGGGAGCCTGCGGCTTAATTTGACTCAACACGGGGAAACTCACCAGGTCCAGACACAATGAGGATTGACAGATTGAGAGCTCTTTCTTGATTTTGTGGGTGGTGGTGCATGGCCGTTCTTAGTTGGTGGAGTGATTTGTCTGCTTAATTGCGATAACGAACGAGACCTTAACCTGCTAAATAGCCCGTATTGCTTTGGCAGTACGCCGGCTTCTTAGAGGGACTATCGGCTCAAGCCGATGGAAGTTTGAGGCAATAACAGGTCTGTGATGCCCTTAGATGTTCTGGGCCGCACGCGCGCTACACTGACGGAGCCAGCGAGTACTCCCTTGGCCGGAAGGCCCGGGTAATCTTGTTAAACTCCGTCGTGCTGGGGATAGAGCATTGCAATTATTGCTCTTCAACGAGGAATCCCTAGTAAGCGCAAGTCATCAGCTTGCGTTGATTACGTCCCTGCCCTTTGTACACACCGCCCGTCGCTACTACCGATTGAATGGCTCAGTGAGGCGTCCGGACTGGCCCAGGGAGGTGGGCAACTACCACCCAGGGCCGGAAAGCTCTCCAAAACTCGGTCATTTAGAGGAAGTAAAAGTCGTAACAAGGTCTCCGTTGGTGAACCAGCGGAGGGATCATTACCGAGTTATACAACTCCCAAACCCACTGTGAACCTTACCAAATCGTTGCTTCGGCGGGACAGCCCCGGGCCCCAGCGGCCCGGAACCAGGCGCCCGCCGGAGGCCAAACAAACTCTTCTGTTTTCTCTTAGCGGAATCTATCTGAGTGGCCCTTCATGGGCAAGCAAATGAATCAAAACTTTCAACAACGGATCTCTTGGTTCTGGCATCGATGAAGAACGCAGCGAAATGCGATAAGTAATGTGAATTGCAGAATTCAGTGAATCATCGAATCTTTGAACGCACATTGCGCCGCCAGTATTCTGGCGGGCATGCCTGTTCGAGCGTCATTTCAACCCTCAAGCCCCCCCGGGGGCCTGGTGTTGGGGGACGGCCCCGCCCCGCGCGGTCTGGCCGCCCCCGAAATGCAGTGGCGACCCCGCCGCAGCCTCCCCTGCGTAGTAGCTATACAACTGGAAACCTCGCACCGGAGAGCGGCGCTGCTCAGCCGTGAAACCCCAACTTCTGAAAGGTTGACCTCGGATCAGGTAGGAATACCCGCTGAACTTAAGCATATCAATAAGCGGAGGAAAAGAAACCAACAGGGATTGCCCCAGTAACGGCGAGTGAAGCGGCAACAGCTCAAATTTGAAATCTGGCCCCTCGGGCCCGAGTTGTAATTTGTAGAGGATGCTTTTGGCAAGGTGCCGCCCGAGTTCCCTGGAACGGGACGCCGCAGAGGGTGAGAGCCCCGTCTGGCTGGCCGCCGAGCCTTGTAAAGCTCCTTCGACGAGTCGAGTAGTTTGGGAATGCTGCTCAAAATGGGAGGTATATGTCTTCTAAAGCTAAATATTGGCCAGAGACCGATAGCGCACAAGTAGAGTGATCGAAAGATGAAAAGCACTTTGAAAAGAGGGTTAAACAGTACGTGAAATTGTTGAAAGGGAAGCGCTCATGACCAGACTTGGGCTTGGCGGATCATCCGGCGTTCTCGCCGGTGCACTTCGCCTCGCCCAGGCCAGCATCAGTTCGCGCCGGGGGACAAAAGCTTCGGGAATGTG
>RZGP01000010.1:12500-15000 GCA_004303015.1 Cladobotryum protrusum
TGTATTTATTAGATTAAAAAACCAATGCCCTCTGGGCTCTCTGGTGAATCATGATAACTCGTCGAATCGACAGGCCTTGTGCCGGCGATGGCTCATTCAAATTTCTTCCCTATCAACTTTCGATGTTTGGGTATTGGCCAAACATGGTGGCAACGGGTAACGGAGGGTTAGGGCTCGACCCGGAGAAGGAGCCTGAGAAACGGCTACTACATCCAAGGAAGGCAGCAGGCGCGCAAATTACCCAATCCCGACACGGGGAGGGTAGTGACAATAAATACTGATACAGGGCTCTTTTGGGTCTTGTAATCGGAATGAGTACAATTTAAATCCCTTAACGAGGAACAATTGGAGGGCAAGTCTGGTGCCAGCAGCCGCGGTAATTCCAGCTCCAATAGCGTATATTAAAGTTGTTGTGGTTAAAAAGCTCGTAGTTGAACCTTGGGCCTGGCTGGCCGGTCCGCCTCACCGCGTGTACTGGTCCGGCCGGGCCTTTCCCTCTGTGGAACCCCATGCCCTTCACTGGGTGTGGCGGGGAAACAGGACTTTTACTTTGAAAAAATTAGAGTGCTCAAGGCAGGCCTATGCTCGAATACATTAGCATGGAATAATAAAATAGGACGTGCGGTTCTATTTTGTTGGTTTCTAGGACCGCCGTAATGATTAATAGGGACAGTCGGGGGCATCAGTATTCAATTGTCAGAGGTGAAATTCTTGGATTTATTGAAGACTAACTACTGCGAAAGCATTTGCCAAGGATGTTTTCATTAATCAGGAACGAAAGTTAGGGGATCGAAGACGATCAGATACCGTCGTAGTCTTAACCATAAACTATGCCGACTAGGGATCGGACGATGTTACATTTTTGACGCGTTCGGCACCTTACGAGAAATCAAAGTGCTTGGGCTCCAGGGGGAGTATGGTCGCAAGGCTGAAACTTAAAGAAATTGACGGAAGGGCACCACCAGGGGTAAACTGCAGTTGCTCTGCCCCAGAAAGCAGCCGGGAGACCGGTCGGTGGGATGGTCCTTGGGGCGATTCGAGCCCCGAACGATGCTAGTCGTTCCCCCCGGAAGGGGGGGCGGCAACACCCTCAAACTGCGGGAAATCCCTAAAGCCGCGTGCTACCAAGCGGGCCCTCGAAAGAGGCCCGCGGCCGGGTTAACGACCCCGGGTACGGTAAAAAAACGCACCGGATGCAACAATGGGTTACTCGCAGCCAAGCTCCTAAGCAGCAGGCGATGCCGGCTGTATGGAGAAGGTCCAGAGACTTGACGGGGGTGGGTTCGGGGAGACCCGAGCCTAAGATAAAGTCCGTCTGCGCGTGAGAACGCGACAGAGTCCCTTAAAACGGGAGCCTGCGGCTTAATTTGACTCAACACGGGGAAACTCACCAGGTCCAGACACAATGAGGATTGACAGATTGAGAGCTCTTCTTGATTTTGTGGGTGGTGGTGCATGGCCGTTCTTAGTTGGTGGAGTGATTTGTCTGCTTAATTGCGATAACGAACGAGACCTTAACCTGCTAAATAGCCCGTATTGCTTTGGCAGTACGCCGGCTTCTTAGAGGGACTATCGGCTCAAGCCGATGGAAGTTTGAGGCAATAACAGGTCTGTGATGCCCTTAGATGTTCTGGGCCGCACGCGCGCTACACTGACGGAGCCAGCGAGTACTCCCTTGGCCGGAAGGCCCGGGTAATCTTGTTAAACTCCGTCGTGCTGGGGATAGAGCATTGCAATTATTGCTCTTCAACGAGGAATCCCTAGTAAGCGCAAGTCATCAGCTTGCGTTGATTACGTCCCTGCCCTTTGTACACACCGCCCGTCGCTACTACCGATTGAATGGCTCAGTGAGGCGTCCGGACTGGCCCAGGGAGGTGGGCAACTACCACCCAGGGCCGGAAAGCTCTCCAAACTCGGTCATTTAGAGGAAGTAAAAGTCGTAACAAGGTCTCCGTTGGTGAACCAGCGGAGGGATCATTACCGAGTTATACAACTCCCAAACCCACTGTGAACCTTACCAAATCGTTGCTTCGGCGGGACAGCCCCGGGCCCCAGCGGCCCGGAACCAGGCGCCCGCCGGAGGCCAAACAAACTCTTCTGTTTTCTCTTAGCGGAATCTATCTGAGTGGCCCTTCATGGGCAAGCAAATGAATCAAAACTTTCAACAACGGATCTCTTGGTTCTGGCATCGATGAAGAACGCAGCGAAATGCGATAAGTAATGTGAATTGCAGAATTCAGTGAATCATCGAATCTTTGAACGCACATTGCGCCCGCCAGTATTCTGGCGGGCATGCCTGTTCGAGCGTCATTTCAACCCTCAAGCCCCCCCGGGGGCCTGGTGTTGGGGGACGGCCCCGCCCCGCGCGGTCTGGCCGCCCCCGAAATGCAGTGGCGACCCCGCCGCAGCCTCCCCTGCGTAGTAGCTATACAACTGGAAACCTCGCACCGGAGAGCGGCGCTGCTCAGCCGTGAAACCCCAACTTCTGAAAGGTTGACCT
>RZGP01000011.1:0-5000 GCA_004303015.1 Cladobotryum protrusum
TAGGGAACGTGAGTGGGTGTAGACCGTAGGAGGACAGGTTTAGTTTTACCCTACTGATGACCTCACCGCAATGGTAATCAGCTTAGTACGAGAGGAACCGCTGATTCAGATTAATTGTGTTTTTGAGGCTGTCCGACCGGGCGTGCCGCGAAGCTACATCTGCCTGGATAATGGCTTAACGCCTCTAAGGCAGAATATGCCAGAACGAGGTGGTTGATTACACCCGCACGATGAGATGGACAATGAATAGCTTCGGCTCGCGGTCTCAGGAGGGCGAATTCTCCGCGGCCTTCTCGAAGCGAGTCGTGGTATTTCGGTATTGTAATTTCAACACGAGCGGGGGTCAAATCCCTTGCAGACGACTTAGCCTGTGCGAAACGTCTGTAAGCAGTAGAGTAGCATTGTTGTTACGATCTGCTGAGGGTGTCAAGCCGTCAGTCGCCTCGATTTCACCAAACTTCGGCCTCCGCGACGACGGCTTGGGGCGGCGTAGGGGTTTTGTTTCAGCGGGATCGCAGATGAAGATGAGGAAGGGAGGAGATGGGAAGGTCCAAGAGATGGGCCTCTCCCTCCTCTCCCCTCCTCGGTTTCGTATCGAGGAACGAGGGGAAGGGTAGGTTCGCATCCCCCTTTCCTGACTCGATTCGGAGTGCCTGGTTATAGGGAGGTGTTTCACGTGCGTCGATTTGATGGTTTTCCCATACAAATGAGTTTTGCGGAAAATGCGAAATGGGGGGGTGGTGAAAAAACGCGAAACCCAATCCTGAGGGCGCACCAGTCGTCCCGGAGGGCGGGCGGGCTGGGGGGCGCGGGCGAGAGGGGGGGGGGGTAGAGGGAGAGAGAGAGGCGGCGGCGGCTGCGGGTAGTAGGCTTCCGCCTTGGAAGCGTGGGAAGAAAGGGTCCGGGGCTAAAGGGTGAGGAATGTGTAGTGTAGGCTAATATGTGCTGAGGGCTAAGGGTAGGTATAGGGTAGCTGCAGGTAGGCTTTGACGGCGAGAAACAAAGGAGTGGGTAAGGGTAGCCTACAGGGTAGGCAAGATTGTAGTTATAAAGGGGATAGGGTGGTTTGGTATTCTAGGGGGTTTGGTAGGGTTTTAGGGGTAGCTTGACAGGGTATGGCAAAAAAAAGGAAAAAGCAAAAGAAAACAAAAAATGAAAAAGGAAAGAAACAAAGAAAAAATCAGGAAGAAACCGAAGAAAGCAAAATAGGGAAGAGCGAATCCATCAAAGAGGATGGCATCAAAATAGTAATATGGGCTAACCAGGGTAGGCAAAAAATACCTCAAAGAGTGATGGGAGCTACCGGGTAGGTAAGTCCTGTCTCATGTGACTCTAGGGTAGGCAAAACATACTCAGGGTAGGTCGAATTGCCTGTTATAAATAGTCTTGGAAAGTATATAGGGCTGAGTTAAAATAAAGGGAAATTGCCTTTACTCGTGTGTGGTTGGTTGTCATATGTGCTCTTGGTGTGAGTGTGTGGTGTCGGCCGGTCTTGTGGGGATTTTTTTTTCGGGGAAGAACAAAGAAATAAAAAAAAAGATGTGTGAAAAACTTCTTGGTTATAGGGTAGTATAGGGTAGGCCACATTAAAGCAAGAATAACACAGGTAGGTAAGGGGGCAGTTAGAGTACAGCAATAGAATAGTATGGGTAGCTACAGGGTAGGCAGAAATGCGCGAGAGAAACGGTTATCTTCCCGGTTGTAGGGTGGTTATAGGGTAAGCTATAGGCGTAGATTGTATTCGGTGGGTCCTGAGGTCGATTTTGGCCAAAGTCCCGAAAAAAAATGCTGTGAAATGGTTTTGTGGGTTGGTGCCCGTGAGGCGATTTTCGCCGTTTAACATACAAATGATTTTGCGGAAAATCGGAATGGGGCACAACCCATTTTCGCGGGCCGGCGTGCCCTTGGTCGGTGGGCTTACGAGAGGGGGGAGCCAAGGCAAAGGAAGGCCGAGGCGAAGCCACTGAACCCACGGGATGGCGACCGAGCTAAAGCGCTGTTAACTTAGTTGATTGCAGCGCCCGAAGGATGGGGGACTCCGTGGGGCCCGCAGTGCGCTGAGGCAGCGACCTAGCACGGCGTCTCGGGCACCACCAAACCTCCCAAACTTCTGTACCAATATCTTGAGACGTTAAAATTACGTGAACCTTCTTTGAAACAGGACTTGCAGGCTCCGGTTCGCTCGCGAGCGGTCATAGTGGCGTCGACCCCCACGAAAGCGGCCGCTACCGGCGGTAGGACCGTACTGGGGTTGGCTGGAAGCCAGTGAAGCCCGGGCTACACTGACGCGGATGGGTTCGGTGGTATTGATGGCCTTCTGGATAGCAACTCACGGAGCACGGGGGGCAACCCGCCCCGTGCCTGCACCCGCCATGGTAGACGGCTTCGGGGCCGGGTCCCCCTACTGCGGGCGGCCCAACGTGACACTTCCCACAGCCGGGTTCAGTGCGGCGGACGGCGGCCTGGGAGCGAAGCAGGGGAGCGGATTGCCCCGAAAGCGCCTACGGGCCCAAGCCCAGCAGCGCCGCCGGGGGCGGCCACTCGTTGGCCGCCGACCCAGTAACAGAAGTCTCTCGGCGCTGACATGAAACAAGCGAGGCGAGCCCGGGCTCGCCCCGGCTGACGCTAGTTACCTGGTGATTCTGCCAGTAGTTCTGTTGTCTCAAGATAAGCCTGCATGTCTAAGTATAAGCAATTATAAAGCGAAACTGCGAATGGCTCATTATATAAGTATCGTTTATTATATAATTTACTACTTGGATAACCGATGGTAATTCTAGAGCTAATACATGCTAAATCCCGATTCGGAAGGGGTTGTATTTATTAGATTAAAAACCAATGCCCTCGGGCTCTTGGTGAATCATGATAAATCGTCGAATCGACAGGCTTATTGGGCCGGCGATGGCCTCATCAAATTCTTCCCTATGCACTTTCGATGTTTGGTATTGGAAACATCTGGTGGAAAAGGGTACCGGAGGGGTTAGGGCTCGGACCCCGGAGAAGGAGCCTGAGAAACGGCTACTACATCCAAGGAGCAGCAGGGCGCGAATTACCCAATCCGACACGGGAGGGTGGTAAGTGACCAATAAATACTGAATCAGGCTCTTTTGGTCTTGTAAATCGGAAATGAGTACAATTTAAAAGCCCCTTAACGAGGAACAATTGGAGGCAAAGGTGGTCGCCCAGCAGCCGCGGTTAATTCAGCTCCAATAGGCGTCTTATTAAGTTGTTGTGGTTAAAAACGTCGTGAGTTTGACCTTGGCTGGTGGACTGGTCCGCCTCACCGCGTGTACTGCCGCACGGGCCTTTCCCCTGTGGAACCCATGCCCTCACTGGGATGTGGCGGGGAACAGGACTTACTTGAAAAAAATAGGGAGTGCTCAAGGGCAGGCTATGCTCGATACATTAGCAATTGGATAATAAAAATAGGGGACGTGCGGTTCTATTTTGTGTTGGTTTCTAGGACCGCCGAATGCTTATAGGGGGACAGTCGGGGGGCATGGGCGGGCATCAGTATTCAAATTGTCAGAGGTGAAATTCTTGGATTTATGAAGAATAACTTACTGCGAAAGGCATTTGCAAGGGATGTTTTTAATAATCAGGAACGAAAGTTAGGGGGGATCGAAGACGAATCAGATCCCGTCGTAGTCTTAACCATAAAACATGCCCGACCTAGGGATCGGAACGAGTACATTTTTGACCCAGCGTTCGGCACCTTACGAGAAATCAAAAGGCTTTGGGCTACCAGGGTGGAGTATGTCGCAAGGCTTTTGAAAATTAAAGAAATGGACGGAGGGCACCATCAGGGGTATTTAACTGCAGGTGCTCTGACCAGAAAGCAGCCGGGAGACCGGTCGGTTGTGGGAGGTCTTGGGGCGATTCCGAAGCCCCGAACGAGCTAGTCGTTCCAACCGGAAGGGGGGGGGGCGGCAACACCCTCAAACTGCGGAAATCCCTAACAGGGCCCGCGTGCTACAAGCGGGCCCGGGAAAGGGGCACGCGGCCGGAGTGGTGGTTGTTAACGACCCAGGGTACGGTAAAAACGCAACAGGATTTGCATGCAACCATGGGTAAACGCAGCCAAGCTCTAAAGCAGGCAGCGAGCCGGCTGGATGAGAAGGTCCAGAGACTTGAAGGGGGGTGGGTTCGGGGAGAACCGACCTAAGATAAAGTCCGTCTGCGCGTGAGAACGGCGAACAGGTCCTTTAACGGGAGCTGCGGCTTCTTAATTTGACTCAACACACGGGGAAACCACCAGGTCCAGACACAATTGAGGATGACAGATTGAGAGCTCTTTCTTGATTTTGCGGGGGTGGTGGTGGCAGGCCGTTCTTAGTTGGTGGAGTGATTGTCTGCGTAAGTGCGATAAACGAACGAGACCTTAACCTGCTAAATTAGCACGTATTGCTTGCAGTACGCGGCTTCTCTAGGAGGGGACATCGGCTCAGCGCGCGATGGAGGTTGGAAGTGGAGGCGTAAATAACAAAGTCTGTGATGCCCTTAGATGTTCTGGGCCCGCACGCGCGCTACACTGCACGGGAGCCAGCGAGTACTCCCTTGGCGGGAAGGGCCCGGGTAATCTTGTTTTAAATCCGTCGTGCTGGGGATAGCGCATTTGCAAATTAGTGCTCTTTCAAACGAGGAAATCCATAGTAAAGCGCAAGTATCGATGCGTTTGATTACGTCCCTGCCCTTGTGACACACCGCCCGCGCTACTACCGATTGGAATGGCTCAGTGAGGCGCCGGGGCTGGCCCGGGAGGGATGGGCACTACCACCAGGGCCGGAAAGCTTCCAACTAGGTAATTTAGAGGAAGTAAAGTCGTAACAAGGTCTCCGTTGTGAAACCAGAGGATGGGATCATACCAGTAGTTATAACTAACTCACAACCCACGTGAAACCCTTACCAAATCGTGCTTCGGGCGCAGGCGATCAGCACCCGGCCCAGCGGCCCGGAAACCAGGCCGCCCGCCGGAGGCCCAAACCACAAAACTCTTCTGT
>RZGP01000011.1:27500-30000 GCA_004303015.1 Cladobotryum protrusum
GGGGAGGTAGTGACAATAAATACTGATACAGGGCTCTTTTGGGTCTTGTAATCGGAATGAGTACAATTTAAATCCCTTAACGAGGAACAATTGGAGGGCAAGTCTGGTGCCAGCAGCCGCGGTAATTCCAGCTCCAATAGCGTATATTAAAGTTGTTGTGGTTAAAAAGCTCGTAGTTGAACCTTGGGCCTGGCTGGCCGGTCCGCCTCACCGCGTGTACTGGTCCGGCCGGGCCTTTCCCTCTGTGGAACCCCATGCCCTTCACTGGGTGTGGCGGGGAAACAGGACTTTTACTTTGAAAAAATTAGAGTGCTCAAGGCAGGCCTATGCTCGAATACATTAGCATGGAATAATAAAATAGGACGTGCGGTTCTATTTTGTTGGTTTCTAGGACCGCCGTAATGATTAATAGGGACAGTCGGGGGCATCAGTATTCAATTGTCAGAGGTGAAATTCTTGGATTTATTGAAGACTAACTACTGCGAAAGCATTTGCCAAGGATGTTTTCATTAATCAGGAACGAAAGTTAGGGGATCGAAGACGATCAGATACCGTCGTAGTCTTAACCATAAACTATGCCGACTAGGGATCGGACGATGTTACATTTTTGACGCGTTCGGCACCTTACGAGAAATCAAAGTGCTTGGGCTCCAGGGGGAGTATGGTCGCAAGGCTGAAACTTAAAGAAATTGACGGAAGGGCACCACCAGGGGTAAACTGCAGTTGCTCTGCCCCAGAAAGCAGCCGGGAGACCGGTCGGTGGGATGGTCCTTGGGGCGATTCGAGCCCCGAACGATGCTAGTCGTTCCCCCCGGAAGGGGGGGCGGCAACACCCTCAAACTGCGGGAAATCCCTAAAGCCGCGTGCTACCAAGCGGGCCCTCGAAAGAGGCCCGCGGCCGGGTTAACGACCCCGGGTACGGTAAAAACGCACCGGATGCAACAATGGGTTACTCGCAGCCAAGCTCCTAAGCAGCAGGCGATGCCGGCTGTATGGAGAAGGTCCAGAGACTTGACGGGGGTGGGTTCGGGGAGACCCGAGCCTAAGATAAAGTCCGTCTGCGCGTGAGAACGCGACAGAGTCCCTTAAAACGGGAGCCTGCGGCTTAATTTGACTCAACACGGGGAAACTCACCAGGTCCAGACACAATGAGGATTGACAGATTGAGAGCTCTTTCTTGATTTTGTGGGTGGTGGTGCATGGCCGTTCTTAGTTGGTGGAGTGATTTGTCTGCTTAATTGCGATAACGAACGAGACCTTAACCTGCTAAATAGCCCGTATTGCTTTGGCAGTACGCCGGCTTCTTAGAGGGACTATCGGCTCAAGCCGATGGAAGTTTGAGGCAATAACAGGTCTGTGATGCCCTTAGATGTTCTGGGCCGCACGCGCGCTACACTGACGGAGCCAGCGAGTACTCCCTTGGCCGGAAGGCCCGGGTAATCTTGTTAAACTCCGTCGTGCTGGGGATAGAGCATTGCAATTATTGCTCTTCAACGAGGAATCCCTAGTAAGCGCAAGTCATCAGCTTGCGTTGATTACGTCCCTGCCCTTTGTACACACCGCCCGTCGCTACTACCGATTGAATGGCTCAGTGAGGCGTCCGGACTGGCCCAGGGAGGTGGGCAACTACCACCCAGGGCCGGAAAGCTCTCCAAACTCGGTCATTTAGAGGAAGTAAAAGTCGTAACAAGGTCTCCGTTGGTGAACCAGCGGAGGGATCATTACCGAGTTATACAACTCCCAAACCCACTGTGAACCTTACCAAATCGTTGCTTCGGCGGGACAGCCCCGGGCCCCAGCGGCCCGGAACCAGGCGCCCGCCGGAGGCCAAACAAACTCTTCTGTTTTCTCTTAGCGGAATCTATCTGAGTGGCCCTTCATGGGCAAGCAAATGAATCAAAACTTTCAACAACGGATCTCTTGGTTCTGGCATCGATGAAGAACGCAGCGAAATGCGATAAGTAATGTGAATTGCAGAATTCAGTGAATCATCGAATCTTTGAACGCACATTGCGCCCGCCAGTATTCTGGCGGGCATGCCTGTTCGAGCGTCATTTCAACCCTCAAGCCCCCCCGGGGGCCTGGTGTTGGGGGACGGCCCCGCCCCGCGCGGTCTGGCCGCCCCCGAAATGCAGTGGCGACCCCGCCGCAGCCTCCCCTGCGTAGTAGCTATACAACTGGAAACCTCGCACCGGAGAGCGGCGCTGCTCAGCCGTGAAACCCCAACTTCTGAAAGGTTGACCTCGGATCAGGTAGGAATACCCGCTGAACTTAAGCATATCAATAAGCGGAGGAAAAGAAACCAACAGGGATTGCCCCAGTAACGGCGAGTGAAGCGGCAACAGCTCAAATTTGAAATCTGGCCCCTCGGGCCCGAGTTGTAATTTGTAGAGGATGCTTTTGGCAAGGTGCCGCCCGAGTTCCCTGGAACGGGACGCCGCAGAGGGTGAGAGCCCCGTCTGGCTGGCCGCCGAGCCTTTGTAAAGCTCCTTCGACGAGT